>JAHLSL010000053.1:2215083-2230443 GCA_025920805.1 Petroica traversi | reverse complement strand
TGCAGAACACTTACAGAACACTGAGCACTGAACTGAGTGAAGGGTTATAAGTGTGCATGGCAATGCTTGTGGATACCCAGAACTGTGTAAAAGGGATAGAAAGAAAAGACAAAAATCATTCCGGAATCACTGGCAGGCTGCAGCTGATGGGCTGGGTGGGCAGCACTGCCCTGAGCAGGGCCCTGGCTCTGCTGCCACCACATCCCACTGTGGACTATTCCAGTAGCTCATCCTCATCCCACAGAGCTCCTCGAGAAAAGAAGGCTGGGGACTCAGAGATGAGAGCCCAGAGGGACCAATCCCAGCCCATTCTCCCAGCTCTTGCTTAGCACAAACTGCACCATCCCCAAGGAGCCCCGCAGCAAATCCCTGAGGGCTCCTCACTCCGCCCACTGCCGGTTTTTAAAGCGCACAACTCAGGAGGTTGGAAGCACACTAAGCCTTGATCCCGGTGTGTGAGGAGCTCCCCAGGACAGCCGGAGAGGGACAGCGAGCAACAACAGGGCTGCATCTAAAGAAGGGCAAAGCCTGTGCTTGCAGGAGGGCAGGGAGCGGTGCCTGGCAGCCCCAGAGAGGTGCCAGGAGCAGAGGCTGGGAAGAGGAGGGGGTGCCAAGGCTCAGGCACGGCAGAGCTGCTGCTGACAGTGAGAGGCAGCTCCTGTGATGAGCGTGAGCCAGGCTCTGCCAACACAACCACCCGGATTGCTGGAAACAAGATGTGAGCTGCGCCTTGGCTGCCACTCAGCAGCACACAGGGAGCTGTGCTTTCCCTGAAACGCCTCCAGGGTGGTCGTGGGCAGCCCCACCAGGAGGCCAAAACTGCGCCCAGGTGTCAGGAATGGTTTCCATCCTCCTCACCGGCCAGGAAAATCCTCCCAGCTCCCAGCTTGGTCTCTTTCCTCCCGTGCCCACAGCTCGGGGAGGAGGAGCATGGAGCACCTGCTGCTGCTTTGGAGAGGTGCTGGTGTGGGGAATGGTTCCTGCAATCAGGAATTACTCACAGAGCAGGGCAGGGTGTACCTGCACAGACCTGAGCCCATCACCGAGGGGCACTGACAGCCACAGGACAGCTTGTCCTGTGCAGAGCAAAGAGGCTCAGAGCTTCCTAGAGCAACACCCGGTGAAAGGAGACCTTCCCCAGAGCTGGGATGGACACCCGGTGGGATCCCAGAAGCCCACCTGGCCAAAAACCACAAGTTTGGCTCACAGCAGGAAAAGACACCCAGACTCCTGCACGCTGGGATGGATCCTGGGGAAAACAAGGGGAGAAGAGCAGCAATTTGCACACCAGTGCTGGCTGGAAATCATCTTTGGAAGTGCAGCCATCACAGGGCAGCATCCCTGAGGCACCACCAATCCCCCCAAACTGGCCTGTCCATGGCTGAGCTCCAGTTCCTTTGCTCCGAGCCATGCCATGAATGCAAAGTTTAAGCAGCCCCTGCGTCTTCCCTTTTATCTTTCATTTCTGTGCTGACATTTGGAAGGAAATTTGCTTTCCTCCTTGAAGTACAGAAATCCGCATCCAGGAGCGCTCAGGCCCTAAAAAGCTGGGAAGATAAACATGTTTGGGCGTGTGATTTCACAGCGGCCACGTCGGTATCTGCCAGAGGTCGGGTCCTGCCCATCAATTACCCACGATGTGCATCCAGACGTGACACGGGAGAACAAAACCCGGCTCATTAGAGGGGAAGAGAGGTGAGGGAACACCACTGGTTAAAGAGAGTGGCTTGAGTTTCAAGGAGGAAAGGGAGAGACTTTGCTCCTGCTCTCTTCCCTCTACTCCAGCAGAAGGCTCCAACATCTGGGAGACACAGCTCAGCCAGCCAAGCCCCCATTGTGCCCCCAGAGCATCCCCGAGTGGCATCAGCATGACACAGAAGACACCAGCAGAGCTGACTCTGGGGCATGAGATGTGGCACGGAGCAGAATGTGCAGAGGAAACATTTAAAGTGGGATTTTTCAAGATGTTCAAGCCCCTCTCTCTCTTCCCTCTGGCCTGCAGGTACTTAGGGACGCTTTGCACATAAAGAATTATTTGTCTAATACATCACGTTAGAATGAGAGCTGACATATCCAGGACAGACTTTTGTACAAAGCGGAGTTTTAAAAGCAGAATTTTAGCAGTCCCAGGCGGGACCAGG
This sequence comes from Petroica traversi, assembly GCA_025920805.1. Lineage (NCBI taxonomy): Eukaryota > Metazoa > Chordata > Aves > Passeriformes > Petroicidae > Petroica > Petroica traversi. The sequence goes on along the minus strand of JAHLSL010000053.1, from coordinate 2,228,302 downwards.
GCATATAAAGCGCACGGTAGGATGAGCAATGATTTTGTTTAGCCCAGGCAGGATTTTTGTTTGAATTCTGTCTCTAGGAAAGACAATTATCACTGGCACCTCTGAGCCCAGTGCAGCAGCCCCAGAGGGAGGTTGCAGAGAGCTGAGGCACTGATGGGGTGGTCCCAGGGGGTGAACTGGATGTTAATTTTAACACTTTACAACTTCTGCAACAGGCAGGGAGTGACAGAATTTGGCTCAGGGCCTCCAAGCCACTTGCCTCCCCTTTGGTTTCCAAGATTTAAACACTGACTTAAACAAAAAGAATAATCAGAGTCTCAGCCTCATGGCTTTCCCCGTGGATGTGAGAGGTGATGCAGCACAGAGCACCCTGTGCAGAAGGGCCCCACAGAGCGTGGTGGGGCTGCCAGGCAGGACATGGATCCAACCCCAGCCCCCTCTGCCATGTGGGGCTCCTTCCCTTCCCCGGGGTGCCCTGGCACCCCAAACCTGGGGCCACAGACCCCCTTTGCAGGCCTCTCCTCCTGCCCAGCTCCCTCTTTCTCCTCTCCCCAAGTGCTGTTTCCTTTCTGGAATGCTAATCCCTCTCCTGAGTACAAACTGCTGCAGTCTGTAGAGGGACAGGGAAATATTTCTGTTCTGCACATTCCACAGATCCTCCTCTGCATGGAAATGGACACTGTTATTATTGGGATTTCTCTTTTTTAACGTCTCAGCTGAGGAAACTCTTTCTCTCATTGAGCCTTTGCACAGCAGAAACGAGGGGGAAGAGGTGTAAACCAGGCTCCTGCAGCAAATCCCTCTTTCCTGCCACTCCACAGGGAGTCTCCAGTGCTGTCAAGGTGGAATTCCGTGCTGGAAGCAGCACATGAGGTGCCCAAAGGCCCCTGAGAGTGGACACAGGACATGAACATGCCCAGGATGCTGGGGCAGGGCAGGGGTGCTCAGCTCCAGGAGCAGGAGGTCTCCAGGGCTCCCAGCTCCTCGGGGAGAGCTGGAGGCTGGGATTTGCTTGCAGACCCTCAGAGCAAGAGGGTCCTCATTAAATGGCTTTTTAATGGCCAGTCCTGGTGGAGATAATGCTTCATGAGGGGACAGAGCTCTACCCTTCCAGGGAAATGGGAAGACAATCCATATGTACCTCTGTGTGTGTGTATATATAAATAAATATAAATATAAATAATATAAATAAATAAAAATAAAAATAAAAATAGAAATAAATATAGATATAAATAAAAATTAAATAAAAATTAAATAAAAATAAAAATAAAAATAAAAATAAAAATAAAAATAAAAATAAAAATAAAAATAAAAATATAAATATAAATATAAATATAAACATAAACATAAATATAAATATAAATATAAATATAAATATAAATGTGGAACTGAGCACTCAGACCAAAACCTCACACTCAGCCCAGCAGCAGCCCCAGAGCGAGGGCAAAGACTGCCCTGCTTTAATAACCATGGCCCCAACCCAGATTAAAACTAATTCATCAGCAAATGCATTAATTGTTTGAGGAGGAATTTAAATGAAGCAATCACACACATCCAGGCTCAGGTGCCCCGGGGTCAGGCAGTGCCAAATGGTTTTGCCATTCTGGATTTCCCTGGCCAGTGTGGGGATGGATTTACAGGAAGAACACCCAGATCCCTGTGTTTTGCAGGGATGGCAGTGCCTGCAGATAGGCAGGTGGCTGGTTTGAAGTTTTGAGCTTCTCAGGTAGAGGATCATATTACCCTGGAAATGGAGGATCAAATTATTCCATTATTCCCCAGGGAGGGGATTAAATTACCCTGGAATTAGAGGATTAAATTACTCACCAAGGGAGAGGATTGAATTACTTTTTGAGTTGTGGGATTAAAACACTCTGCAGGTGGCAAGCTTAAAATAGACCTTCACACAGAAGGCAGGATTAAATTATTCTACGGCTGGTCAGGGGGGAAAAAAAAAACCAAATAAAAACCCCAAACCACCATACTCTGGAGGAAGCCATATTAAATTATTTCTGGAGATTAAATTGCTCCACAGGCTTGCTGGATCCCAGTGCTGTGGAGCAGACCATCTGCTTGGGAAGGTGTGTGGATACCCAAGCATGAAGAGCCATCTGATGGGGTCCCGCTGGTGGTACCCGAGTGCCTCCTGGCACCTGACAGTTTTGACTCTGTTTATTCCCATCCAGGTTGGGAGCCTGGCAGGGCTGAGCTCTGCTCCCCCGCACCACCCGGGAAATCCGGGGGGATCCCAGGTCACCCAGGAGCACGAGGCACTCCCAGGGAATTGAACCCAATCTTAATTTGCTTTCTTGAGGGAGGTTTTATCTCCTCTTCCTTTTTGGTTGTTTTTTTTTTTTTTTTTTTTTTTTGCGTTGATGACTCTCTTGAGCAGCAGCACTGCTGTGTGCAGATCAAAGCCCTCCTTGCCACCAGGCAGGAGCAGCTCTCATCCCTAAATTCCAGCTCATCCATGGGCTCAGCTCTGGCATCTCCCACGGGCACTGGGCAGCAGTGGCTGGAGCGTGCTGGCACTGCCAGCCTGACTCACTCTGCTGTGCCTCCTTCCCTGGTGCCTGTCACTGCCTGTTCCCGGTGATGGTAACAAATTGGCATTTGAAACTTGTATTGGTTTTTGTTTTTTTTATATATATATGCTGATTTCTTTCTGAGGCTCCACTGCTGAGATTTTGAGAGAGAGAAAGAGAATGAGCGTTTTAGGATAATCTTAAAAGCAGAAAAATTATTACATGTCAAACACCGAATGGGGAGTTTAAAAGGCTCCCAGGTGGGCTGCAGAATTAAATGTTTGGAGGCTTTTTTTTCCCCCCCAGTGAGGTAAGAAATGGCAATGTCACCATAGCAACTGCAGGGCACATTCTGGGCAGCAGCTCAGGCGTCGTCAGGAGCTGCCCCAGCCCCTCTGCACAGCCTGAGGGGTGCAAGGGGCTGGGGTGGCTCCAACCCTCACACATTGAGCCCTACAGCCCTGGGAGCCTGCAGGTTCACTGACATGAGATTCACCATGGTCCAAAGCTCCTGGAGATCCATGGATGCTCCTGGTGAAGGACATTCCTGGTCACCTCAACCCCTCCTGGTTTCTCCATCCCACCTGCTCTGCCCCCTGGCACCAGGGATGGATGCTCCCAGGGATGGAGGGGCAGCTGGGACCCGACATTCCTGCCTCAAACTGGGGCTCCAAGGTGCCCCAAACCACCAGGCAAGAGCAGCTGAAGAGCTCAGCTGGGATCCCGTGGCTTTGTGGCTCCCGAACCACGCAGGAAAGTTGTCACCTCCCCAGCTGCACGTCCTCCTCCTGCCTGCCCCTGTTTCCTTGTTGACTTTCTGAGGGCTGCTGTGAACAGGGGAGATCATCACGAGCACCCAGGGGTTAATTGAGTGTTAGTTAACTCCTGGTGCTCTCAGGGCTTGCCGGGGTTGTGGTAATTAGCACAACCTGAGCCGGCTCATTAATGAGCTTTGCAGGAGAGTCGCAGGTAGCAGGGGGGTTAAAACGGCTTGATTACCTCTCTTCTCCATTAGTACCAGCCACTGAGGAGGGATTTGTGTGAGAGAAACTGATTTCTCTCCGGATGAAGCGGGATATCCCCTGGGAACAGGGCTGATCCCACGGGAAGGGACAGGGACAGCAAAGCTTTGCCCACGGTGGGTGAGGAGGGCTCCAAACCAGCTCAGCTCCGGGCTGAGAACTGCTGAGATCCCTGACAGAGCTGGAGCTTGGCTGCAAGTGATGGTGATGGAGGGAAACGCTCAGCAGTTCCGAAGGGCTGTCATTTTCCTGGGGCTCCAATTCAATTTGTGCTCTACACCCAGGAGCTCCGTGCCAGCAGCAGCCTCGATGCTCTGAGCACAGCAGCCCATCAGACAGAGGGATCACAGCCACAGACCATCCTGATGTCCAGCTGGAGGCCACCAGGTGAGGAGGGTGGCCCAGTGCTCCACAGCTGGTGGTCTCCATCACCACCTTCCTTCTTCCCCCACAACACGAGGCTCCATGGGAAGCTGGATTCCTCCTCTAGGCTTGCCTTGGAGCCAGATTTCCCATCTGCTGGGAGATCACCCTGAACTCTGGGTGTGTGGGGCACTCGAAGCCATGCTGGATATCCCAAACTCGCTAGATCCACCCCTTGGCCCCAGCAGATCCCACGTCAGCTCCTCTTCTCTCCTGCCCTGCTGCTGCAGGGGCTCACTGACCCCACAAGCAGCACAGGGGCTGTGGCAGAGCTGGGAACCAGCTGCAAACCCAAATCCTGCCCAGCAGAGGCAGGGACGGATTAAAATCCCCCTTCCCATGAGGGTGGCTGGGGGCTGGATGGATGCTGCTGTCTAAAGGCAGCAGGGAAGGCTCCCCTCACCCTCAGATTTAGAGTGAAGATCATTCATCAGCAGCCTCCGACCTTGAAAGCAGAGGCACAGGGGATGTAGAGCATTCCCTCCTTTTCTGGGCTGGAGGTGCCCATGCTGGAGGGGATAATCCATGAGAGGGCTGCCCCACAACTCCTGGAGGGGATGCACACACAGAGAGGTTTCCTCACCTGCTACATACACACATTTCTCACTCTGGCACTCCTGCCCCCTTGTTTTCCTCCTCCCTCGTGCACCCAAACACCCAGCCTGGGCACCCAAACACCCAGCCTGGGCACCCAAACACCCAGCCTGGCCTCACATCCCAGGCAGGGGCAGGAATCCAGCTCCTCAGCCTGCTCAAAGCTGACTGAGCGATGAGAGAGCAGGCAGAGAGAACCCATCTTGGCTCTACCTTCCCTGAACTTGCTGCAGACTTCAAGGAAACCTGATTTTTGGAATGGGGTAGATTTCCCTGAAGTCCAGGGATATCCATGAAACCTGATTTTTGGAAGGGGTAGAGTTCCCTGAAGTCCAGGGATATCCCTGATGAAAAGGGGATGATTTGATGTTTATCCTAGGGTGAAACAGTGCCATTTGTTTCAGAAAGCAAGTGCCAGCAATGGGCAGCTCCTGCTTCCAAGAGCATGGTGGAGGAATGGAGGAGAGCATCTTCTTGTGGATGGTGGGAATGCCATCCCTGCTCCCAGCTCTCCCCCCACCTTCTCAAACACTGGGGCCTCAGCTCAGAGGGCTTTTCTTTTTTTTTCTCTCATGGGCAAACAAAGTGGAAAATGAATTCCTTTAGATAGCAAATGAGTTTAATAGAAATGGTGATGGAGTTAGGCTGTGCCAGGAATGTTAATCCCACACCCGATGTGGCCGGACTCTCAAGCAAGGAGGAAGGTTGCAATTAAGAGCAGAAACACGAGGTCTCTGTGTCCAAAGAGTATCCCCAGCTGCTGCCACACCTTGGTGTCCTGGGGGACACCAAACAGGGTGGGAGCCAGCTCTGCAGCCACCCCCCTTCACCAATGCACTGAGACAAGAGAGGATGCTCTTTGGTGCTTGTAATCAGGGAATTCTGTATGGAGGAGTCCAGAAGAGGAGTGAGCCCCAGAGCAGCAGGAGGGACATGGGACAGGCTGGGACTGCTCCTGGCACAGCCTTTGCTTCCCAAGCCTGGGGCTCCTGGGTCACCAGGGAGAGGAGCTGTGTGCAAAGTGGGAAAAGCTGCTGCGTGGAGCACGGCAGCTCTGCCAGCACTGAGAGCTCTGGAGAGCATCCAGATCCACCCCAGGGCAGCTGAGATTTCAGCTGAGGTCCTTGTAAACAGAGACACACAAAAACAAGATGTGAATGTCCCTGCTCTGCTGCTCACTGAGAGGGGACCCGAGGCCAAGGCTGAGCACAGTCCAGGGCTGTGGAGGTGGCCAGGGCACTGCACATCCCCTGGATTCCCCTTTGGGAGCAGCAGGGCATGGGACACACGAGCTGCTGGGGACACCTGCTGGACCTGCAGCTGCCCTTCCCTCTCAGGGACACTCAAAGCTTCCTTCACCCGAGAGCAGCCTCCAGCCTCACCTCAGCCCTGTCCTGCTCCTGTCCCAGCCACGAGTGGGACACAAAGGGGGACACCAGGGAGTGCTCCCCTTTCCCCTGCTGCCAAGGTGACACGTGTCCGAGTTCAATAAAGCCTTTCAAAGGCGGGCAGGCATTTCTCTGCACATGGTTTGTTTTTTTGGTTTTTTAACTCATCCTTTTCATCTGGGTAATTTATTCCCCCTTTCCCCAACACAGCTTTAATTGAGTTCTCAGCAGGACCTCGGCTCTGGAGCAAAGAACCAAACAGCATCAGCTTCCCCAGGCAGGGACCCCACAGAGAGCTGCAGGGCAGGTGCTGTGCCTGGCCATGTCCTGGCTCCTCGTGAGCATCTCCTGCCACTCCTGCAGCCCCAGGCAGGGCAGCAGCTGCTCGAGCCGCCAGTTTGGCACAACCTGGGGCTGGTGACACACAGACCTGGTGAGCCCCAGCTCCTGCCACACTGCTGGACATCAGCCACCCACGTCACCCCTTCTCCAAGCAGCCCTGCAGGGAGCAGGAGCCTGGGGCAGGACACCCCCATGCAGCAGGGCACGGAGCAGCAGGAGCTGCTGCTGCTTTCCTCTCCACTCAGAGTCACCAGGAAAAGCCCATGCTCCTGCTGCCAGAGCACATTTGATTCTTCTGCTAACCTGACCTTATTTAGTTCATTATAAGCCCCCAGGACATTGCAACTGTAACTTAAAAAGAAAAAAAAAAAACCAGCCTAACAAAAACACAAACCTTTCCTCTGATCAATAGCGCAGGCAACTGGAAAAGGTATAATTCAATTTGTCAGCACACAGTTATTAGTTACTGTGATGGAGCCCTTCCTCCCAGCCCTGCTTCCCTTGCTGCTCCCGACGCCGCTGTCCCCGGGGCAGGGGAGCACGGCCCGTGATGTGACAGAACCAGGGGAGGGTGACACCCAGCACAGCCACACGGGAGCTGATGGGGCCCTGAGCTGTGAGCTGAGGCTTTACTGAGCCTGGGAAAAGGCAAAGGGACAGAGGTTCCTTAGTTAAAGGCAGCTCCTCGTTCTTCCATGGCTTTGCAAACCCTAACCCTAAAGTGGGGCACACACAGTTTAGGGGTTCCCACACTTCCATCCCTCCTCTGAACGCCCTTCCCAAGTGTGTCAGTCCTGCCTGGCTGCATCCTTCGGGATGCTAAGAGAGCCACATCCATCCTCAGCAAGGAGACTCATCCTGTGCAAGTGCTCCAAAGTCCCCCCCTTACTTCTTCCAAGGGCTGGCAGGAGCCAAAGGAGGGGAGAGCTGGTCCCCACATGGATCTGCCTGGACCAGCCTGTGGCCAAGGAGAGAGCAGCAGGAAGGGAAACACGGGGCCAGGGCATGCATGGCCTCGGAGGAAATCAATTACCACACCAAACACGGGGCCAGAGGCCTCGGGGAGCCTTATCACACACCTTCCATGCTCTCCATCAGCAGCCTAGCCTGAAATTACCTCCCCTGGCTCCCCAGAGCAGTGAAATCAGAGGGCAAAGATGGAGAGCCATGGGTAGCTGTGAATATCAATGGTTTCTACATGTGCAGACCCTGCTTGTCCATCCCTTGGCCTCCTGACCCCTGGTCCCCAGAGCCCAACGTGGCCACCACTCCCTGTGGCACTGCCTGAACCCCCCTGAGAAAGAGGCACTTCCAGCAACACCCAGCTCAGCTCCCTCCCCCAATCCTTCCTTCGCCAGGGAAACCTCCAGATCTGCATCCAGAGATGTCTCTTTCCATTTGTTGATGTCGACAGGCATATCACACACACATTCATTATTTAATCTACCTTTGAATTGGGCTAAATAGTTCTAACGATAATTACAGAGCGTTTGTATTTATAGAAAAGCGTCACGCACGATCTGCAGCCACACGAGTAACGCTGCTGTGATCCAGAAATACGTCAGGGATGCTGTGGGAAGGCAGGCAACACTCCCAGTCCCCATGAAACACAAAATGCACGGATGGCCCCATGCACAGGGAGCTCTCAGGGCTCCTCTCTGTCGGATCACAGCGCAGACAGAGCTGAGGCACAGCTGGGCAGCCACACAGGGACAAGGATGGGGACATGGCTGTCCTGCCATGGGGCACAGCGAGGCCAGAGCAGCCACAGGGATGCAGGATGGAGAGGGGATCAGAGGGAAATGGTGATGCCGGAATGATTTTTGTCTTTTCTTTCTATCCCTTTTACACAGTTCTGTGTATCTACAAGCATTGCCATGCACACTTGTAACCCTTCACTCAGTTCAGTGCTCAGTGCTCTGTAAGTGTTCTGCAGGCCTGAGACTGAAGAGCCCAGAGCTGCAGAGCCAGGGACACCAAACATTCTGCTGGCTCAGGAAGCCAAGGGCCCCTGGCAGGACAGATTCTGGAAAGTCGAGCTGAGCCCAGCCCAGCCCCAGCATTGGGCTCCCTTGTTGGATCTGGGCTGTGGAAAGTCTAGAACTGGTGTGTGTGACTGACGGGGGTGCATTTGCCATGCTGGCACCTGGGGGAAGTGGATGCACCAAACGGGATCCTGATTCAAATACTGAGGGGAAGACCCTAAACCCTCTTAACCGTGTCTGCCTTCATTTTCATAACACCAGGAAAAGGCATCAATGGGATGGGCTCAGAGCCCTGGAGGGCGAGCAGAGCCAGAGCTGGGGAGCAGCACAGAAGGAGAGAAGGGAGAGAGGGAGGATTCGCTGTTCCTCTTCCCACAGCAATAAAAGTTTTACAGCGGTGTAGCCAGCACTTATGATTTTATTGCCAGCATTACAGAGGTAGAGCTTCTCCAAGCCCCAGCCCCTGGAGTCAAGTTAAGACACAGGAAGCTTGGCTTTCATAAGAAACTGAGGGAAGAGGAGAGAGGCCAGCACTGCCTCCTGCACAGGAACTCTGGGGAAGGTGCAAACACCCAGCTCCAACTCCAGGCAGCACATAAAGGAAGCCAACATCTTTAAATTTACTTGTTTTCAAAATAATTTTATGCTTCTGGAGTGAAGGTGTGCGGGGAGCAGGGAGCTGGACAGTGCTGTGATTTGGGAGGACTTGCAAGAGGCAGCCTTATCACCTTGGTGAAAATCTCTGGGTACACCTCAGTGGTCCCTGTCCAACTTCCCACCCTCAAAATCTTTTTGCATTTCTCAGGCTTTAATTCCCCACTGGCCCGGAGCCCCAGCTCAGGTGTGATGCAGAGACACCCCAAATGAGCCATGAAGCCATTTCCCAGGTGAGCTCCAGAAGGGCAGGACCATCTGGAACGCTGCTCAGCACCACATCAGGCACACACACAAATTACAAGCACTTCTATTGCATTAGGGCCTGGAAATTTCATTGCAGTCATATCCCATTCAGTGAGATACTGCGCAGATACAAGACCAAGCAGCATTTTTTTTTTTACCTAGAGAGAAAAGCTATTTTTCTCTGCATATTGGTTTACAGCAAACACAGCCAGAGGCTGCACATGCCTGAGTAATGGCCCGTGACCGTGCCAGTGAGGAGGGCAGAGATGGCACTGCCTGGGCTCACTGGCTTTGAGCTCTCCTTGTGCTGCCCCCAACCCTGCTCTGCAGAGACCACCCTGCACAGGAGGAAGAGCCCAGTCCAGGCCCTGCCTTTCTCCAGTTTAGGCCACTGCATCACCAATGTTTCCCATTGGTGATTTCTAAGCAAACATTTGGCCATCTGGCAGCCCCGTGCAGCAGAGCTGGGCTTTGCAGAAAGGGCAAAGCTGACATTAAACTCCTCTGCCCGACTGCCGGACACCCCCTTCCGACACGGCTTCCACCACTTGGCAAAGCTCTCCTCCACCATCTGCCTGGAGAGCTCTCCAAAGGCCAGGAGCCTGCTAAATATAGCCAGGGAGCTCAGCAAACATTTGCAGCCGCTCTGAGAAGACTTCTCTCGAAGTTCCATCTCCCCCGGCCCATCTCCCTTGCCTGTGACGTCTCAGCTATCCTTAAACCACCCCTGTGTTTGTCAGCCCCGTTTCCTGTTTGGAGCCTTTCCCTTCCCCAATCCCTTCTCACTACCACTCTTCACCTCTCCTTTTACAGCTGATTTCTCCCAACACTTCCCTTCACGCTTGGAGGAGGGCTCTGGATGATGCCAGTGCTCCTTTCCCAGCCCCCGGATCCTCGGATGCCGAGTGGGAGATGGCAGAGCCCGTGGGCTGACTCTGCACTCGCTTTTCCAGGACCAACTTCTGCACACCACAGCCCAACTTTCCCTGGCAGCCCCACACACCTCTCACAGAGTGCACACGTGGGCTCCCCTCTCTCTGGTGGCCCAGCCAGCAGCAGGCAGGAGGCAGGAGGCTGATTTTCCCACCTCACCTTCTGTCTGACACGGAGAACAGGCAGTGCCACAAGCCCTGACCTTCACATCCAACCACAGCTCAGCAGCACCTCACTCTTTTTCTTATTTCTCTCTGGCCCGATTTTAACCTTTCCCACCAAGAACAGGGACCAGTGTCCCTCCTGGCACTACTAAGAACAAGAAAACCTATTGCTGTGTTGGGCTGAACTGCACTTACAGACTTCAGGCAGCTTGATCCCATCATATCTGTTCCCTGGAAAAGGAAGAGCCGTCCACTTGTGGTTTATCATGACAAACTAAGCACAGAGAAAAAAAACCATCAAGCACCCATCATCCTGGGCATGGACAAATTCAGCACAAAGACAGCCCTTGCTGTTGTATGGGGCTGTTTACAGTGCAGCACCTGGAGATTCCTCCTTGGGGAAGTAGAGAAAGGGAAAAAACCCACAAGAAAACAAACCCCCTTTAACAATGAACTCTCCTGCTCAGTCATACGTGAAAGACAGGAGAAGGGGGGAGGAGAGAGAGAGAGAGAAAGGGAAGGAGGAGAGACAACAGAAGACAGAGTACTATTTCCTCTTCAAATATTTATTTTCGGGTCTGCCTTGGAGTGCTGCTTATTGAGACACAGAGCCCTGGTGTGCTGCAGCTTGGAGGCTCCTGCTGCACGTGTTCATAGCACTGCTTTCTCTGGAGCCACTGGGAATTCCCATTCCCAGTGCCAGACCCCACCAGGGCAGCTCTCCTTTGGGTTCCTCCTCACCCCCAGGCATCCATCCAGGCTCTGCAGCTCTCCATCCATCCGGCACCAGGCATTTATCTTTTCTAGTGCTGTGCTTGACTCTGCCTGGGACCTCTGAACACACAGCTCAGCTCCAGCCCTGGCTTTCTGGCCACAAGGCTTGGAGCTGGGGCACTGAACTGGCACTCCTCAGCCTTTTGAAATCCTTCAGTCCTCAGCACTGCCCTCGGGAGCAGCAGAGGTGGCCTGCATGGAGATGAGAGGCTCTCCAGCCAGCTATTCAGGTGAGCTGCAAATAGTGACCAAAGAAGGTGGCAGCGAGCACCAGCCTGCTGGAAGTGACAGAGCTTGGAGGGGAGCCAGAGCTGCCATCCTGATCACAGACAGCAATTAAGAAATTAAGCTATCAGAGAGGCTTTTTGGGAGGGGTGAGTATCTGTGGTTTGGTCAGATGCCAGAGCAGGTCAATAACATTTGTCCTTCCCAGTGCAGATGGAGATCCTCCTCCACCCCTGGTCCCAACACCGTGGCACAGCTCCCTCCTCCCAGCACGGGGAGCAGAGAGGGACAGCACCAGGGCTCTGCAGTGACAGTGGGGAGAGAGGCTGGACAGAAACCACCTGGAGAGCTCAGACCTGGCAAAAACAGCTTCAACACCAGCTGTAGCACCCTGATCCTGAAACACATCCCCTCTGCAGGGAAAGGTGGGAATCTCCAGCAATGCTCCCAGGGGCCATTCCCCACACAGCCTGTGCCCTCTGAGGACAAGGACAGCCATGCCCAGGAGACACTACCACGGGCCCCAGGTGCATCCAGATCATCCTTGGGGTGACAGTGAAAACACCCCATCCATTCACTATCTCAACCACTTCCATCCTCCAAATGATGGGGCCTGGGGTTATTGGGAAAGTCCTTCACTCTGCTGGAATCCCTGATTATCCCCATCTCCTGCTCAGCTCAGCTCAGGTACCAGAAACCAGGACAGGCAGAGCGGTGCCTGCTCTGCAAAAAGCTCACAGCCTCTCGCTGGCCACTAAATTACACGTCTTGAAATGGGAAAAACTGTGTTTCCTTCTCTAAAAGACTGTGCTGGGAACCCTGCAGAGGGAACCCCAGCTGTGCCATACACCTGAGCAGGATGGGCTCAGCCCCAGCTCTGCTGGAGCAGCACACACAGCACTGGCACTGCAAACACCTCCCCACGCTGGGGAGCCCTGCCCAGCCTCGTGTGTGTGCACATCTGCACTTGCACGCCTGCAGCCACACACAGACAGCTTCCTCTCTGTGCTGGCCATGAGAAATATTGATTTCCTTCCCCCTGCAATATTTCGCTTGGCTGAGCAGATTTAGAATTGAAGAGTCAGACTCTGCCTAGAGACTAGAACCATATTTAATTCCACGGTTTAAGAAGCCCTGGAGCAGGTTATTCTTATTTTAAGCTACTAGTGCATTTAAAAGCAAGTGACATTTCAGGGGGATGGGGTGGGAGATGGCTGGTGGCCTCTGCCTCAGCCCAGTCAGTGCTGGGAAGAGTTTTGCAGCTCTGCTGCATCCCCACAGCCCCATCAGCTGCTCTGCCTGTGCCAATGAGAGGCGAGAGGTGGTGGCAAGGTCCCCAGCAAAGAGCTGCTTCCATGTCCTCCTAACTGGGGAGGAATGAGAGGGAAAAGAGAGCAGGGAAAGGCATGGTGTGAAAAACCTCAGGTGAAAATTGCTGGTGCACTGAGGTTTCAGGGTTCATGTTGCCTGTTCCTGTACCAGGCTCTGCTGGTGGAGCCCTCAGCAAGGAGAAATGTGCAGATAGAGAGCAAAGACGTGGTGCCTTGGCCAGAGGATGATCCCTCACGGGGCCTGATCGTGGAGCAGGGCTGCTGGACAAACAAAAAATCCACCTCTTGGACAAACAAACCCTCCTGGCTGCTGCAAAGTCAGCAGAACCACAAGCATAGGGACCTCCAGAGGAGATGCAAGCAACTTTCAAGGGGGAAGGGAGAGAATACAATGGCAAAGGTTTGCCCAAAGCATCTGTGGAGCCTCTGCCAGGCCCACAAGCCCCACCAAGCCATACAGAGCGTGAGTGGCAGAAAAAAGCCAGGTGTCCCCAGGATGAAGGGTGCAGCTTGATTGCCAGAATGATTTTTGTCTTTTCTTTCATATACCTTTTACACAGTTCTGTTATCCACAAGCATTGCCATGCACACTTGTAACCCTTCACTCAGTTCA
>JAHLSL010000053.1:2145092-2188407 GCA_025920805.1 Petroica traversi | reverse complement strand
GGGTGCATTTGCCACGCTGGCACCTGGGTGAAGTGGATGCATCAAACAGGATCCTGATTCAAATACTGAGGGAAAGACCCCAACCCCTCTAACTGTGTCTGGCTGCATTTTCCTAACACCAGGAAAAGGCATCACAGGGTGAGAGCTGCTGCTGTGCCAGTGCACAGGCCTGGTTGCTGCCTGCCTGGCACCACCATGGCACTTTCCCCCTGCTGCTCTGGTCTCACCCCCAGAACTTTAATTTTTACTGTTAAGCTCAATGACTGGTCATTTCCAAATGCCTCCTGCCCACAGAAAGGGAGGTGCACAAAGTGCTGTTTGGGATTTCCCAGTAGCCAGCACTGGGGCACAGGGCTGTCACGAAGCCTTCAGTGTCACAATTTTGGTGAGGTGTGATGGGTTTTAAAAGTCTTTTTCCTCCCTCTGCTCCCGGCACCTGGCATATGGCAAGATCACCACAAAGGCCACCAGATGCACCTTGGCTGGAGAGGTGAGGTCCCACCAGCCAGCAGCCGTGGCACAGGACAAGCTGACAGATGTGCTGGGAAAAGCTGAGGGCTACAAGGGGTCAGAGAGGGGAGATTCCCCTCTGTGCTAATGCTGGAGAAATGGACTCCGTTTGGGAACTTTTGGCTGTGTGTTCCCCACTCCCCCCATAAGGCACAGGTTTGATAAATCAGCACAGCTTTGCCCTGTTAGGAGTTGGAGGGGCACGGGAGAGCCACAGCTGACTGGGGATGCTCTCTCAGCTGCTGGAATTTGGGATGCACCCTCAGCAGGAGCAAGGACACCCCAGAAGGTCTGTGATCCCTGCCTGTGACACCTGGGGCACAGATCCAGAGCACAACACTGAAACACCCTCACACAACTCCTGGAATCACAGCAGGAACCTGCCAGCAATGCCAGGGAACACCCTGACCACAGCTCACCCTCCCTGCACAGAGATGCAAACAAAACCCATGTTCTGAAGGCTCCTGCTGGCAAAGGGTTTCTCCAACCCTTCCTGCAGAGCAGCAGGCACTGTCCTGAAAGGAATAAGGAATTTGTCTTCACAAACAAAACTGTGGGTCTTGAAAGTGGATAAACCAGCACTGAGAGATAACAGAAACAATGGGGAGGATTCCACTGATTGATTAATGGAACCAGGGAAAATTGCATTTACAGACAAACCAAAGGTCTGCTGATACATAAAATTGAATATTGGAAGATGAGAGGAACAATGAGAAGATCCCTAAAATCCATAAGGAATTGCACTGAGTCACACAAGGGAAGGACAAAGGAAGGGAGGGAATTATACATTAGAGGAGGACCTTAGGCATTTTTGGAAAGTCTGTGCCTCTCAAGTACCTCAGCCAATGGGGAAAGACAAAGGGACATGCAGGAAATTGGGATAAAAAGGACGCTGCGTCCTCCAAAACCTGAGAGACCCCAGGGGAAATGCCCCATGGCCTCTCCCTTTATTCGAATAAAGTTCCAGAACTCCCCAGTCTCTTTTTTGACATGAACCTCTGGTGTTTGTGGATTAATTTTCCTCACAGCCCCAACCCACAGAGGTCCTGGCAGGGCTGGAAAGCTCAGCCCTGCCCCGAGAGCACGAGCAATGCAGGCAGCACCCAGCCCCTGCACTGGGCACACCCAGGGCTGGCAGCCAGAGATGCAACACCCCAGAAGTTCTGTGAGTTATTGTGTCCCCCCAAATAGCCGTGACCTTTTCAATATTCCCTGTTTTTACTGGCTGCCCGTTTCCCCCCAATCCCCACAGGCTCATTAGACAGCGAGCAGCTCCGAGAGCAGCTCCTCGGCCAATGCTGTGGCACAACCCTGAAAAGGTCAGAGACAGCCAGGCTGGGCTGAGCCCTCTCCAGAGGGTGCTCAGGGCAGGACAGGAACATCCCTCAGCTGCAGACCAGGATCTGCTGCCCAGGGACCCTCCGGAGGCAGAGCTGCTGCTGTGGGGTCCTGCTCCACACCCATCCCTGCTCCCAAACTCACCTGGTGCTGCCAGAGAACCTGCCCAGCCTGGCTCAGATCCTGCAGTCAAAAGGACAGCGCAAGGCAGGGCTGGGCTCCTCCAGAGCAGGGGCAAGGCTACAGGAAGGGCAGGAAGCCCTGAGACTGCTACTGAGGCAGGGGTGTTATAAATGCGTATTATAGTGTTGGATTTTGGCAAATAATGAATGCTGTGTGTATAACATTAATCCTTGTAGAAGCAGTAGTTGTGTGGAAATGTAACCATTCTCTTTTTGTTCTATAGTTGAGAAATAACTGACATTTCTACGTTAAATATCACTCACAAATCACCCCTCAAGCAAGGCGATTTACTCCTATCAAGATATTCCTAGATAAGAGACCCCTCTGCGGGAATTGGCAAACGACTCTGCAGATGGACGGACAGACTTCCCCTTAAAGAAGATCACCTGCCAGGAATCGATAGATTACTGAATTCTTCAAAAAAACTTCATTAGAATTATACAGCAAACTGTTACAGTAAAAAAGTACATAAAGAAAGTCTCTCTCTAGGAAAGGTGTGCTCTGGCTCTGTACCAAGTGCACCCAGCATCCCGGGACGCTGTAATTCCTTTGTCTTTTCTTGTTGTTTTGTGGTGGTTTTTTTGGTTTTTTTTTCTGTTTGGTTTTTTTAATTAAAAACCTTTAAACTTTAACAGGAAAGCGACCTCGTTTTTAACAAGGGGGAAGCAGCGAGAGCATCTCCCAGAGCCTCTGGCACCCACAGGGCAGAGAAGGCAACTGCCCAAGGTGATTATCAGCCATCCTCAGAAGGTGTAAGAGGAGACTCAGCCCAGGCCTCCCTCGAGGCATTCAGGGCAGTGAAAGGAAAATCCAACCCTGCTGGGCGAGCTCAGCCCATTCTTCAACTCCAGCAAAGGCGCTGTTAAAAACGAGGTCCTTTTCTGTTAAAGTTAAAAGGTTTTTAATAAAAAAATCAACAAGAAAAGACAAAGCAAAGGAATTACGGCGTCCCGGGACGCCGGGTGCACTGGCACAGAGCCAGAGCACACCTCTCCTAGAGAGAGACTTTGTTTAAATACTTTTTTACTCTTACAACTTGTTGTATAATTCAAATGAAGTTCTTTTGAAGAATTTAATTAGTCCTTTATCAATCCCCGGCAAAGGAGTCTCTTATCCAGGAATATCTTGACAGAGGTAGAAGTTTGCATAGTCGTTGGTAGAGGAGTCTCTTATTCAGGAATATCCTGATAGGAGTAAATCCCTTGCTTGAGGGGTGGTTTGTGAGTGATATTTCACACAGCAATGTCAGTTATTTCCCAACTATTAAGCAAAACTAGAATGGCTACGTTTCTACACAAACACTGCTTCTACAAGGATCAATATTATACACATAGCATTCATTATTTGTGAAAAACCAACACTATAATATGCATTTATAACAGCATCTTACACAGAATAAAGCCTGGCACCCCCTGTGCTGCTCCCGAGGCAGCCCCAGGAGTTCACCTTTCTCACAGAGGCTTCATCGGCAGAAGTTTCCCTCCTGCAGGGTCAAAACTCACCGTGTGCTTCAGAATCGCGTCCCCAGAGCACGGGGTGCAGCGCTGGCTGGCTGTCCTTCCAGGGAAGGGGCTTTTTGTGATGGGAACGTGCCCATGGCTCCAAAAACAGCAGGAGGAGGTGGGTCCTCAACCAAGGAGGCCCCAAACCCCACAGGCTGAAACCCAAGAAGACACATCCACCATCCGCGGTGAAGCTCTGGAGAAGCGTGAAGGGCCCAATCCTGAGGTTAAACCTCTGAGCAGGGGTGGGGCAGCTCCAGATGCAGGTGATTACGGTAATTAGGGTAATTAGGGTAATTAGGGCAATAACGACTGCGAGCAATTAGCGTGACTGGCGGCAGCTGAGCTCTCACTGTCCTGAGCCGCTTTGTCCAGAGCGAAACGCCCCAAAAAGACCCCACCCAGAGGTAGAAACAATAAAAGACAGAAATAAAGAAGCAACGGCCAAAAACATCTCAGGAGAGAGGAGAAAGAGGCAGAGCTGCCCCAGGGCAAGGATGGGGGAAGCCCTGGGGAGGAACACCAGGGGTTAACACTGCAACAGCTCCTGGCAACACGGAGATTTTTCCAAAATAATGCTAGATTTTTAATTTTTTCTTTATAATAAATGAATCTGGGCAAAGGAATGCATTGACATTAGTGACAGATGGGATGGAAAAATTTTTGTTTGGAAAAAAAAAAAATCTTCATTTGAGTCACACATATGCAGAAAGGAGAAAAAAAAACCCAATTTAACCCCTCCAGGCCCCCTCCAGGGATGAGCTGTACCATCAGCTGAGCCAAATCCTGACAGACTTTGGGGACAGACCTCTTCAGGCCACAGCTGGAAGGAGCAGAAATGGGTCTGCCCTAAAAAAAAAATGCGTTTTTCTTCCTGGTGAAGGCATAGGGACATCCAGGCCTCCCTGCCACAGCAGATGGCTCTGCTTGGGCGAGTTGTCACCGCGCAGCCGTGGCTGTGGCGTGTCCCAGGAGCCACATCGTTGTCACCTTGGCTCCACCTGGCCGAGCCCAGCCCTCTGAGAGCATCCACCGCGTGTTCTCAGCGAGAGAACTGCAGCCACCAGCAGCTTCAGAGACCAGTCCTGGGGGAGATGGGCTCCACCTGGGCACGCAGAGAAATCCCAGCAGCTGCGTTTGCCCAGGGAAGGCGTGGAGAAAGGAGGAGTGAGGGGCAGGGGGAGGGACTTGCAAAGAGTTCGCCCTTGTGGCGAAAGCAGCTGGAGATGATCTCCCACTGCTCCTGTTTTGACAGCCCAAACGCACTTGCTCGCACAATATCTCAGTCTCGTTAAAGGTAATTACAGTTCTTCCTGTGTAATGAGATGGTTTTTAAAGGCCATTCAAAAGAAATTTTCTATAATGAGGTTAAGGGTTTTATGGTGTTATACATCAAGGGAGCTGGTAATTGGTCGGATCCAGGCAGCATCCTGAAGCAGGGAGATAGGAGGTTCTGTGAATAATAGGCCAGCACGGAGTGCAGAGCCTCCAAAATGTTTTGGTTCTGCAGACGAGGGAGAATAAAAGTGAAAGAAGGAGGAAAGACAAGAGAGAAAGGAGAAGCAGAGAGCTGGGTGCTTGTGGCTCCTGCAGGGCTACGGTGGCTCCTTCCACCTGGCTCTGGGTGGGTTTTGAGGAGCTCCACGAGTGAAGAAGGTGCAGAGTGTGTTTCCTGCTGGGAATGTCTCACTGCTGGGTGGCACAGGGCAGGCAGGGCACAGCTGGGACATCTGATGGCCACCTGCAGCCATGCCCACCCACTCTCCTGCAGGGAGGGACAGCAGAGGGCTGTGGCCATGCAGGGATGTCCCCACAGAACACGGCTGAGGTGGGCACAGTGCCCTGTGAGTGAGGTGTAGCTCCTGCCTCTTACCTCTCCCAACAAATCCCTCAACCTGTGCAAGAAAAATCCCCACAGAGCTGTGTCCCAGCCCTCAGATCAAAGCCTTTCCCTGCTGGATCACTCCATGGTTATTCCTGCTGTTCCCTCCTGTCTCCCGTGTTCTTGCAGGGCCTCCCAGCAGCAGGATCATTATTCCAGGGATTTAGCAGCAGCTCCCCAGCGGAGCTGCCCAGGGCCTGCAGCATTTCTCCATATTTAGAAGCAGCTGATGGTGGCTCAGACGCTGCTGTGGGTGAAGAACAGCGAGCTGAGCTGGTGGAGTGGCTATTTTGGTGCCACCCCCAGCCCAAGAGCCCTAGGCAAGAGCAACTCCACAGCAAAGCTTCCTCCCTTGGGATCTTCAGCCCACTTGATCGCACTGGAGAGGCATCAGAGAGACAAGCACCTGAACTCTGGGCAGCCTGAGTGCTCCTCTGAATGAAAAATCAGCCTGGAGATGTGCAGAGGTTCACACCAGTGCTGGTGGTGCTGGAGTGTCATACAGGGGTGCTGGAGATGGCAGGATCATTGCCATCTCTGGGAGAACTGCTGGTTATGGGGTCATGACTGAGCCCCAGCTTCCCCTAAAACCTAAATGTGCTGTTCCTGCACAGCTGAACCTCCTGGGAACTCCAGAAGGGGTTTGAGTAGGGTTTTGTTTGGTTTAGGTTTCCCAAGGGTGCCCATACCCCACACTTGCCCACGGACAGGCTGAAGCTCTTGGCTGTGATCTCTTCTCACAGTGGGGCACTGGAATTGGCTTCCCAAGGCATGGACTGACTCCAGGATGTGTGGTGAATCCTTTGAAAAGCTGGCACAGCTGGAGGTGGGAATTTGAGGGCAAATCCTGCAACTTTGCAGAGTGGCTGCAGGAACTGCCCTGGGACTCAGAACCCTCATCTGCCTCTGTGGCTTCATTCCAGCCTGAACTTCCCAGTGCCTTTTGCCCCCATCTACTACAGCAAATGACACAAAAACTGCTGGACCCTTAGGAAACAGATTTTAATGGCTGGAACTCCCTCCTGCTGCTTGGCTGGAGCAGGAGAACCTCTGGTGACCTCCTCAGCAGACCTGGTGGAGGCTGTGTGAGGAAGGCCCACATCCCATTTCCACAGTGAAAATCCCATATTTGAGCACCTACAAACTTGAAACAAGAGCAGGAAACATCTCCCAAACCCTTGGTTTCAAGCCACACTAAAAGTGCATTTTGCAGATGCCACCAGCTGTGGATAACATTCATTACTTGCCTTACTCTGCCCGAGGAGCTGCATTTAATAGCCTGCCTATTTATGTTTTTTAAAGACCAATTAAATATTAAAGGCATTTATCAAGGTTTAACGCTGCAGTGAGTCCAGCAGCACTGATGCCAGTGCTTGTGGTTTCTGTGGGGAGCTGCAAGCACAGGCATGGAGCTCTTCTGCTCCGTGGTGGCCCAGGGGGACTCAGGAGGGGACACTGCCACCCTTCTCAGCTCCAGGACTCTGCACACAGAGCTGGAAATCTCCAAGAAGTTCCCATTCTCAGAATCCATCCCCACCCAGGCTCTAAAGCTCCTTGTCATGTACCAAAACCTTCCTCCACTCTGCTCTGGAAACCTGAAATCACAGGAGCTGGGATGGGAATTTGTCAACTCACTCTGTTTTCAGCAGTAAATACCAGTTTGCTGAAATTCAAAGCCTCCCTCCCAAAAAAAAGGATCAATTGTGACAAATTACCCACTTCACGAAGATCCTGGGAAAAGGCTCAAAAAGTCAAAATGTCCCGTTTTTGACACATTTGAAACAAGAAAGAATCAATTTTTAGGTTAATAAATCTAAGGTAATTTATAGTTTGCAAAAAAAGAACTAGAAGCGAAAAGCAACTATCAAAATGTTTTGAAAGCATATAAAAAAACCCTTATTCAGTGGAATCAAAAGGGGGTTTTGAAGATTTTTTTTTTCCTTTCCTTTTACTGCTGTTGGAATTTTTAATCTCTGCTGCTGATGGGAGCTCACTTCTTTTCCACCTGAGGAATTGCAGGGGTGGGGAGATGCTTCCTGAGCCAGTTCTGGCCTTGCACACATGGCCTCAGTTGGGTCATGGCTGGTTTTGCCTTTAGCAGATGCCTTGGGAGGCCCTGGGTGGGATTTGGAAATTTTTCCTGAACCTGTCTGGGGGAGAGGTTGCTGGAATTGGCTTTTCTACAGGAGACCCCCCAGAGGTTTCCTCCTAAATTTTGCCCTAAACCAGGACAAATAGTCTGCAGACATCCATGATGCCTTTTCCTGGTGTTAGGAAAATGAAGCCAGACACGATTAAAGGGGTTGGGGTCTTTCCCTCAGTATTTGAATCAGGATCCCGTTTGATGCATCCACTTCCCCCAGGTGCCAGCGTGGCAAATGCACCCCCGTCAGTCACACACACCAGTTCTAGACTTTCCACAGCCCAGATCCAACAAGGGAGCCCAATGCTGGGGCTGGGCTGGGCTCAGCTCGAGTTTCCAGAATCTGTCCTGCCAGGGGCCCTTGGCTTCCCGAGCCAGTGGGAATGTTTGGTGTCCCTGGCTCTGCAGCTCTGGGCTCTTCAGTCTCAGGCCTGCAGGGCACTTACAGACCACTGAGCACTGAACTGAGTAAAAGGTATATAAAAGAAAAGACAAAAATCATTCCGGCATCATCCAGCCCTCTGCCACTCAGGGTGCCAGCCCTGGCACAGCCCGGGAGTGAGGGACAGGCACCAGATCAGCTGTCAGTGCCACCAGATCAGCTGTCAGTGCCACCAGATCAGCTGTCAATGTCACCAGATCAGCTGTCAGTGCCACCAGAGCAGCTGTCAGTGTCACCACGTGCTGATGGCCGGGCAGGGTGCTGGGTCCAGCCGGTCCCATGGAGCCCTGGCTGTCCCTATGTCCCCCTCAGCAGCAGAGAGCCCTGGAAGCTGAGATGGGAGCAGAAAAGGGAATGCTTTCCTTGCCCTCCTCAGCCTGGTTGTCCCTCTGGATCTGCAGCACCACACCCCAAATCACAAAACCCTCAGGCAGCTCAAAACCTACAGAAAAAGGCCTAAAAAAGGGTGTCCTGGGCACCACCCCTCTGTCCCATGTGGCTCCTCGTGGCTGTCCCACCAAGGGTCCTGTGCCACCGCTGGTGTCCCCGTGCTTCGGGGTGAGCTGGGCCAGGACTCTTTGGGGCTGGGGTGGGATTTGCAATAGGAATCCATGCAGAGATAAAGGCAGCAGAAAGGGGAAAGAAGCTGACAGAAATGAAGGAGGCCGAGATAATGAAGCAGCAGCCCATATTTGCCATGATGAGTAAGAGGCACCCTGTTAGGGGTGCAGTGATGGGGAGGCAGCCGCTCCCTCCCTCTCCCACTCACTCCTTCCCCCTCTGCCCCCTCCTCCCTTGCCCTGTTCCCCCCGAATTTATCTTCCATCCAGAATAACATCTGTCTTCGTAAGGAGAGAAAGAATTAAATATTTCACGAGACTGCAGTCAATCCTGCGGGGCCCTTCTGTTGACATTTCAAACATATATTTGACATTGCTCTCTCAGTCCCTCCTGGTGGAGCAGGGAGCTCTGCAGAAAACCCTCTGCAGGGAGGGGACAGTGAGGGCTGTTCCAGCCACCCTCGTGGGGAATGGGATGAAGGGAGCAGCCCTTTTATCTCCCCTCCCTTTTCCTCTCCTTTCCTCTCCCCCTCCCAGACCACGGGCAGCCCCTGTCCTCTGCTTTGTCTTCTCCTTCCATCAAAAGCTGAGCTGTCTCCACGTTGTGCCCAAAACAGGACCTAAAAGCCACCAGTTAAGCAGTGCTGAGGGTTGGATAAAGCTCCAGCCCCTCTGCTTTGTGGAGCCATCCCCTTGTGGGCACAAGGCACTCATGAGGAAGAGGATGGAGGGGGGCTCCATTCTGCTGCCACCACATGTCAGGTGGACACTGAAATCTCTGAGGAGCTTGATAAGAAACCTTCTCCCCAAAATTTACACCTTCTCAGAGAGGAGAAGGCTTGAGAAGCACAGAGCCAGTGTTAAGCAGCAGCAGCCACAGGGCCTGATTGCTGCATGAGATGAGTGAAGGTGGCCTTGCCAGCCCTCTGGGAAAGGCTGGGGAAGTGCCAGGGAAATCCTGGAGCTGTTCCATTCCCCAGGCTCCCTGTGCAGCTGCAGCACCAAAGGGTGGGGGACCCTCAGCTCCACACAAGAAATGAGGGAGAGGAAAGGTGGAGGGACATCCCTGCTCCAGCAGCAGCACATCCAAGTGCCTCTCCAGCGTGAATTCCATCCTCAAGAGCTTCCCAGAAAGCCCAGCTGCTCTCTGGGCTGCTTCCAAAACCTCCAGCTCCCACTAGCAGGTGCCACATCCAAGCTGTCACCCCTGTCAGTGCTTGTCTGGCAGCCCCCAGCCCCTGCAGACCCTCAGTGACCTCTCCCTGCTCTCCAGAGAGGGGGAAATGGCAAAATCATCCATGGTGGCTCTTCTGGGGCACCTCAGAACAACGAGGTGAGGGCAGGAAGCAGAGACACGAGGGGATGTTTCCAGAGGAGAAGGAAGTTCACCCTCAAAGTCACACCTCTGGCCTAAGGCATCCACTGCTTTCCCATTCCTTCCACTAGCAGGTGAACTGGGGAAACTGGGACAATCAGAATTGGTTATGAGGAGGAGCCCTGGCTGGTTTTATACCCCACATGAATCCCCAGGGTTCCAGGATGCAGCTCGAGGGGTCTGCAGGCAGGGTATTGCTCTAGGGACACAGCAGCAAATCCCCGCAGAGCAGAGGGAGAAAGAAGGTTTAAAGTTCTTCAGAAAAATGGGATGGATTTGCAGAACATTCTCCTATTTAATGAGGTTTTACAAATTGTTTCTAAGGTTCCTACAACTCCTCTGGTGTGTCAGTTGAACAAAATCCCTTTCTTCTTTTTAAGTTCTGTATTAAAGATACATTTAATCTCCCTGCTAATATTTCCCAAATCCTGGTAAAATTACAGAACTAAGATTTTTCTGACTCAAACTCTTGCTGTAACCTTCTTCAGATCACCTGAGCTTGATGCTTGCAGATCAAAAGGAAATATTGATGATCACTGGTGTTTCCTCTAGAAACACCCACGACCCTCACAGAACGAGATGACTCCAAGTCAAAGCCAGGCACTTCCAGGCTGGGAGGGAGACACCAATGGTTAAGAGTGTGAGAAAAATGAACCCACAAACACCAGAGGTTGATGTCCAAAAAGGAGACAGGGGAGCCCTGGAACTTTATTCCAATAAAGGGAGAGGCCATGGGGCATTAACCCTGGGGGTCTCTCAGATTTTGGAGGATGCAGCCTCCTTTTTATCCCAATTTCCTGCCTGTCCCTCTCTCTTTCCCCATGGGCTGAGGGATTTGAGAGGCTCAGACTTTCCAAAAACACCCAACACCTGAGACCCCCTCTAAGGTGTAATCCTCTCCTGTTGTCCTTCCCTTGCATCACTCAATGGAATTCCTTATGGAATTTAGGGATCTTCTCATTGTTCCTCTCATCTTCCAATATTCAATTTTATGTATCTGCAGATCCTTTGTTTGTTTGTAAATGCAAATTTCCCTGGTTCCATTCATCAATCAGTGGAATCCTCCCCATTGTTTCTTTTATCTCTCAGTGCTGGTTTTATCTACTGGCAAGACCCACAGTTTGTTTGTAAAGACAAGTTCCTTATTCCTTTCAAGAGCAAAGGAAAGGGAGTTACAGAGCTGTTAACTGAGGAGCAGGATCTCCTGCCCTGCAGGACCTCTCAACCCAAGAGCCAAAAGCAAAGCCCTTCCCCTGAGGATGCTGCAGGGACCCTCAGCAGGGCAGCAACACCAGGACCTGCCACGGACCACCCAGCCACCACAGGAGACCCAAAACCTGCCCAAAACCCTGCAGTGAGGGCGAGCTGAGACTTCTGAGCATTGATTTCTGCTGGCATTAGAGCTCCAGGAAGAGAGAAAAACACCTTACGCTGCAAGGAAACGCTCTGCAGTGAGGCTGGGACGTGCCAGTTCCCTTCCCTGCTAATTTCTGCTTTGTCAAAGCCACTGGAAAGTATTTCTTATGACTGACAAAGCAGTGGGGTTTATGAATAGGCAAATTAAGAATAAAGAGGGAAGAAATAAGTCTGTTGATAAAAAAGCTGAATAATTCAGTTGAGGATCAGTTAGTTGAGTCGATTCCCCCAGAATTTGAATGAAATAATTTTTACTTAAAGTAAGTTTGTCTTTTGGTTTGAAACCCTGTGAGCTGGAAAGCAACATATTTGCATTTTGCTTTCCAATACATAAACCGAGACTTCATTTTGTAGGCTTTCTTGTTGAA
Organism: Petroica traversi; assembly: GCA_025920805.1. Taxonomy (NCBI): domain Eukaryota; kingdom Metazoa; phylum Chordata; class Aves; order Passeriformes; family Petroicidae; genus Petroica; species Petroica traversi. Next base: position 2,176,688 of record JAHLSL010000053.1, on the reverse strand, counting down.
TAATCTGCTCTAATTTAATTGGAATTTGAATCCTATAAAAAGCATTTTCTACTTAGTTTTTCTACTGATCTTGGGTATTGAGATTTTGTGATCTGAAAAAGCAATACGTCTGCATGTGCTGATTACCATCCTCAGAGGAGCTTCATTGTTTTCGTGTTTTCTGCTGAATAATCTGTTGAATCTAAAATGCAGTTTTGACTTAGCTCCTTATTGATATTTTTATTTTAAAACGCTATGATACGAAGAGCAATTTGTTTGTATTTTCTGCTGGGAAGTGTTTTCTGTTGAGGAACAGGAGAGCTGATTCTGTCAATGTTTGCAGGAATAACTCAGTCAACAGAATTACCACACAATTAGCTTTCCTTGGCCCTCATGGCCAGATATTGAGAGATTTAAAATGCAGGTTGGGGTCTGTGGAGCAGGTGAAGAGGGCACAGGCACCTCATCTTCCTCAGTTTTTCTCTCCATCTTTAAATTCATAAAAACCTAAGATCACTCAATTATACCTGCAGATCCCTTCAATTCAGGATATTCTGTGATGTTGCATGATACCTTTATAATTCTAGCCCAAAGTTCATCATTCTGTGAAAAATGGGGGAGTTTGCGAAAAAATAAGGGACAGCAAAGTTTGGTTTTGTTTCTGGGTGCTCAGGAAAAGCCCTTGCTCCTGCCTGGCTTGGAGCAGACAATCCTAGGGCTGCGTTGAGCTCAAGGCCAGCGCTCAGACATATCAGAACTGAAAACACAGAACTGCAGGCACTGAAATCCCTCTGCAGGGAGAGATTTCAATGGGAAACTGGACAAAGCTCTGCATGGGAAAACCAGTCCTGTCTCATCTATCAGCCTCGCTGAGCCAGGCCCTGCACATTATCTCTGCCATGGCTTGTAGTGCCTAATCACTACCAGGCTACGTACAACCTGGCACATCCTTTAATCACAGCAGCAATCAGAAGAAATTAAAATAAATTTCTATATGTAATAATCACTCAGGCCTGGGTTATCAATAATCCAGGAGCAGCTTGTGAGAGAGCAGGGGGATGGATGAATCCGTGTCCCGTCCCCACTCTGCCACAGCCCATCAGAATTCCCAGCAGCAGGCGAGCACGAGCTGCTGCTTGGAAACAAAACGGGCAGCAGGAGGGCTGGGGGGAAGATAGCATTTCATTCTGTGCATCAACAGAAATGGATTAATATAAGACAGAGATCCTCCGAGCAACGGCTGGGTAAAATATCACCGTGAGGACAGGAAAGCTACATTGACCGTGAAATAATTCCAAAGGGCAATATCATAATTTTGGTATCCCTTCTGCTCCCCTGGGTGTTATTTCACCACTCCTGTCATCAAAACAATGCTGCAGCCCAAATTCACAGCGCTGGAGAGCTGCAGGCTGATCCTGCAGCCAGGATGGGATGCCTGGGGGCCCTGCTGCTCCCCGGTGGGAGTTGGGGTGCCAGGGTGGAGCACTGGAGGTGGGCAGGTCTGTGTGTGGGTGAAGGGCACCAGCTGGAGCAGCCAGATGCTGAGGGCACTGTGGCTCGACCTTCAGCAGGGGAAGGAAAGAGATTTGGCTCCCTTACAAATCCCCCTGACCTGCAGGGTGGCTGTTCTGCAGGCACCGTTTGATTCCCAGACTTTGGGAGTTCAGTGCCAACTGTTCAGACACGCAGAATCCCCACTTAAGCACAGGCTGCCATGGCCCCGAGGCCTCAGTGGATGCGCCCAGCTCTCCTGGGATGCAGATCCATGGGAGGGCTGTGCTGGGCCCTCTGAGGTGCAGTGAAATCCCCCTCCAAAGCCACCCTGAGAGCCCCTGAGCTCAGGCAGCTGCTCCTTTGCCCCAGATCTGCTTTTCTCCCCGCTTTGAGAAGCAGATCCTGCTGCTGCATCCCAGAGGTTCCATGGCCAGAGCCACCACCCATCCTGCTGTGACCCAACAACACCCTGAGTCTCTCCAAGAGTGAAGGAGCAGCCCCTGGGCATAAGGAACCTCATTCCTTGTGCATCCCTGGCACACGTGGGCACACCCAGCCCTGCAAGGCACGGTAGCAGAAAGCCCGTGCTCCAGAATTGAGTCAATAAGCAGATGGCTCCCCAGCACTATCATTTTACAACATTACAGCTTCTGCTCTGCTCATGCAGTAAACATTTTCTGGCTTATTGCACGAAAAAAAGGTGGCTACCATGGCTTTGTGAAATTCTACACTTTTTACATTATCATTTTATCAAATGCTTTCGGGGTGGAGGGAGGGAAGAGCATTTCAATTTTCGATTTACATCCTGCAGGACACAGCGTTTTCCCTGGATCCCAGTGGGGTTTTTGCTTCATGTTTGCCTCCTTCCTGATTGTCACAGCTCTGTCAGTGTTTGTGGGGAGCCGGGAGATGGAAAGCAGTTTTGCAGACATCAAGGGGTTGCAATTGCATGCTGGTAAACATGAGAGCAAGAGGGATTTCTGGTGGTATTAGAAACCACAAGATATCTGCAGATGGAAGTGTTCCTGGAGGCAGCGGGTCTGGCTGTTAGCAGAGCAATTAGACCCCGAGTTATTCCTGCTGCCCTGTGAGTCACTGCGGAGGAGGGGACAGTGCCAGGTGGGTCCCACCCTCCTGGTGGCACCTCCGTGGCACCCGTGGGTCCCTGTGTGCCACATCCTCCAGATCATTTCCTTCCCCCTTCCCCCAGCGTGGAAGGCCCAGGTGGAAGCGAGCAGTGCCCGGGCTGGAGGGTGGCACAGCGCCTTGCTTTACATGTACAGCAATTACCATGCTGGCATTTTCCCTGTGTTCGGAATAAAAATGTCAATAAGGAACAAGTTATTACACCAGGAAGAGGGTGGAAATGGCAAGAGCTCATGCAGGCTCCAGGGCCTGGGCATTACTGCAAATGCTGCCCATTCCTGCTGCATTCCCCGAGCTCTGGGATCGGGTCTGTCCCTCCCTTCAGCACCAGGAGACTGAGCCCCTGCTGCTCCCCAGTCCAACAGAGCACTGGGATAAACTGGGATGGCCGGGGACTGGAGCACAGAGTGTACAGGAAGCTGGGCTGTCAGACCTTCCTGCCCTCCTCTGCTCTCTGCAATCCCGAGGCTGCCCCAGTAAATGAAAATGTATTTTTCTCTTTTAATAAGGCCTTTCTGTCCTTTTTGCTTTTGCCTTTTCCTTCCCAAGCGTTTCTCTGGTGCCCTGCTGAGCTTTCTGCCTGTGCCAGCCCCTCCAGAGGCCTCAGCAAGGAATTGTTTCCAAAGGAAGCAATGCAATTCCATACTGAACCTTGGGCTCCCAGCACCCAACCAGGCTCTGGGCACCCCAAAAACTGGGAATACCCGAGGACACCCAATGACAGAGGGTGCAGAAGGAGGGTGACAAGGGGAGAGGGATGCTCACAGCCAGAGGAGGGTGTTTGCTCACTCAGAACCGAGGCTGGGGGCAGGAATTTGGGTGCCCACAGCCCCATCAGCAACTCCAGCCCAGTCAAAGGAGCAAAGGACCTCCTGACCACGGATGGTGAACAATTCTGACTACACCTCTGCTCTCCTACACCTACACTGCCTTGCTCTCTCTGTTTTCAATTACAAAAGCACAACAACATGCACCAAAAAAAAATAAAACAAAAAAAAATGCAAAACAAACAAACAACATTAAAAAAAAAAAAAAAAACCGCTCCAGGAATTAATTAACGATTCATGTTGGAGCCTTGGCAAACCTCGCTCTGCAGAAGTTCAAAGCAGGAACAATCAGGATTTGGCACAGAAGGGGCAGTGGGCTGGTGCTTGGCGGTGTGTGGTGCAGAGCGCTGGCAGCATCGCTCCCTCTCAGAACCTGACACCTCAGGGACCACGGGAAAGGCTCTGCCAGGCTGCCCCGAGCCAAGTGTCACATCCAGCCCCAGGGAGCAGCCTGGGGATAATCGGGGACAGGAGCTGGAGGGGAACACACCACTCCTGCCAGCTGTGCCTGCCCTGCCTGCCTTGAGTGAGGCAGGGCTCACACACACACGGGTGCCCTCCTGAAAACCTGGGCCTGAGCTTGGCATCCTGGAGATTTAGGATAATGAGAGATCTTTAATGCAATTAATAGATGCCATGGGACATGGTCTTGTGAGTCTGGAGCAAATGAGGCTTGGATAATTGGTGCTGAAACACATATATCAAGGAGATGGTTTTTTTCCCCCTCCCCGCCCAGAGCTGGAGGCTGGAACTCGCTGTCGGCTGATCCTCTACAAATGTGCTTGGCCATTTGCTGGCAGCAGCTCCCAAAGTTCTGTGTGGAGCCTCTGCCAGGCAGGCCCGCAGTCCTAGCAGTGAACAAGCTGTCGTTTGGTGGTTAAAATCTGCCTGGAAAGTGGCTTTGTCCCCACGTGCGTGCACAAACACCTGGGGGTGTGCTCACGTGAGTGGAAGCAGCCAACACACACTGGTGGCAGTGAAATATGTAACTTTAAAAATTAGGATTTTAAGCAAAGTTAGGGTAGCCGAAACCAACTAAAATAGATTCAGTAAACAAACCCAGCTAGAACTAATTAATGTTGAACCAAAGAATTTAGTTAGGAGTAAGCCTTAAAGTATAGGTAATTAGTTACATGTCATTTTATATTTGTTTAACTGTACTTATAATGAAAAACAGTGAGTACTGACCATCTTACCGAAAAGATTCATTTGACTAGTGGACATGGGGGTTTCCCAGAAACAATTTGTATTGTCAAAAACCAGAGAAATAGAAAGGTCAAAGGGAGGAAGACGAGTCTGACTTCATCATTCTTACCCTCCCCCCAAATTATACGACCACCGACCCAATTTAAAGAACAAACCACACATATTTAATAACTATTCAACTAATTATCATACAAAGTGGGGAATGGGAGGTACTAATGTGATTAATATGTACTTGTATTTTAAATATTCAAACCCCTTACAAATAAATAGACCTTGTATTGCTTTGTGCTTTGCTCTGTGCATTAGGGAGCTATCCCACGCAGCAGCCCAGTGCTAAAATAAACATCCACTTTCTAACAGCTCTGTTAGAGAGTCTTTATCCATCTCTAATTTGGTATCGATATTAGATCAATACCCATATTTTGGTAAATCAGCAGCAGCTCTGGCCACGGCTCCACTTCCCTCAAAGGGGTCCCTGGGGGTGCACAGGAGGCTTTAATTTGTGGGGGCAGAGTGGTCTGTCTGTCCCACCCCATGGCATCCCACCAGAGGGATGTGCCACCTCCCAGCAATGGACCCACAGCAGGACATGGTGCTCCCCAGGCACCTCCATCCCTTGGTGGTCTGGTCAAAGCCAAAAATAAATCCACATTGCCTCAGCAGCACCTCCAAATAGCAGACAAGGAGATGTGCAGCTTCCCCAGATCCCCAAACCTGCTCCAGGGGTATTTCCAGGGCACGTGTAACAAAAAAAACCCCATGGATTTTCAGAGACTGCCTAATAGAAACCAATATCTGGTTTGTACAAGGTTGCTAAATGAAGTTTTCTTTTGTGCTGAACTCAGTGAATCAAAATCACCTGCAGGAGAGGATTCAGGAAAAGCCCCAAGCCCTGGTATTTCACTGGGAAATATTCAGGAATTTTGCCGCAGTAAGGGAAAAAGTATTTAATTTCTCAAGCATGGACCACAATAAAATGTTAAATACAACCTGGATATTAAATTAAAACAAAAAAGTCAAAACACATCAAATCAAAGAGGCACATTTGAATTTCCTGGACACTGTCAACAGACAGAAGCTGGAATGATTTGCTCCAATATTCTCCCACCTGAATGTTGGCTCCATGGCTACACGCCGATTCTGATAATGTAGTTTGATAAAAAAAAAATACATTTTCCAATGGAAAATTTTACCCCTGATACCCTCTGCCTCCATTTCCAGAGTGTCTGATGGATGATGCAGGGAACAGAGGTGGGGGACCAGCCTGGAGATGCTGCCCCACGCTTGGCTTGTGCAGGACCAGGGGAAATGGACCCAGCCTGTGCCCCTTAACGAGTGGGAAAGCATTCCCATGGGTTATTAAGCATTTGTGTATGGGTTTGGAAAGCTCAGCCGTGTCACCACAATTTGATTATGGATAAACACAGCGGGGGCCATCAGAGAGCAGTGGAGCACAAGGCTGGAAGAAGGGCCCTGCTCCTGATGCCTTTTCCTGGTGTTGGGAAAATGCAGCCAGACACGGTTACAGGGGTTGGGGTCTTTCCCTCAGTATTTGAATCAGGATCCCGTTTGATGCATCCACTTCCCCCAGGTGCCAGCGTGGCAAATGCACCCCCGTCAGTCACACACACCAGTTCTAGACTTTCCACAGCCCAGATCCAACAAGGGAGCCCAATGCTGGGGCTGGGCTGGGCTCAGCTCGACTTTCCAGAATCTGTCCTGCCAGGGGCCCTTGGCTTCCTGAGCCAGCAGAATGTTTGGTGTCCCTGGCTCTGCAGCTCTGGGCTCTTCAGTCTCAGGCCTGCAGAACACTTACAGAACACTGAGCACTGAACTGAGTGAAGGGTTACAAGTGTGCATGGCAATGCTTGTGGATACACAGAACTGTGTGAAAGGGATATAAAAGAAAAGACAAAAATAATTCCGGCATCAATCCCTTCCCCACCCTCTCCCAGCACTCACTAGGAACCATGGAGATGGCACTGGGCAGCCTGAGCCATCAGCTGGGCACCAGAGCTCCTCTGCCAGCCCACCCTGGGCACTCCTGAGCTGCCAAAACCAAGAAACCAAGCTGGGGACCAGGCTGTGCCAAGGCAAGGATGGGAGAGCTCCCTGGGGACCAATCACTTCTGACAGCAAAAGAGGGAGTCAAACCCGGGCTGGTTGTTACTGGGCCCCTGCAGTGCAGCCCCAGCCCTGCAGAGTTATCTGTGGGGCTCCAGCCTCCAGGAGCAAACTCTCAGCATCAAAGAGACCAAAACCAAAGGTGGGGCCTTGGTTTCCTGCTCTGTTTCTGAGGCAGAGGACTGGTACCAGATGTGCCTGGCTCACAGAGCATTTAATGCAGGTCCAGCACCTCATTAGGCAGCCAAGGAGCCCTGTGAAGGCCACTTTCCACTCTGGATCAGCAGTGCCAAGGGCACCCAGCTGGTGCCAGGCTGTGGAGAGTCCAGAGGGCCTCAACCACTGCTGGCTGGGAGCAGGACATGGGCATGCCAAGCCCTCCTGCCTGGCAGGGCTCTCCACAGGACACTGGTGTGCCCAGCCCCGTGTGCTGCTGGCCCAGGGGCACCCCTGCCTGTTGTGCCTGCACCCCTGAGCAGCAGAACAGCAGCAGAGCCCCGAGGGAAGCAGAGCCCAGGGATGGCTGCTTTCTGCAAGGCCAGAACCTCCCCAGGGCCCTGGGCACCTCACCTGGGCACAGCCCACGGGCACAGCCTGGGCCAGATGCGGAGCAGATGAGGTTAATGCACTCAACACCTTGGAGTCAGAAGTTAAAGAGCAGCTGAGAGGCAGCTCTGTGGCCATCTGCCAGGTCATAAATCAACAGGAATTAAGGTTTTCGAGCAAGGGAAGGTCAGCAGCTTGTCTTGGGAAGGTATCTCGAGCATCTGAATCCTCCAGCCTGCAGGTGAGGACGTGCAGAGGGGATGCCCTGGCTGCACCCTGCAGACCTCGCTGCAGGATCAGGTAAAAGCAGGTGCTTCTTTAAAGGGTTGGATGTTATTGAGATGAATGAGAACAGGAAATGGAGTTGGACTAATGAAGGCAGCAGCGTGGAAAGCCCTCAGCCCTTGGGGGCCAGGCTGAATAGCTGGAAAGAAGATTTACCTAAGATCTGCCACTTTCTGTTAGACTCGCAGTGTGGAGCACGTTCTCCTGCGCTGGGGATTCATCAGCTCCAGCTGCCTTGAAAGGGAGATGGGAAGCCTTGCTGAGATGTTCCTCCAGGTCTGCCACAAGCTGACAGCACAGCAAGAGCTCCCTGTGCAAGTGGCTTTCTCTGGATGCCATTCCTGCAGAGCACAGAGGTCCTGGATTCTGTGGCATCACAAAGCCACAGAGATGGCACTTGGCTGTCCAGTCCTGAGGAGCTCTGGAACAGCCTGGGTCTCCCTGGGTGACTTGCCAGACCCACCCACCATGCTCCCCACTCTCTACAGGCTGCCTTCCTAAAATCCAGCTCTGCTGACCCTGTGAGGCGCTGGGATCAGTGGTGACAGAAAGAGGGTGGCAGCTGGAAACCATGATTTAAGATATACCCAGAAACCACCACTGAAGATACAGCCCAGAATAGAAATCCCAAAGGCCTGACACTGCCCAGAAAAAGGGAGTTCATAGCTGGCACAGGCAGCTCCTGCCCAGGGAGTTGGGAAGCACCAGGACAGCCTTGGAGGCACAAGGAGGGTTAACTCCCAGCCATGGGAGCAGAAAATGAGGTTCCAGTTATTAGTTGATTTATTGGTCTGTCCTCAGTTGGCACTCAGGACTCAGAAGAAAATGTTCCACTCCAAAGCATTAAGCATCTTCAAAGAGCAGAAGCATTAAAAATTGAAATCATAAAATAGACATGTAAATATAGCAGAGGTAAACGGGGCAGCGAGGAGAGGAGAGGAGCAGAACCAGCCCCAGCCGAGCCTGCAGGGCAGGGAAAGGGCTGTGCCAGGGGCTGGGGCTGTGCTGGGGTGGCTGCAGCCCCCCAGGCTGGGGGGAAATCCTGCAGGGAAGCTCTGGATGGCTTCCCTGAATGCCTGCACTGCCCACTGAGATCTGTGGGGTGCACACACACCAAAGGGCAGAGCTGCCGTGCTGGATGTGTGCAGGGATCTCACCCCACACCCCTCACCACCCTCCCCTGCCCTCTAGGGGTTCTTACTCCCCTTCTCCCACACCAATCCTTCCCAAAACGCTTCAGACACGGCAAGAGAAGGGGAGTGGGGCTGCCTGCCAGCAGTTCACCAGGTCGAGCAAACCCAGTGAAGTCACCCAGCTCTCCATCAGGAGTCCCAGCTGGATGGCAAACTAATGCTGTCACCTCTTTAGGCAGGGGCTGATGGTCACAGGCAGCATTTCACAGAATCAGGGACAAGCATTTCTTTCCTCCTCTCCTAGAGGAGCAGGGGAGAACAGACCCAAACTCCTCTGGCCAGCTCCCTGCAGGGCAGGAGGATGGTGCCACCCTTCCCAAAGCACCTGCCAAAGCAGAGGGCACTCCCAAACCTGGAATGGGCTGCTGGATGTGCAGAGAGGGCGTAGGGAAAGTGAAAGGACCCAAGGTCAGTCACTACCCCTGTGTGAGAGCCCCTTGCTGGAGCTAAGAACTGCTTCACCTGGCCCAGCCTAAGGCACCAGCTACAGGCAGGGATGGCAAGCCAGGGAAAAGACGTGGAAAAAGGAAAAGGAAGCATGGGGAGGACACAAAACCTCCTTGAGGGCTAGCTGGGGACTGGCATTTATGGAGAAGTGTGTGGCAAACCCATCCTCCGTATGAACAGCAAGTGGTGCCTCCTTATGAACGCCTGTTTATATTTTCAAGCTACCTGCAGAGATACCGAGCCCTCCTGATTTGCCAGTGCTTCTCAGGAGGGTGGAGGATGCTCAGCCCCTCTCCAAACCCACACCAGACTGTGCTCAGGGGCCTTGAACCTCCACAGGCAGGAAGCAAAGCCCTTCCAGGACCAGCAAATCAGCCAAAGGACAGAACACAAGGTAGCCACAACAGTGATCGCCTCCAGAGGCTGAGCTTTGAAACCTCTGGAAGCACAACCATCACCTTGGAAAGCTCTCTGGTGAGGAACTGGGAAATCACCACATCCTCCAGAGTGCTGGAGTCCCCAAAGGGCCCCATCCCACGTGTGGTCAGCAAGAGGGACCACCACCACCACTGTCCCTCACCACGCTCTGGCACCAACCCCGCTCTCTTGGCACCCATACCTGCTTTCCCTCCACACGCTTTTTTTTTTTCCCCTTTAATTGGGAGCTTGTTAATTATCCCAATACTTTGCAGAGGAAATAAACAGCAATTAGAGAAATAAGTGGTATTTTTATTCCCTGGCGCTCTGGCAGAGCTGCCTCTGACGCCTCCCATCCCCAGCTCCCACACGGGCACATGTTGCTGCCTGCTCTGGTGGTGCTGCCCGAGTGCTCTGCTCCGTCTGTTCCACGAGCAGGGCACTGAGCTGGTGGGCTGCCTGCCTCTCCCCCGGGGAGGAAGCGTTGCAGTGTGAAAGCAGCAGGCTGTCCCACTCTAATCTGTTTTAAAAGTCATAAATCGCTGAGAAAAGCCAGTTTTCCCGCACAGCAGAAGGTTAGCGTGTTTAAAGAGAGCACTGGAACTGTTTTTATTAATCAGAACTGCCATAAAGAAAGCATTTTAATTAACATAATTATCCTGTTTGAGAGAAGCAGCCCGTACCTCACAGATACTTTTCAAACTAAAGATGCGGGCTGTCACAGTCAGTCATAATTAAGCAAAATGAGCTGGTTTTTCTTGCTCTGTGTGTGCCTCCTTCCCTTTTTCCTCTTCCACTCAGTACAAGGCAAACAGAGACCACATCATGCCATGGGGATGGTTGTTCTCCATCCCTGCATCCCAGACTCCTGCATGGAGCAGCTGGGGTTAATCTCCATCCAAGCCAGCAGTGCCAACTCCGGGCACTGACCAAGCTGCAAACCATCAACCTGGAAGATGGAGGTGGCTATAAAAAAAACCCACAAGATCTGTACGACTCTGTTTGCAGCACAGTCTCGCAGTCAACAGATAAAAGATTTATTCTCATTGAAAAAGACAAAAAGAAAACCATAAAAAGCCTGGCACTGGGCTGCCCGCCAGCGCCGAGAGAGAGGAGCGGGGAAGGGGAATAAAAGCTGGCACGGGCAGGCAGCTGTGTGGGCCTGGGTTTCTCTGAGCATTGAATTTTCCAAATTTTGCAGCATTTCTCCAAAACTAAAGCTGCAAATAACTTGGACTCCGGCAGGCCTTGGAGCCCCAATTGCCACCTCTTAGATGACCCCCAGATCTTTAGGGAATGACTTCTTTTCCCAAAGGAAAATGGCCATTGTTCCAGTCCACTCACATTTTTGGACAGTGGGTCGATGCCTCTAAATTTTCCAAATTTTGCAGCATTTCTCCAAAAGTAAAGCTGCAAATAACTTGGACTCTGGCAGGCCTTGGAGCCCCAATGCTGGACCCTGGACACAAAGCTGGACCTGGAGGGCAGCAGTTCGAGCAGGAACTGCAGCCTTCAGCAGCAACCCTCATCCTCCTCCTCCTCCTGCCTGCAGCACGAGGCTCCACTCCAAGCCTCAGGCAGCATCTCCATTCCTCAGTTTGAGGCTCAGTAGCTCCTGGTGCTGATGTCCCCCTTCCAAACTGCAAGATGGGGCTACACAAAGCAATCAGGCATCACCTCCAAACCTGATGGTGGCTGCTTCAACCGAGCTCCTGCGCCACCAAGGTGTCCTGGAGCAGGACACAGACCTAGGTGGCACCTTCAGCAACCAGCAAGTCCCTTAATGGTGGCACCATTCAGGATTTTAAAGTATTTTAAAGAATGGTCGGCTATTTGGCAGAATGTGCAGTGTAATAGACTGTTAGCAATTTGCGGTTTTAATTAAAATCTCCTTTATTTATAAAAGATGGTTCTGAGCTGATGGGTGTGCCCTGAAACAGCACAGCACTGCTGGAGATGCTGGTGTCATGTTTTTCAATTCACACCCAGTGTCATTTCAAAGGATCCAAAGTCACCATGCTGAGTTCTCAGCCCCGTGTCCCCAAGCACTGCAGGGACAAGAACACCCATCCCGCCCACACAGCACCCAGTGCTGGGTGTCACCACCCCAGGGCAGCCCACGCGCCTTCACTTCCAGCCAAGAGCTTTCTGCAGGTAGAAAAAGGCAAAAAAAAAAAAAATTGAAAAGAGGTATTTTTAGATCTTTTTTTTTTTCTTTTTTTTTGGTTGGCGTGGTTTCCTTCAGAAAACAAGTCTTGTGTCATCACGTGCTCCACGTGTTGTCTGTCTCCCCTAATTACTCTCCGACTGAGCAGTCAAATTCAACAGCTTGTGAGTGACAGCTGAAAATCTCGAAGTTATTAAATTCCTGGAGGTTTCATGGAAATTGGCAGGCAGGCAGAGTGGAGAGGTCTTCCTCGGCTCAGCTGAGCCAGGCTGCAGCAGCAGCCCGGGTCTTGCAAGGCACCAGAGGATCCACATCGGAGAAAGGAAAAGCTCAAAAGCCCCGGTGATGCAGGGAAAAGGCTGAATCAGAGGATGTAGCGTGCTAGATATTGAAATCAGTCAATCTTCAAGTATTAGCCCCTGGAAAAGCAGCTTTCTGTAGTGCTGAGTGGCGTGTTAACAACCTGTTTTCAAACAGGAAACACAATTTCCATGGGAGAATCAGGTTTTCTGGATGGAAGAATTAAAATATTCAGGGGGGGGAAAAAAGAAAATCATCAAACACACTTTGCTCCTTTGGTTCAACACAGACTGACACATTTCAGGTGACTAAAAAGACACCTGGGACCCACCACAGAAAATCTACGAGCATCTTCTGCATCAAACTTTGCCGGGCAGGGGTCAGGACTCGTGTCAGCCTGCTCCAGGTGTCCCCAGGAGAGCAGGGACACGGAGCAAAAGGAGAGCACAGCAGGGCAGAGCCTCGGGCTGGCTGCTGGGAAGGGCTTTTTGTGCCGCATGGGAGGGTTTTATTTCCACGCCAGGCTGAGAAGCACCCACTCCGAGATGTATCAAGACCTACTTGTAAGACCAAATAAAAATATCTCTCCTGGTTGCCGACTGTGAGATCTGGGGAGGAGGCTTCCAAAAGTGGGTTCTCTCCCAGCCTGCGCAGAGGACGGGGTTGTGACACCGCGGAGAAGCTGTTTGTAGGTCTCCGTTCGCAGGCTCCCAGGGCATCTGCAGCTCCCAATTCCGGGCAGAAATAGGGCTGGAAGTGTTGCTGTGGGCTCCCTGTGTCCCATCGCTGTCCGGACAGAACGCAGGGGTCGGGGAGCGCCTCTCCCCCTGCACCGCCCGCTCCCCTCGTCACAAACCGAAGCTGCGGCGAGATCAGGCACCGCTTGCAAACTCCTGAGCGGGGAAATGTTAATGAGGCTGAGCGCAGGGTGAGAAAAGCCCGTAATCGCTTTAGCTCCGCTGCCAGGGCTGATGAACGTCCCCAGCCGGAGCGCCCCGGCCAGACACGGCAGCGGCCGGGGACCTCGGGGCAGGGAGGGCAAACTGTCCCCAAAGCCACACTGACCCCCTCCTGAACCTGAACCTCAACCTCAACCTCAGCCTTAACCTTAACCTTAACCTTAACCTTAACCTTAACCTTAACCTCAACCTTAACCTCAACCTCAACCTCAACCTCAACCTTAACCTTAACCTTAACCTTAACCTTAACCTTAACCTTAACCTTAACCTTAACCTTAACCTTAACCTTAACCTTAACCTTAACCTTAACCTTAACCTTAACCTTAACCTTAACCTCAACCTTAACCTTAACCCTAACTTAACCTTAACCTTAACCTCAACCTTAACCTTAACCCTAACTTAACCTTAATCTTAACCTCAACCTTAACCTTAACCCTAACTTAACCTTAATCTTAACCTAACCTTAACCCTAATTTAACCTTAACCTCAACCTTAACGTTAACCAAACACCTCCTGCGAGCGGCTGGTGCCTCCGCCTTGGGGCTCTGGGATCTCGTCCTGCCGGGATGGGATGCTCCACATGACCCGCGATGAGTCCGGGAATCCACCACGTAAAGGAGTCACATGCCAGGTTTTACACTGGGGACGCGATTTTGAGCTTGTATAACTCACTGATGGTTTTGGTTTGGTTTTTTGCTTTTGTGGTTTGATTTTTTTTTTTTTTTTGTGGGAGGGTTGGTGTTGGTTTGGTTTTTTTTTTCTTTTTTGGTTGGTTGGCTGTTTTTTTTTTTACGTGGCCAGGAAATTGCCATATAAAGTGTAAGTATAAAAAATCACGATTTTCCTCAGCGAAGCAGCCACGTGCCTCTCGATGTACGCTGTGTGCACACACATGAGCGCAGCTCCTTGACACACCGGGACATTTGTGACAGTGACAGCCTGCTGCTCCCCCTTGGGGGGAAAAGTGGTTTAATTTTTAGTATAACCTTAAATAAAAAGGAGGCCAGCAAAGCGGCTCTCCCATAAATTTTGTAAGTGACGTTTATTTCTCAGTGGACAAATCTGGGATTTAGGGGAGCTGCCATCTTCTCCTGGCAGCTCCAGTGGGATGAGGTGGTTATCCTTGGGCTCAGATCAGGAAAATCTCCAGATGCTGAGCCCTCTTCTCCCTACAAAATGTGCCTGAGGGGGCTCAGGGTACTCCTTTTGGTGTCTGGAGACCCCATTTGTAAGGAAGCTCCCACAGGAGCTGGATATCAGCAGTTACACAGCAAAGTTTCCCACCCAATCCCAGCACTCAGCCCATGAAAGCATCTCTGGCGTGCTCAGATCCCTGCCCATCCTGGCTGAGGTTTGATGGAGTTTGCTTTAAGAGCACAGCAGATCTTCCTGGTCAGCCAGGCGAGCTCCCTGCTACCTAAGCCTGCCAACTCTCAATTTGAATACACATAAAAGATCTCAACAGCTGGGTGTTTAATGGCAGGGACTGGAAATCAGGCTCTGCAGAGCCACACCAGGTTATTTCAGTTCCCTGGAGTGTGCCAGGGAGGCTGGTGCTTCCAGCTCTGCCCAAAAGCCTGGTGGCTCAAGGAAACCATGCCAAAGCCCTCTCAAACCATGCCCAGCTCCTGAAGGCTGAGCTCAGAGGAGCACAGGTGGGGATTCACAGCACAGCCCTCTCCAAAATGTGGGTGCAGGGGTTTTGCACCACTGGGTGCCAGGGTGAAATACCATTATTTGTGCCTCAACAGAGGAAAATGCAAGATGCCACTAAATCCATGATATCCATATGGGTTCTACAACAGACAGAGGACAGGGGATATCCAATTTACTGCCCTGGGGCTGGACGAGACCCAAAGAAACACTTCCAGGTCCTTCACACCGACAAAAGATGAAAGGAGCAGGCTGGTGACAGCCCTGCCATGACAAGTCCTTGAGTGCTGCCCTGCCTGCTGGTACACAGAGTCACCGACTTTGCATTTTTAGGGTCATTTTAGAAACTGTACCCTGAGTCCTAAAAGACTTGTGCACCTCCAACTGCAACAGGCTTTGCCCAAGCTGTATCAGAGTCTGGAAAAGCCTTTTCTTTGGGCACACAAGCGTTTCCCTCTGCCAGGGTGGCTCAGCATCCCTGGGGATGCTCCTCTCTGCCATTCCTGGGGCGGCGTTTGGGCTCCCTCCCAGCCCAGGGGACGGTGAATGCTGAGCAGAGCCAGGCCTGACTCTGGCAGCAGGTCCTGCCCTGTCCCAGCACCTGCAGCAGCCCAGGCAGCTCTGTGACACCTGGAATGACCCTCAGCACTGCTCCTCACTCATCCCCAGCAAAGGCATCTCTTGGAGCCTCCCAGGTCCTCTGCTGCCCGGCTCCAAGGAGCGCTGCCTTCCACTCTCCCAACACACTCTGGGTGATCAGCTCTTGCACTGGTGTCACCACACATCTCCAATTCCCCTCGTCACATCTCAGCTGCTTCCTGGCTCCTCCACTCACCAGCGGGCACGAGCCAGTCACGTTTTGCCTGCAAAACCTCAGCTGTAGCCCTGAGTTAAAAAAAAATAAGAGCATTGGAAAAAAAATTAGGCAGCCTGGTGAAGTAGGCAGGTCCACCAGGACCCATCACCATGGCACCAGGGTTAGGGGTGGCACCCAAGGGGGCCTTGGCAGCAGCTCACTTTGAACATGCAACTGAGCAAAGGGAACTGTAATTCTTCCTCTGTGCTGACTGAGGCTGCATCATCCCCCAAAGGCCCTGGGGGAGTCGAAATAAGGAGGAACATCAGGTCAGACATGTCCCCTGCTCACAGCCATTCCTCTCCAAAGAGCCTGGAGACAGTCACAAGCACAGCCCAGCCCCAAAATCCACTCTGGAGCATGCAGGTGAGGAGGGAGGAGAGTTCCTGGCTCAGCCCAGTGGGCTGCAGCATCTGAGGAAGAGGCTCAGATGCTCTGAGCTTTCCACTTTCTCTTGCTCAGCTGCCCATGACTGCTGGTGCCCAGTGCTCAGAGACCCCCCCCAGGGCCCTCACAGGCACAGGAGACCAAAACTCCCCTTCTCCCTCCTCAAAACACACGTTTACCTGAACACCAGCTTACAGCTGATTTAAGGGAGCCCATGCCCTTGTAAGTTAAGATTTAAAGTTTTAACAGAAGCCATTTTCTGTTTTGTCTGGGAAAACTGCTGGGAGTACCAGCAGCTCAATTTTATTGATAAAAGCCTTTTTCTCTAAAATCATGGGAGCAGTTCTCCCCATGACAGCAAAACGTGAGCAACGCAGAGATTCACACGGCAAAGGACAACAGTTTCCCAGCATTTCTGCCAGGCTATGAGGAAAAAATCCACATCCCACAACATCTGCAAGGAGAGTTGGGTGAAATCCTGAGAGACCAGTGGGCAGAGCAGGATTCCAGCCTCTCCCAGCAGCTGGGGGTGCAGCAAAGGATGCCACCAGTCACTGCGTGTTGCTTTGCTTTGCTGCCCATTTTTATGCACCCCAAGGAAGCACCTGCTGTGTTGTCAGCAGCCCCCTGCGAGTTCCAGGAGCTGATCTCTTCCAAGGTGCTCCCATCGACTGCGGGCGGACAAAGCAATCAGGAAGCAGACAAGGAACGCGTGACTTTCCCATCGTGGAGGGACTGCTGGGATTTGCTGGAAGGCATCCAATTAGTTAACGAGCACTCCAGAGCTGAGTCTGGTCTGGAATTAGTAATTAATTACCACAAGACAAGCGAGAGTGAATACACTGGAGAAACCCACGTCTGTCCTAGAGATGGGCTTAGGAGAAGAGAGCGCCCAGCAAACCCACATGAGATGGAGAGGAGCAGCTGGCAACCAACAAGCAAGCGGGGTGATGTGGATCCCAGAAAGATGCACAGCACCAGGAGCAGCCATCCCAACTGGCCCCATCCTTGATGTCCTGCACCAGGAGCTGGCCCAGCCCCTGGCCCTGGTTCTCCGTGCTGATCCCAGCCCATCCCAGGCAGCCGGTGAATGCTTTGCTTCGGATGAGCCAAACTGGAGCAATGAAGTGAACAAGACACATCAGCCTGCCAGGGAGCCTCCTGCTTCCACCATCCACAAAGACCATGGCTTTGGAAATCCTGGAATAATTCCCTCATATTCATTTCCCTCATTAGTCTTCTGCTCCGGGTTCCCAAGCACGCTCCGGCGCGGGAGGACAATCCAGGTCCGAGGTGGCTCAGACCTGGTGTCACCAGCAGCATCAGCCCTCCTGGGCAATCTCCCACCAGGTTCTCCTGGTTGAAAATCAGTGGCTGAGCTCTGGGGAGGAGGAGAATGTGTCCTCCCGAGCATTCTCCCCCAGGCCTCACAGCTCCTTGTCAGCATCCACCTCTCCGGAGCATGTCCCCATGCGGCAGGAGCTCTGCATCCAGCCCCTGTGATAAATTAGCCAGGGATTCAGACATTTCGGCGCAGCTGCCTCATCCTCTGCCAGCATGACAATGTGATTAATTTTGGGTGCAGATGAAGCTCATTTATCAGAGGCACGTGATGGCTGCGCAGGCTGCAGGGGCGTGCGGGGAGCCCCGGGGTGCGGGGCAGAGGCAAAAGGCAGGAGAGCGAAGAGCCAAGCCTGGGGCTTCTCTCAGGAAGGCTGCTTGCCACGTTGGCTCATGATTAAGCATGCTGGGGGAGAAGAGCCCGCGTGGGAAGAGAGCTTTTATCTCTGCTAACACACATGGCTGTGTCTGGGGAGAGATGTGCCACGGGAGGGGTGTAAGAGGATTGGGGAGAAGAAGCCGTGAGCCGATTACGCAGCTCTACCACCACGGCCACTTCTCCCCCACTGCCCCCTCCTCCAGGCCGTTTTCCACTTTCTCCCCTTTTCTGAGGCCCAATGGGTCCTGTCTTGCCTGTCCCCAGTGCAGCTACAGACACTTGCACTTTGCTGCTGGAGGGCGTGTGGCCAGAGCTGTTCCCGCAGGAATTGTCTGGGAAGACAGAGCTGTATTTTGACTTCCCAATGTGACACAGCTCTGACATAGAAAAATCACTTGATTGGTTCATCCAGCTATTGGCTGGAGTTTCTCCACGTGCTGGAGTATGGCAGTGCTGCTTCCCCAAAACAGCACAGCTCTCCCAAGGGCCTGAGCTGCTCCCAGCTGAGGCTGCCAAGGTCACCAGCAAAGCATCACGGATCAGGAATCTCTGCACAGCTCTGGAGTGAGGAATAGCTTTTGGGGTAATCTCACACCATGCCCAGTGCCCTCTGGGGAGATGGATGCACAAGGAGAGGACATCAGGGCAGCTCCCGTGGCACCAGGATCCACAACCTTCATTTCCCTGTGCCATGGTGAGATAATCCCAGATCATGGTGCCCCCATCACGGAGCAGCTCTGTCTCAGAGCAAGGTCACGCCAGCAGCACCCCAAATCCCTGAGATCACCATAACAACCCTCCCTTCCATAATTTTAGGTCCCAAGGAAAAGAAAACCCCTCAAGTTCAACGAGGCCATGCACCAACATCGGTGGCAAACCCTTGAGCACATGGCTGATGTCAATGCCTTCCCCGGGACTTAATTATCCAACCAACAGCACCAAACAAACAGGCTGCTTTTTTTTGATAAATGCATACTTTTAAAAGAGAACACGTCAACAGGACAAGGGTGAAGATGACACAATACATGGTGGCCACGCTGATTGTGAGATCCTCCTGCTGATTTACCTCAGCACAGAACCAGGGCCCTTTCTGCTGGGTTAAAGGTAAGGTTGGAAAACCCATGGGGACTTAAGAAGTGAAAGTAAAACACTGAATGGCAGAGGGACTTGAGCCTGAGAAAGCCTTCTACCCACTGGTCCCCAGGAGAGTCAGGTGGGTGGCTGGTGGCAGAGTGGGTGGCCTGAGAGGAGCACATTTCTGGGAAGGTCACAGGTGACCACACTGGCTTGCAGCCAGGACTGACTTTCACATTTCTTCCAGGTCCTAAATGTTCGTCTAAGCCTGGCTCCTCTGTTAAGGTCCATGGGCAGGTTGTGCTCTCCTTCCAGCCCTCAGTTCACCTTATTGTTCCAAAGGTCCCCTGAGTCCCACCCCGTGGCAGATACCTCCCAGCTTTTATTACAACCATCATGCCAACCACCAAAGTTTTCAGCTGCCATCCAAATAAGATTAAAGATGACAACACCATTTCCCTCCGTGGATCATGGAAGGGCACTGATGGACACAGCGCATTTTCACAGAGGGGAAATAATTCTGGGGTGAAGTGCAGCAGGAAGTGGCTCCTTAACAGAGGCACCCTCAGGCTCTTCCACCTGCCCAGGGAGCAGTGGTGGTGCCCAGCCCCACTGCCCCTCCAACCCCAATGACAATTTTGCAACTGGCGTGGGCTCAGCGAGGAGAAAACACAACTGCACTTACCAGAGCTGAAATCCTACAAGGACCTGCTGGCGAGGCAAGGAACCTGTAAAGGAGGAGAGAAAGAGATGTGGTTCAGTGGGTTGGGTGTGGGCAGCAGCAGAGGAGTGTTGGTGTCTGCAAGGGTGGATGGGGCAGCACGGCCACACAGGGCCTACATTGCATCAGGACCATCTCAATTGACCAGGGCCACCTAAATCCAGCCAGCCCCACTCGCCAGCCTCTGCAGGTGCTGGTAGAGCTGTGAACCACACACAGAAGAATTCACCAAGGGATTAAGGAGTAATTTCCCACTCCCATCCTCATATGAACACAGGGCTGCCCCATCAAGGTTCCCCTCCCATCAGCTCCTGGAGCACGCCATGCGAATCTGCGCTGAGGAGTCACAACAACGCACCTGGGAAACCATAAATATCTGTGAAAAATCTCCCCATAACTCCACGGGAAGGGGGAATTTACGGTGCTTTCTTTGGAGATTTCTCCGAGTGCTCCCTATTAAGCCATTGTGCTTGTTTGCATAAGTATTCCTCAGACAGTAAAGCCTTCCCTGCCATCAGTTATCGGCTCTGCAAACAGGAGCAGCACCAGGCGTGGGACATACAAACACCCAGCTGTAAAGACGAGGGACTGGCTGCTCACCTTGTGAAGAAATAAAGGGTATTAATTGCTCAGTGTAACCACAGGGTGAACTGGCAGCCCTGACATGTGCAGAACAACTGAGAAAAGGGAAACGAGCCAAAAAACTCTCGGTATGCGCTCAGGGAATGTCACACAATGGCAAAGCCATGGGAGAACGAGGATTTTTCACATCACTGGAGAGAAAAGTATCAACTGGAGGAGAAATGCTGGAATCAGCCCCAGCTACCCAAAGAAATTGCTGTAATATACTGTCCAGCCATGTACCAAGGCCACGACAGAAATTAGGGTAGGAAATGCCTTGGCTGATGTAGCAGCAATGAATACACTTGTTAGTGATAATACATCAGGTGCCAGGCTGGGTAGGAGCCTTTCCAACAAGAAGGGTTGGCATGGGGCCTTATTAAAAAAAGTAATACCCAGTTAAGACCCTACTGGGCCCATCTGATGAAGGGTTGACACAACACATCATAAATATGCAGGAAGGGTTTGAAAATAATAGAAATGTGGTCAATGGTATCAGCCCACACCTCTGTGTGGTGATTTGGCCACTCTGGAAATACAGGTCCGTGATGTACAACCTGGAGATGACATTTTAATTAACATGTCCTCACGAAAATACAAACTGGAACCCAAGTGGGAAGCACCACATACCATCGTACCTTGTTCCTATTTTGCTGTTAAAAGGTAAGGAAAAGAAAGATGGATACAGCACTCTCCCATCAAGCAGGTGGTAACCAGCCAGCCTGCTGACAAATGACTGACTCCTGCAAAAACTCTCACACCAGCTAAGAATGAATGGGACATCTCACTGCTCCTGGTGTTATTGACTCTGTTACTGCTGCAGCATAGCTAAGGAGAAAAATTATGGATGATCCGGATTAGTGGAAATTTAACAAATCCAAAGGGGAGATAGTTTTCCCAGTTTATAGAGGAACGAGGGTCCCAACTCCTGAAACACCTGGCAGGAAGGCTCTTGCTTTCTGGTGTCCATCAGAAAAGGTTTATAATTTAGCCTGGGCAGAGGGAAGCAGAAGGACAGGTCTCACTGCCTTGGTAATACCAGCTGCTCTCAACACTTAATGCCAGTTTTTGCACAATGACAGATAATGGTCGAAGAAGTAATAATATACAATTAACATCACTTGTGAAGTGTTGACCCAGGACTGATAACACGTTCTCTGCTCATCCCCCTTCACAGCAAACCAAGAGAGATGCAACTGGAATTACAGGGCCAGGATTGGGAGTCCTAAATGCTATAGATGTTGAAGTGCTCCTAATAAATGAAACTAAATAAACTAAGTGCAACAACAAGTGATTTAAGCAAATTAGAACACCCACTGTGATCCTCTCTATTAGCACTGGGGACTAATCAATGGCTCTTATCTGATATATTGCCTCTGTGGGAGAAAATTAATGACAGAGACCACCAGCTGATTGTAGAGGCACTTGGAATGGTCCAGGGCAATCTTTCACCAGCTCTTAGATGTATCCACACCCAGCTGTGGATGCACTCTGCAGTGGCAGCAATTATTAGGGTAGGAAAAGAAGGCACCTTACCCACAGAGGTTTGAAAAGTAGCTTGGGACAACACAGCTGAAACAGAATTTCAGGCCAATTATGACCCCCATTAACAATAAGGTCACAGTTTCTGTCTTAATAATATAATGCTTCAGTATAGTGCACATTTGTTGCAATGAATCACAATACAGTCATCCTCTTTCCCACAGAACATAAAGTATGGGTACCACAAAGTGGACACAGGGGGCAAACAGCACATGGGAACAACACGGATTCACCTGGAAAAGTGACACCATTAAACCCCAAGGTGTGTCTTGACACTGAGCAAAATGTTTGTCATTTTGAAACACATGCCGGTGAAATCCCTACAGCTGCACTTACACATATTGGAAATGGATATGTTTTCTTAAGGACCCTTTGTGGGTTTATATTAGTAGGTGATATTATTGTAGATACGAGTAATCATTTGAATATTTGCATTCGTAACTTTAGTGGAATTATAGGGTATGAGTTTAATTATACAGCTCCTGGTACGTCCCGCCAGTTGTTACAGTCTAATTATACACTAGTTAAAGACTTGTTACCTACTTCAACTGGAATTAATTTTAGTGCTGGTAAGGAAATTATCACAACACGATGACTTATATCAAGTATTAAAACATATATGAATTGACAGGGAAAAAAATCAATCACTGTCCACCAAAATGTGGATGAAATGCAGTGTGTGCTCAAAAGAGGAAAAAGAGATTGAGAACACCACTGGTGAGAAACTCTCCTGGGGTGGTCACCTACAGCCACAGGAATTTACAACCTCCTGCTCCACCCAGTGGTAATCTAGCTTTGATTCCATTAGGTCTGGTGCTTGTGATCATTCTGTATATAAGATTATGGAAGCTGATCGTGCTTTTTGAAGGGCTTTGCGAGCTTTGCTAAGTGTATTAGCAGCGATGCTTAATAAAAACAAAGGGAGGGCTGTAAAGAAGTAAAGGATATTAATTGCTTAGCATAACTTGCTTAGCATTAGTAGCTAAGATGTGCTGGAGCTTTAGGCCCCACTTTGAGCAGATTTCACCCTGCACAGCTTCTGCAAGGCTGCCTGGGTTAATTGCCAGGAGAGCAGGTTGGATTTCAGCTATGACATTTCTCTGCGTGTTTAACATATCCTTATGATGGCTCCAATGTACTTCTGCATAGATGGGTGGGGAAAATTAAGAACGCGTTTCCTTCCAGCATGAAATTGGGAGAGTGTCCTCCACTGAGTGCAATTACCGTGTGTGTGACTTCTGTAGTCTGGCTAATACTGCTAAGTATACTGGAGATTAAAGGATTTGGGGCTGTAAAGTCCATTTCATCCATCCAGGCCTGAGCAAGGGAATGAGAGCAGGGAAGGAGTCTCACAGAAACCGCTGGACCAAGCAGGGTCTGGCCTGCAGGAGACAATCCCACCACATCCCCTTGCTGCTCTCGACCCCTCCCGGGCAGCTCTGAGCTCTGGGTGGGGGACATGAAGGAGGGTGAGTGCAGATGATGGGGACAAAGCACCTGCAGCCACATCCCCAGGCTGACCCCTCACTGGTGGCTCCCAAACACAACGTGCCCCATCAAGGATGGTCCTGACACAGTGCCAAGCACTGCTGTCACACTGAGCCCTCCCCAGGGTGGCCTGTCGAGGACACAGGGGACACAGGGAAGGACTTCAGCAGTCATGGTGCTGCTCCTGAGAGTGCTCAGGAGGCCCAGGAGAAGAGCTGTTGTCCCTGAGCTGCAGAGCTCACAACAAACCAGAGCATTTCTGCTTTGGCTGAGGCGATGGCCACTCTCTGCCCCACGGAGAGGGAAGGAGCAGTGCTTCCCACAGGGCTGGACTTGCTGCCAGTGCCCAGCCCTGCTGCACCTTCACCCTTCACCAGAGGCTTTGGGGGTGCAGGTGCAGCTAATGGGGGGGAGTACCCTGCCCCAATGCTGGAAGCTGAGGAAGCCTCAAAAATAACCCTCCTACGGAGCCAGCATCCTGCCCAGTTCAGAGCAGGCAGAGGCCAAGCCCTAGGGAAAATCTTGGCAATCTCCCTCCAATTCTTCCAAGCCAACAGAATATGAAGCAGAGCAAATGCTGGGTTGTTGTGAGAACATTGAGGAGTGAAGCAGAGCGAGGAGATGGCTTTGAGTAGTAAAAGCTGCCCTTACGTTATGAGCTCAGGCACAGCCTCTTGCATCCCCGAGCAGCAGAGGAGCCATCTCCACTTTGATCTGAGTTTGATTTAAAATGGAGCATCTCCCTCAGCATCACCCACGGGGCAGCAGTGAAGCAACCTCATTTTCCTCTGCTTTATCCCTTTTGCCACCTGCTGTGTGCCCAAGGTCCCCGGGCCACAAACTCTGGCTCCCTGCACTCCCCGTGCTCCCTGGCCACGATGTTCTGGGGCACAGCCCCCAGCTGTGGGTCTGCGCTGCTCCCTCCCTGCTCTGGGGTGGGGATGAGCCAGCACAGAGCCAGGGAAAGGAGAATTTGCTGGGGCATAATGCCAATTCAGTGCCCATTAACCTCCCACAAATCCTGTACTCCACGGCCTTATCTTCCTCTGCCACATCCCCCTCCTCCTCCTCCTCCTCCTCCTCCTCCTCCTCCCAGGCTAATGTTTTTTTGGATGTAGAGACAAGCTGTAGGTACCTTGGCTGTGCTTGGGAGCCCTTCAATGGCAGTACCTGCAGGAAGGTCTGATAGGAGACATCCTGACACCCCTTGGTGACACCCCTTGGTGACACCCCAGGCACCCACAGATGATGGGCTTGCCCCACATAACACTCATGGCAAATGCTCTCCTGCTCTCACAGATTGAATATCAGACTCTGAACGTTAACTTTTACAGCATAATATATCCCACCCCAACTCACACAGCCAGGAGATACCCCAAAGCCAGCACCACAT
This sequence comes from Petroica traversi, assembly GCA_025920805.1. Classification (NCBI taxonomy): domain Eukaryota; kingdom Metazoa; phylum Chordata; class Aves; order Passeriformes; family Petroicidae; genus Petroica; species Petroica traversi. Next base: position 2,152,143 of record JAHLSL010000053.1, on the reverse strand, counting down.
CTGGATGGGAATGATTGTTTAAACACCCCACATGGTCCTGTGCATACAGGATAGATTTACTGTCACTTCTTGTAAAATTAGGAAGGGATAAAACCAAACAGCTGAGCAGCATTGTCTGCTGGGCTGGGGGAGCAGCACCAGCACAGCTCAAGGGCTTTGGCTGGAAAGGGAGCTCTGGAATAAACACCAGCACAGCTCACCATGAGGAATCTTTGCTTGCAGCTCCTGCCCGAAGAGTGGATTTGACCTGGGAGCCCTCCTGACCCGCGGCAGCCTGGCAGAGCTCATTTGAATCAGCACTTTCTGCCAGCAGCCACATTTCAGGACAGGGCAGGAAAGACAGGAGGGGCAGGAGGCGCAGGCAGCTCCCCTGGGAGCTCCAGGGAAGTTCCTCAGATCAAGAATGGATGAAAATCACTGACACTGGAGCTCAGCCCGGCTGCCCTCGCTGCCGTGCAGGAATTCAGTGGCAACACAGAGCCAAGAGCAGCCCTGCCACTGCCCAGGAACAGCTCCAGATCCCTCCGTGCCCCCTTGAACCCGAGCTGTTCACCAACCCTGCCAGGATCAGCTCCAGATCCCTCCATGCCCCCTCATTCCCAAGCTGTTCACAACCCTGACCCTGCCAGGAACAGCTCCAGATCCCTCCGTGCCCCCTTGAACCCGAGCTGTTCACCAACCCTGCCAGGAACAGCTCCAGATCCCTCCATGCCCCCTCATTCCCAAGCTGTTCACAACCCTGACCCTGCCAGGAACAGCTCCAGATCCCTCCGTGCCCCCTTGAACCCGAGCTGTTCACAACCCTGACACTGCCCAGGAACAGCTCCAGATCCCTCCGTGCCCCCTCATTCCTGAGCTGTTCACTGACACTGCCCAGGACCAGCTCCAGATCCCTCCGTGCCCCCTCATTCCTGAGCTGTTTGCTGCCCCTGTGTTCCCCCAGGAGATCCATCCATGGGCACACAGCACTGGCTTTGCAGAGAAAGTCCATCTTTTCAGCAAAGAGTCCACGTTTTACTGAACAAACTGAACTCAGCCCAGGCCTTAGTATTCCACCTGTCTGCACAGGAAGTTTGTGTCCAGTTCCATCAAGAGACAGCTTCCTACATGAGGAAGGGCTTTGGGATACAGAGCATTCCTCAAGGCAGCAGATAAATGCTGGGCCAGAGTTCGTGGCTGGAGGCTGGAATCTTGGCAAATTTGGACTAAAATAAGGCCCAGCTGCTGGAATTATTGCAGTTAGGAACAAGAGGAACACTCAGCCTTCAGCTATGTCAAGGGAAAGAGGCTGTTTCTGCACCAGAGGAAGTGCCACAAGCATCATCCAAGAGTTACAAGTGGAATCCAGCTGTGGAGGGGCTGCTTCCCAGCAGGGCCACAGAGCTGGGACGGGGTGTTTGGTCCCAGGTTTGGCCTTTGCTGCAGCCAGCAGGTCCCATCCCTCTCCAGCCATGCTGAGGCTGTTGGATGGGATGGGAGAGGGAATGTAACCCCAAGCCCATCTAACCTGCCTGTGGGAGCTCACAGCATCCCTCCATCAGGAACCAGAACTCCTGCAGCACCTCCCAATGAAGGGGAAGGAAAATTCTCCTTCATTGTGGCTCCCACCTTTTATCTTTAAAAACCACAACAGGCAAGGTTAAAAAAAAAATCCTGACAAATAATCCAAGGAAGAGAATACAACAGCCTTTGAAACCCCATCCTCCAGTTGAAAGGGAGGGATGGGAGGCAAGGCAAGAAAGCCAGTGTAAAACCTCATTACCATCAGAAATCCTCTCTCCCTGCCCTTACCTTCCCACTCATTTCCATATCACAGGGGACACAATACCTTTCTTCTCTTGAAAAACATCCCATTTTTGCAGAGATCGGCTGTCCCCACCCCCAGCACTGGCTTGTGGAGCTGGGGAACAAAAGCTGGGCTCACACCTGCCCTGGCAGTCGATGCTTGTGTCTGAATCTCCAGGTCCTTATCAGCCTCTCAGGAGCAGTTTTTACTATTATTGTTATTAGTCTACTTTATCTTTTTTTCCCTTTAGCTTCAAGATCCTTTAGTCAGTCAAATTATACTCAGACTAGCAGAAGTGGCAGAAAATAAAGCTTTATAAGGGGTTCAGGAAGTTATTTTCATCTCAAGGAGCACGTAAGAAAGGTTGACAAGTCTTTATTCTGCTCTTATGGGATAATCTGTAGGTTCCCAGCTGATAGGGGGGGAAAAATTAAAAGCATCAGAAGAAATTGCAGGAAGAAGTAAAACTGAGGCCTCTGAATAAATTGAAGCAATGTGCAGCTTGGCAGACAGCTGAAAGAACTGGAGGGTGAAATGTCAGTGCTGGGAAGGAAAGGGCTCTGGGCAGGGCTGGACAGAGGGTGCTGGGTGCAGGGCAGAAGGGTCACTCAGCCCCCTCCAGCTGGACTTTCCTCCTGCTGAGTGGACCTGTCACATTTCCCAGTCCAGAGCAGGCAGGGAAGGGAGGGGAGGCAAAGCAGCTCAGGCATCACTCGGCATCCCCTGTACTGCCCCTGACTGCTGAGTTTGTCCTGCTCCTGTCTGGCTGCTCTGATAAAAGCTACAAGCATCAAACTGGCAAAATTCTGCCAAGACTTGAGGCTCTCAGGTTTACACGCAGTGCAGGGCCCTGGGAGCTGCCAGCACCCACAGAGCAAGCACCAAATGCAGGGCTGGAGTGCCAAGGAAGGGGCCAGGATCACAGGGAGATGCACAGAGGGGAGAGGAGAGGTGGGACCATCAACTCCTGTCCAAACCATCGGCCCATGGGGATTAGAGATGGACACAGGCAGTGCTGGATGGCCGAAAGAAGCAGAGACAGGCTACAGGCACAACAAAGCAGGGTCCTGAACAGCTCAGAAAAGGTGCAAGAATGCATCTGTGGTGTTGATGCCGGAATGATTTTTGTCTTTTCTTTATACACCTTTTACACAGTTCTGTGTATCCACAAGCATTGCCATGCACACTTGTAACCCTTCACTCAGTTCAGTGCTCAGTGCTCTGTAAGTGTTCTGCAGGCCTGAGACTGAACAGCCCAGAGCTGCAGAGCCAGGGACACCAAACATTCTGCTGGCTCAGGAAGCCAAGGGCTCCTGGCAGGACAGATTCTGGAAAGTCGAGCTGAGCCCAGCCCAGCCCCAGCATTGGGCTCCCTTGTTGGATCTGGGCTGTGGAAAGTCTAGAACTGGTGTGTGTGACTGACGGGGGTGCATTTGCCACGCTGGCACCTGGGGGAAGTGGATGCATCAAACGGGATCCTGATTCAAATACTGAGGGAAAGACCCCAAATCCTCTAACCGTGTCTGGCTTCATTTTATAACACCAGGAAAAGGCATCAGTGTGAGACAGCCTTTTCCCCCAGTGCAGAGGGAAGGGAATGGGATCCCTCTCCTCACAGGCAGGGCAGGGGGTCCAAGGCAGCCCCTCCCAGAGTGGCAGGGCAGGCAGCCCGATGGCTCTGGGCTGTTCCTGGCTGAGCCACGCGGTGCCGAGGCGGTGCTGTCACCAGAGATTGATGGCACGGTTCAGGAGGAAATAAATTCCCAGGCTTTTGCAGGAGGTGAACTGGGGGGTGTATCCATCTTAAAGATGCTTAATGAATGTGCCACAGCCCGCAGAGTGGCAGCAGATACATCTCTGCAGCCAGCACTCCCCACGCTGTTCCTTGCGAGGTTCAGGCACGATTTAACAGCTTCTTATTGATTTTATTTATGTTTCCCGGGCCTGGGCAGTGTCTAGATAGCCCCAGTCCAACAACAGCCCCATAGTCACAGAGGGGACCTGCACTTGATTTTCCCATCCTGCTCCTTAACCCTGGTGACAAAACCTGGTGTTTGGCCAGGAAAAGTGGAAAGTTTAGAGCTTTTCTGCAGTTTTAGGCTCACGTGGGCTTCAGCTCCAAGAAAAAGGAGGATGCAGGATAACTGGAGCCATGGTGAGCACTGGCACAGCCCTGGGGCAAACGCTGCTGCCACCCACCCACATTGCCCCAAAACCAGGCTCTGGGCTGCACCTTTGGAGCTCAAAGCAAAATAAAGACCTTTCCAAAGACACCTTTGCAAGATGGACTTTGGAAAGCCCTAGCTTTTATGGAGCATAGCACTCCGTAATTTTCAAGGCAAGAAAAATGGCAATCAGCAGTTCTGCATGTGAGTTGGCTTTGTTTTTCCATTTTCCCCTTAGGGGGGGAAAAAAAAGGGAAAAAGAAAGAAAAGCAGCAAAGAACAGCAGAGACCCAGCTGACCTTTCCGGCTAAGAGACCTTGTCTGAATCACTAGATGGTAACAATGAATGAAATGCCAGTGCCCTGCCTTATAAATACCAGCTTCCTCTGGGGGTGAAATGCCATCTTCCCAACGCGGAAAAGCTGCAAAGGAAATGTCACCCTGGCCAAGGTGTGAAATGCCAGCCTGCTCCAAGATCCTGGGCTCACCCACGGGGAGCTGGGCAGGCTGCTCATGGATCTCCAAATTCCTCCTGCCCAGGGCCTTCTCCAAAGCTCCATGGCTTGAAGGGGACAGGAATTCAGTGTGGGACAACAGAGCATCAGTCCTTCAGCATCACCTCCCGCATCTCAACAATAAGCTACTCAGAAAAGCTTCCTTGAGGATTTGGGTTATTCCCCTTTTCCAGTGGCTGTGAGTCAGAGGGCCAGTAAGACAAACAAATCACATTTCAAGAATGACTGGACAGGCCAAAACAGTTATTTCCAGTTTTACCAGTGAGATGAAAAAACAATTGAGCATAAGGAGATTTTGCCATCTAAAAAGTTTAGCACAACCCGAACTCCTAGTTCCCAGCAAAAGCTGTTGTTGCTGGGTTTAATCCTATTTATTAAACACGGGAAATCATCCAACATACTGTCCTTGCTGTGTGAAAAATGCTTCCTGTGAAGCTGGTGATATTTGCAGCATCTCCCCTACCCTTCCCAGGGCCAAGTCTGGCTTAATCAAAGCCATGTTTTCCAGAAGATCATTTTCCCTCTTTCCCCCCATCTGGCATCTTCCTACCCCAGTTTCCTGCAGAACCAAACCTGTGCCATGTCAGGGCATAGCAGGAGGGACAACTTGGACCATCTCTGGCAACTTGAGCCTTCCTACCTGATAAAATTACATTGAGAAATGAATGAAGTTGCTTTTTGTCTTCTGGGAACTGGAGCTGTTCTCTTTCCCCACACCCACAACTTTTTTTTTTTTCCCCATAAATGTGTGAAATAATTTTACCACACTTTTTTTTTTTTTTCTTTCAGTTACTCCTCCTCCCCTCAGATCTCGCCCTTCCTGGCATTTGAAAATAGCTCATGAAAAGGAGGAGGAAGGAGGGGAATGAGAGGAAGTGTGTGGGGATGCAAGATGGAAGGGAAGAGAAGGGGAAAAATACACGAAGACTGAAAATACATGTTTTTCGAAGCAAATCAGAATGGCTGATTGCTTCGGCTCCAGAATCCATTCTGGGTAAGGGCAGCTAATCTGGGAAGTTTTCTGAGGCTCTCTACACCCTCTCAGTTGTTAGGCAGCACTGAGGAAGAAAGTGGCACAGCCCTGGTGCCTCGTGTCAGGCAGCTGTCCCAGCTGGGTGTCAGAGCAAGGAAACACAGCCTTCCAGGGACCCGGATACCATTTGTGGTCAGGAACGCTCTAAATGGATTTATTTTTAACAATACTTGTGGCTGGAACTGAAATGGCTGGAAAAACCTCCTCAGGTTTGCCAACCTGCTGGAGAAGCAGCTGCTTGGCCCCACCAGGGGCACAGTGAGGGGAAGGGTCTCAGCCACCTCTGGCTCACAAGGGCTGCAGGCTGAGGGCTGGAGGGTTTTTTCTCCAGCCAGCACCAGGCTGATGGCCAGGCTGGTGACCAGGCTGGTGACCAGGCTGATGACCAGGCTGATGATGACCAGGCTCATAACCAGGCTGATGACCAGGCTGGTGACCAGGCTGATGGTGACCAGGCTGATGGCCAGGCTAATGACCAGGCTGGTGACCAGGCTAATGACCAGGTTGATGACCAGGCTGATGACCAGGCTGATGATGACCAGGCTGATGACCAGGCTGATGACCAGGCCAATGACCAGGCTGATGATGACCAGGCTGATGATGACCAGACTGATGATGACCAGGCTGATGATGACCAGGCTGATGATAACCAGGCTGGTGATGACCAGGCTGGTGACCAGGATGCCCCTGGCTTGCTGGGCAGGCCATTAGTGCTAGAGCAATTCTGGGGACAGCTTTGTGCCCGACCTCTCTCCCTGCTTGCCTTGTGGAAGATCTCCACAGGAAATGGTTTTAATGCACCAGCATCCACGTGCCTCCTGTCCAGGGCTCTCCCCTGAGTGCTTCCCTGTAATGGATTTAATCCTTGACCTGGAGCGATTTTGCTCTCACAGGTCCCCGTGGAATCAGAATTCCAGTTGCTCCCCAGCTTTCCTGCCAGGGAGAGGCAGCAGGGCAGCTGCAGCAGCATTGCATCCCTAATGCAGAGCTCCTCTCAGCCCTGGCAGCAGTGGGGGGCTGGCACAGGGGGAGGGATGCTCAGGGAGGCAGCCAGGGCAGGCTTTCCCTGTCTCCATTTGAGATCTCCTCTCTCCCTGCACAGCACCTTCCCCCTCCTTCCTGCTCCTGCTCTTTGGGCAGCAGTTCTGGGGCCAAAACCATGCTTTCCAGCTTTATTCTTTAAAAAGCCCCCTGAAAACGAATTCATTGCCAAGCAACCACTGCATGTCTGTGTCTGACACAGAGGGGACTCGGGGATTTATGTCAGGGGTGGCACCAAGGGGAATCCACAGCTGGATCAGCAGCGGGAAGGCTGGCACTGCCAGCACGGCTGCTGCTGGAGCCCTGGGGAGCCACCCCCGAGCAGCAGAGCTCTGCAGGGATGCACGGGGACGCTGCCAAGCCCAAAGGATGCTTCCCATCCCAGTCAGGAGCATGACAAAGCCAAGAAGGGAACTCCGCCTCATTCTGAGCCTCGCCAGCGCCGGGAGAGCCGAGCTGGGCTGAGCCTGGGGGAAGGGGCAGCGCTCTGAGCAGAGCCTGGGGGAAGGGG
>JAHLSL010000053.1:2104635-2134315 GCA_025920805.1 Petroica traversi | reverse complement strand
GACCTCACTCTGCATGGAAACACCACCCTGAGATCCCACTCTGCATGGAAATAACAGCCTGAGACCTCACTCTGTGTGGAAATAACAGCCTGGGACCCCCCTCTGCATGGATTCAGACATCCTGGGTGCACTGGAATGGGGACAAATCCACTGATCAGACAAGCCTGTCACCTCAGCCTTTTCCTGGACAATGCACATGGCCAAGAACTTTCCTCTGGCTCAGGATGGCCCCCAATCCCCTACAGACAGTGGTCAGAGGCCGGGCTGCCTACACCGGCTTTCCTCTCAAGCTCTCTGCCCCCTCAGTGCCATGACATCCCCTGTCCTCTCCCAAGGACAGTCACAAATCTGCTGAAATCCCTCCTGGGAGGCCTGAGCTCTGCCAGACCCTCTGCCAAGCGAAGGGTTAATGGGCGATGAGGGGAAAGGCTCCAATGCCCGTTCCCCACTCCCCAAGCCGTGTCCCCCTGCAACAGGACCTAAATGGGCAGCAGTGACTGCAGCCCTGCCCCCCCAGCCCCAATCTCGGCAGAGCCTGGCAGGGCACACAGGGAGCTGTCGGGCCCTATCATGACTCACACAATCATTTCTCCCTTCAAGCCAGGAAAAGACAAAAAAAAAAAGACATAATAAAAAAAAAATCAGGCAAACGTTTGAAAAACTGGAGATAAACAGAGGAGAGAGGAGATGGAGGCAGCTAATGAGGTCCCTGGCCCCGATGAGAGGTGCGAGGAGAGCACAGATGCTCCGGGGCCGGCAGCGATCCCGCCCGTCGGGCACAAGGAGCACTCGAGGGACAGCAGCTCCCGGCAGGGACCCGCGGGCAGCTCCGGGAGCCACACCCAGGGCAGGGGAGCAGCCGGGCCTGGGGCCAGGACCCCCGGCAGCCCCGGGGCAGTGTCTGCACAGGCACAGCACAGCGATGGCAGCATCCCCTGGCCCCGTGGAAACCTCACCCAGCTGCCGTGAGCAGACTGGGGGCACTCCCAGATTTATTTTTCTCCCCCTGCTCTAAATGTTCGGTCAGGAGGAAGCCAGAACCCCAAGCCTGTACCCACGCAGACCCACAGCTTCCCTCCAATTTAGCCACCCCCTGCCCCGGGGATTGAAAAGAAAGAAAAGCCAAAAAATCTTGATTCTTACAGCTGAAACCAAATGTGTCACTTCAGTAACAAATTGGCCTGCCTGCCTGGCAGAAATTGCTCCGTTAAAATATATATCCATATTATTCTTTTTGAGTTGCCTTTCCCAAATCTGTGCAAGAATGGGGAAGTTTTCAAGTCCCCGCGGACAGCAAGTGTTTCTGCTCCCTTCCCAGCACCTCGCAAGGCAATTATCTGCCAGGAGCCCCGGGCTGTGCCACGGCCGGTTACACTGCTAATTAGCAGAAACAAGCCAGTCCCCCGGGCACCCCAGGTCCATCCCCATCCCTCTGTCCTTCCTCCTCCTCCTCACCCCGGGGGCACCGCAGAGCATCTTGTGTTTAGTGCCAGGAGGGCCTTGTTCTCCTCCCCTGGGTGCCGGAGGTGCAAAGGTACTGCTGCCCACCCAAGGGACAGAAGGCCCCCGAAAATTCCATTGCCAAGAGGATGCTCCTTGCCATGAGGCCACCGGGTGGATGAGGACACAGTGGAGAGCACTCCTTGTGCTGGTACCAAAAGCCTTACAAAGGGTGTAACTCAGAGAGTCTGCTTCAGCCTCTTCTGGAGGGAGACTTAGGAAGTGCAGGCTTCCCAAGAAGTCTTCTCTTCCCAAAATGAAAGCAAAAAAGTGCTAATCTTGGAGGCATTTAAATCTCCCCCCTTGGGCTTGCCTGGTTTTCGCTCCTCACAGGTTTCCCTGTTTCCTCACTGGGAAAAAGTCACATTTAAATCAGCCATCAGCTTTGCCGGGAGAGGGGCAGAGCATGAGCTGCCCGCTGCCTGAGTGAGTGCTGCCAAGGGAGAGCACGAGTGGCAGGAGCGGCATGGGTGGCATGAGTGGCACGGGTGACAGGAGGGATATGGGTGGCAGGAGTGGCACGGGAGGCAGGAGTGGCACAGGAGGCAGGAATGGCATGGGAGGCAGGAGTGGCACGGGAGGCAGGAATGGCACGGGTGACAGGAGTGGCACGGGTGACAGGAGGGATATGGGTGGCAGGAGTGGCACAGGTGACAGGAGTGGCATGGGTGACAGGAATGACACGGGTGACAGGAATGGCACGGGTGACAGGAGCGACACGGGTGGCAGCCATGGGGAGCGCTGGGAAGATGCCCCTCGTGCACGTGATGCATCGGGAGGAGCATCCCCCAGTGCCTGGCCCAGCAGGATGGGAGGGAGCGCCAGAGCCGAGCTGGGATGGCTGCAGGCTGCATGGCTGCACGGCTGCATGGCTGCAGGGGTGGCTGCAGGCTGCAGGCTGCTGGGATGGCTGCATGGCTGCACGGCTGCATGGCTGCAGGGGTGGCTGCAGGCTGCCGGGATGGCTGCAGGCTGCATGGCTGCAGGCTGCATGGCTGCAGGCTGCATGGCTGCAGGGATGGCTGCAGGCTGCATGGCTGCAGGGGTGGCTGCAGGCTGCGGGGATGGCTGCAGGCTGCATGGCTGCAGGTTGCATGGCTGCAGGGGTGGCTGCAGGCTGCGGGGATGGCTGCATGGCTGCATGGCTGCACGGCTGCAGGCTGCTGGGATGGCTGCATGGCTGCAGGGGTGGCTGCAGGCTGCAGGGATGGCTGCAGGCTGCATGGCTGCAGGCTGCATGGCTGCAGGGGTGGCTGCAGGCTGCGGGGATGCCTCGCCAGCAGCACCAATGGAGCGCTCCCCACCCTCGGATCACGGAGCGCACACCGGGTCACCGAGCTGAGGAAGCGGACGGCGCCTTGAGCTCTCCAGATCTGCACCCATCCCTTCCTGATGCTCCAGTGCAAGACGTCCGAGCCCCTCGGCACCAGGAGCAGGGACCTTGGATCCCAAGGGAGCAGCAAGCAGAACTGGGCTGTTCTCTGGGTGTCTCTGGTCACCCAGCACTGACACCTCCCAAACTTCACCGCCTGAAGCTGCTTATCCAAAGCTACACCAGCGCTCAGAAAGGAACTCACATCGTCACTCCAAGGGATCCAAGACTCTGCTGGACCGTTTTCCTCCATCCCGCAGAGGTTCCCTGCTCGGGCTGGATGTCCCACCCTGCCCCAGGGAGCTGAAATAGCCCTCAGCCAGCCGGTGCAAGCCCAGAGCTCGTGTGTTCCCAAAGTCCATCCCTGCCCACTGCCTGCTTGTTTCAGCTTCCCCAGGAGACGCAGAGGGGACGGGGCTGGTCCTGCACACAGAAAGAAGCCAGTGGGGCATCTCCTGCTATCAATGGGCAGGATCCCAGGCAGCCCCTGGAAACATCAACGGTGGATGAGCACGGAGCTCATTCCCATCACCATAAGGAAGACAGGACTCCCCCCACCACTAACCCCCCTCTCCCTGCGAGGCTCTGGGACCCCCAAACGTGTGGAGCTCCTCCAAGGCTGCACCGCCCCAGCTGGACGGGAGGAACAGGCACTCACCCGGGCGCCGTTCCTGGGAAACTCAAGCTCCTCTTCCCGTTCCCCCCCACTCAACCAAGAGCGAGGCCAGCTCGCCAGCCAGCGCCCGCTGCTCCACGCTCACCTGTGCTCTGCCCCTCCGGAGAGCGGCTTGGAGCTGCTCAGCCTTTGCAACAAACTCCCTTCCGCAGCAAGACATCAGCCTTTGGGTGCTGCCTGCCCCTTCCACGCGCTGGCTGCTCTGCCTGCCTTGGGGATTTTTTTTTCCCTTTTTTCCCTTCCACCCCGTAGCGTTTTGAACGTGCAGATGCCCCAGCTTCTTAAAATTCAGCCTGGGGGCGTGGGAAGTGTTTTGGAACATGCCCAAGCTGTCTGCTCCGTGCGTGCGCGCTGCTAAAAACGATCCACCTACTGCCCCCATCTCCCGCACCGCTTGTCAGCGCCACCGTGCCTTTCCAAAGATAAGCGAGTTACACACGCAGCAGGGAGCGAAGCCCCCAGAGCATCCCCTCGGGCCAGGGGGGCGAATTCTCTGCTCAGGACCCAGGCAAACTTCCCATGGAGCAGTGGAAAAGGAGCAGGTTGCCCGGTCTAGTGAAAGGTGTCCCTGCCCGGGCTGGGGGGGGGTGAAATTAAATGATATTTAAGGTCCCTTCCCACATAAATAATTCCATGATTCTACAGTGGACAGGCCTGGGAGCAACGCCCTTGAGCCAGCACTGCCTCCATCCCCTTCCCATCACAGCGAGGATGGAGCGGCACGGCTGGCACAGGGAGAATACGTGAAAAAAAACCCAATTTCTTGATTTTGAAGGATGCAGCAGCAGGGGAGCTCAGCCACCCTCATCACCATGGGCTGCACTGTGAACACACATTTAGGATGCCCAGCCCTGCCCGACAGCTGAGCATCCTCGTGGCAGCACGGTCCAGGGGAGCAGAACACATCTCCTCCCCAGCAATCCCCGAGGGCGCCACCAACAAATAATCGAGATGCAGGGATTTGACAAATTAACCTGTAAAACATCGCTGGCAAAGCCCAGCTTGTCGGAGACACCAGCAGGCAGCTCTCGGTGGGGCACCCAACCAAGGCAATGCTCACCAATTCAGAGCCTGGCTCCTGCCACCACCACTTTAAAAAAAAGGGTATTTAAACCACTGAGGGTGGAATTTGGTCTGGAGAGAGGGGCTGAGCCCTCCTGCCACATGCTCAGTGTACGATGAAGGCTCTGGGTCCCCAAGGGAAAAGGACACAGGGCCAGCTCCAGCCCAACAGCCTGGCTCTGGATTCAAACACAAGCTGCTCAAAATCACTGACAAGGTTGCTTTTTCTTTTGCTTTTAAATGCCTCTGGCAATCTGGCCTTCAAGTGCTCATCAATCCATTCAGGGCTGTCTCTCCCCCCCGCCACATCACTGCTCTGCAAATTTGAGTGAAATTGATATTTTCCTATCAGAAACATGAAATTTCAAACACACAGAACATTGGATTTGAAAGCTGACTTTTGTTGGGAAGGTGCCTGTCCCTTTGTTCACAAAAGGGCTCATTTTTCCTGGAAAAAGGCCCAGATTTTGAGTGAAAGATCAATAACATGCAGAAAACGGGTCCTTTTATTTAATTTTGCCATGACACCAGAAAGAAAAGAAAGAATCCAATGCTGAGACTGAATGGCTTCAAAATATTTTGCATTTGTTTACCCCAGAGCCACGCTGGAGCATCTATTCAGAGGAGCTCAATGGGAGGGATGCAGCCTTTGGGGCTCCCCTGGAGCATCCCTTTGTCACCTGCTGTCCCCCACTGGGGACAGCATCCCTGGCACTGCTCCAGTCCAACCCCAATCCTTTTTTGGGGGTATTATTAGACATTTAATTGCTGCCCTGCCTTGCCCAAGGAGCTCTCTCAGCACAATGCTCAAGGATGACCTTCTGCCTACGCTAATTATGACGAAGGGTGAATCAAACTTTAATTGCAATTACAGCCGGGGTGGGGGGGAATAAAGGGGGAAAAAATATACACCACGAACACACAGCATTCAAGATGCCGTGCAACAGTCATGACATGCTGCATCCTCCCCATCCATATGGGGGAAAACTAACACTTTGGCAAATTTATGAGGATGTGTGAAAGTGATTATATTCCTGAAAATATCTCAAGTGGAACGGCCTACCTGGCATATTTTGTTAGTCATGAAACACGCTCCCTCCACCGACTGTAGTTTGTGGCTTTCCATCTGCTTAAATACTTTAAATACCGAAACTTTCTTCTTTTTTTTTTCTTTTTTTTTTCTTTTTTTTTTTTCCAAGCTGAAATAGCACGGCAGCAGCAGAGTGCTGACTCAGGGGCGCGGGACGAGGACACGCTCACCACCAGCAAAGGCACACAGAAGATGCCAATGCCACAAGGGCAGGAGAGCACAGGATTCACCACGTGGGTGGTAAATCCTGCCCCCAGCCAAGAAATGTGAGAGGTCAGCCTGTGTTAATTAATGAACTGAATTAATTGAATTAGCGTCCAGCAAGGGAGCGCCAAGTGCAAATCAAAAGAATATCAGTTTGGGTCAAGTGTGGACGTGAATGGGGAAAGGTTAAAGGGAAGGAATGGCACTGGTTGGTCATTTTAATTTCATTTGGTCAGGAGAAAATAGGCAGCAGTTGTAAATGTCACAGGGCACTGCTGCCAAGCCCAGATTTTAGCAAAGTGGGGTTTGTGGGACTGTTCCAGGGCAGTCAGCACCCTGATCCCCCAGCTCCTGCTTTCATGGGGAGTGGTGCCCCTTTTTTCCTGGAGGAGCTGGGGGAAAAGGCTCCAAGGCACCAAGAGGATCTGGGGCTGCTTCCCTCCCACTCTCTCCTGCTCTTTAGCTAAGAATTTCGATTTTAAAGCCCTGGCTGGAGTTTCTCTGGCCACAGTGGCTGGAAGTGGGATAAACTTCCACTTCCACACAGAGATGCAGCCAGAGCTCAGCACTGGCACGAAGAAAACCCAGGCAAGACTCTCAGTGTCAAACGAGATGGTCATGGGGCAAAGAAAACCCAGGCAAGACTCTCAGTGTCAAAGGAAATGGTCATGGGGCAACCAAGCAGCAGAGAAACATCCCCCAAAACATTCAGGTGCAAGCCCATTCCCACCAGGGAGGTGCCCTAGATGGGCTTGAGGGTAGTGAAAGGAATAAGGAATCTGTCTTCACAAACAAACTGTGGGTCTTGCCAGTGGATAAAATCAGCACTGAGAGATAAGAGAAACAATGGGAGGGAGGGGGATTCCATTGATTGATGAATGGAACCAGGGAAATTTGCATTTACAAACAAACCAAAGGTCTGCTGATAAATAAAATTGAGTATTGGAAGATGAAAGGAACATTGAGAAGATCCATAAAATCCATAAGGAATCCCACTGAGTGACACAAGGGAAGGACAAAAGGGAGGGGGGGAATTATACCTTAGAGGGGGTCTCAGGTATTGGGCGTTTTCTGAAAGTCTGAGCCTCTCAAATCCCTCAGCCCATGGGGAAAGAGAGAGGGACAGGCAGGAAATTGTGATAAAAAAGAGGCTGCATCCTCCAAAAATCTGAGACCCCCAGGGTTAATGCCCCATGGCCTCTCCCTTTATTCAAATAAAGTGACAGGGCTCCTCTGTCTCCTTTTTGGGCGCAAACCTCTGGTGTTTGGGGATTAATTTTCCTCACAGTAGCGAGGCCCAGAGAAGCTGTGGATGCCCCATCCCTGGAAGTGTCCAAGGCCAGGTTGGACAGCGCTTGGAACACCTTGGGACAATGGAAGGTGTCCCTGCCCATGGCAGAGGCTGGGACTGGATGGGCTTTGAGGTCCCTTCCAACCCCAAACTGATTCTATGATTTTATTACTGTGTACATTGGGAAAACTGGAATATCAACACTCTGATTTCTCCGCAAAGGGATCATTTTGAGTCATCAAAGCAGTTTCCTACTTGTTGCATGAGGCAACAACAATTGTGCCCCTCGAAGCAGCAGTGAACAGCACTCACTGTGTGTAACTACAGAGCAGCCACTCTTTGCCTGATTATGGAGAATAATCAAAGCACGGGAACATCTCCAAATCACCTCCTCCCCAGGGCATGAGGGCTGTGCAAGAGAAACCCAGCCACACACGCAGGAGCTGGAGCAGAGACCAGTGGAATATGATGAACATTTTCCCAAATGGCAGTGCAAAGCTGAATATTAGGTGATTTGTGGCAGATTTCCTCCGCGAGGAAATCTCTCCCACCATGGTGGGTAAGGTTTTCACAGCTCATTTGGCTTTTCATTTGCTGAACAGCTTTGAGCTGGTCTCCCTTGCAGGACAAGGCCTCATCATTTGTGTTTTCTAACAGGGTTGGTTTTTTTTTCTCCTAGGAGAAAACCATCTTTCCTCCTGCTCTCTGTGAGCCTAATTCTGAATCTCTAGCTGACGTTCAAGGGTTTTGGAGCTACTCTCGTTTTTCAGGGGGATAAATCACCTTGGAGGGCAGGGGTTTTTTTTTCAAGGTCCAATACCTGGAGAAGGAGTTTCTCCTTCCAAATGCAGATAGTCCCTGAGAGGAATAATCCCATGGGAAATAATCCAGTACAAAGAGGGTTTATTGCATCTTTTCACAGGCTCTTTCTTACTGACAATTGATGAGTTCATAGCTCCCAATATCCATTAGAGGGTTTATTTTATTTCTTGTTAGAAAATAAAAAGGCAGAGCCTGAGAAGAGTAAAACCAGCCACAGAGGGTGAAGACTGACAGGAGCTGCCTGGCAGACAGTGAGTGAAAATGCTCTGACAAGATGAAATGTTTTTTCTTTCATTGAAATCACTCCCTTTCCGAATGACTAATACACAGCTATCGCACCGTGGATATTTCCAGAGTGATGAGATGTTTTTAAAATATCTCACTGTGCCTCAAAATATCTCACTCTGGCTCAATAGATCATCCAAAACACCACCCACGGAAATCATAAATAAATAGATACTACAGTGCTGTAGAAGAGCAGAGTGGCCAGGGCCAGGGCAGCATTCTTCATCACGAGCTCCATGAGGCCACTGCACCCTCCCCTTGGCATGTGGCTCTTTCAGCCAGGCTTTGTGGAGATGGAGACACCAAGCCATGGAAAACGGAGCTGGGCACCTCCTACTCTCCCAGCACCTTCACAAAGCTGTCCTGCACAGCTCCTTGGTGACACAGATCTCTCCCTGAATGAGCAAACTGGATAGAAGAGGTACAGTGGACTCCATGGTGCACTCAGCTCTCAAACTCAGCAGCACAGCGGCCACCAAGAAGTCAGGTGATATTTTCTGGCCCATGGGTCACCCCTAAAAATCCATGTGCCCTCCTGGGGACCCACACTGCCTACACATGAAGTATTTTCCTGGTGTTATGAAAATGCAGCCAGACAAGGTTAAAGGGGTTGGGGTCTTTCCCTCAGTATTTGAATCAGGATCCCGTTTGGTGCATCCACTTCCCCCAGGTGCCAGCGTGGCAAATGCACCCCCGTCAGTCACACACACCAGTTCTAGGCTTTGCACAGCCCAGATCCAACAAGGGAGCCCAATGCTGGGGCTGGGCTGGGCTCAGCTCGAGTTTCCAGAATCTGTCCTGCCAGGGGCCCTTGGCTTCCTGAGCCAGCAGAATGTTTGGTGTCCCTGGCTCTGCAGCTCTGGGCTGTTCAGTCTCAGGGCCTGCAGAACACTTACAGAACACTGAGCACTGAACTGAGTGAAGGGTTACAAGTGTGCATGGCAATGCTTGTGGATACACAGAACTGTGTAAAAGGGATATAAAAGAAAGGAAAAAACCATTCAGCATCACACTACAGCTTCAAACCTCAAGCTGCAGCAAGCAGAAACGCTCCATCCCACTCCCTGCCCCAAAACACATCACTAAAGGGACACCACGCTCTGGGAACAGCTGCTGTTGGGTGACACTGGAGGTGACACTGCCAGCCCAGCATCCTCCAAATCCCCTCGCCCCAGGCTGCAGGGACCAGCCCAGCACAGAGCAGAGCCAGGAATCTCCTGCTCTCCTGACAAAAGCTCTGGGATTGCACAGAGCCAGGAAGATCCTGCTCTCCTGACAAAGATTCTGGGATTGCACAGGGCCAGGAAGCTCCTGCTCTCCTGACAAAGATTCTGGGATTGCACAGGGCCAGGAAGCTCCTGCTCTCCTGACAAAGACTCCAAGGGATTGCAAGGACTGAACGGTTGCAAAGCCACCCCCAGGCAGCTGATTTTTTTTTTTTTTTACACATTTGGATGCACTTGTTCCAGGCTTGGAGAGGGAAAAAAGCAGGAAAATGGCAAGAAGAAATCATGGAGCAAGGCTGACTTGCCCTGCATGTGTTCCAGCCATTCTGTGTGTGGACAGGACTCGTGCCAGATCCCTGTGCCATTGTCCTCCCTGAAGGGAAGGGACCTGAGTCCCACCCCAGGCTCGGATCTTGGTGCAAGGACAACTCTGCTCGGTAGCTCAAGCAGAACTCCCAGAGAGCTGGAGTGCAGACATATTTTTGAAAGCTCCCAGATGCAGGTGCACACAGCTTAGATCCAGCCTGAGGAGAGCTGTGACTCCCAGAACCTCAGCCCAGCCCAGCCTCAGTTTGCTCTGCAGGAGCTGAGTGTGCTTGTTCTCTTCCCTAGGAATGAGGCAATGCTCCTCGTTTTGCTGATTGAAAGGAAAGAGAGCAAATTGTTTTGAGGAACTGAAAATGGGCTCCTTTGCTTTTCTCAGGAAGATAAGGAAATGGTTCAGCTCACCCAGGCTGTGCCGTTCCTAAGTTGTTTCCTCTTTAGTGGCATTTACTGAAGTACATTTTGAAACTTTGGGAGATGAAGCAGCTTTTCAGAATTTCAGGAGTCAGAATCCATCCTTTGGAAACCACAGACAGTCTGATACTTGTCTTCCTTTCCAAAGGGCTGAAGCTGCCTGTCCAGCACAGCAGGAATTGGTGGATTCCCTGGGCTCAAGGAAGGAAAACACCTTGGCACAGAAATTCAATCCTACTGCTGAGGTACATGGGGAACCCAGCAGCAATGGGCCATTGACAACCAACCTTCACAGAGCTCTGCCAGCCCTCATCCTCCCTGTCAACCTCTGCTTGGCTTTTCCCTACATTTCCCCTTCTTCCCTCGGGAACAGGCAGCACTGAGAGGCTGCAGAGAGTTGACAGAGATGCAGCAAAGGCAGGAGGGAGAAAGACAAGGCCCTGCATTCCCAATGAAGACAGCTCCAACATCTGTCCTCAGCCACAAATGTATTCACCCGCACAGACACACTCATCAGATGAGGCTCTAAAATATTTACTGCCCAAATATCAATCCTCATAAAGCCAGGCAGCCATTTGGGCTCGGGGAGGGGGAAGGAGCTGGGGCGGGTTGTCAATAATGTCATAACCACGGGCAATTTTATGTATCTCTGGAAATGGCCAAGGAACACGCAGCTTGACAGATGTGCAAACGGGTAATGCAGGCTCCCTAGTTATGAGCATGAGGATGTCAAGAGGAATAGATGAGCAGTAATTCAAAGTATATTGGGCTTGGAGAAGTACACGGGCACGTAATGAATGCGGGGCGGGTGCTGAGGTGCAGGGAGGGCTGAAGGAGGATGAGGAGGGAGTGGGATGCTTGGCTGGAGGATGCAGCCCTGTGGTGCTGGGGAGTGACTGAAGGGGCAGAGGAGCAGGATTTGGTGGGCAGAGTGACGTTGCCATGGGGTGTTCCTGACCGAGGATGTGTCAGCCTTTGCTGCTGGAGGCTGGCCCAACCTCCAGGCTCCTTCTTCCTTCTTGCATCTCCACACAAGCCTCTCCCACCGTTGTGCCACCTTGCTGGGAAACTCAAAGTTTTAGCCAAATACCTGTATTTTTCACCACGAAGAATAATAATAAAAAAAACCCAACAAACCTCACCAAGGAACCAAATCATGTTTCAAGTTCAGTCTCCGCAGAACTCCAGCTTTTATTTTTTTTTTTTTATTTTTTTTTTTGCCTTCATTTCCAAAGCAGAAAACAAAACCCCGACGCCGCAGCAAGGGCTGCCGCCGCCCCCGGCTCCGCCTGCGAGGCGCAGGCACCGCTCGCACCTCTGACTGTGCCTCGCCCGGCATTTCCCCATCCCACCCCGGCGGGCTTTAAAAAGCAGCATCGCACAGACGCGCTCCACGCCCCCGGCCGCTCGCTGCCACCCCGCAGCCACGAATCCCAGCCGCACGACGGGCCACGGGGGCTGGCCGCCTTCCAGGGAGGAAAGGAAAACAAATTTAACTAGGGATGGGATGCTGGGATGCTCAGGTGTTGGGTTTGCCGGAGGAGAGGGACAGCACGCTGCAAAGAGGACAATTAAGCCGGTCCCAACTGAGCTCGCTTGGCCAGCCCGGAACAGCACATGCACGGATGGCTCAGCTCCACTCGTTTTTCCAGAAGATTCGCCTCCTTCAGCACTTTTGGCAGTGAAATTCCCACTCTCCCACACCCTCCGATGCTCTTTGAAGGGACGCAGTCATTGGCTGCAGCGGTGGAGCCACGCACACCCTTCCTCCCTCTCAGCTCCTGCAGAGAAGTTCATCGTTTTTCCACACCCTGGTGCTTTCAGAGCTGGGGGAATTACTCATGAAGGCAAGCAGGCACCCCACACACCAGCAATCACCATAAAGGTGGGTTTTTTCCTGTGGAAAAATCCATGAATCACTGTAAAAGTCCGTCTGGCTCAAACCAAACCATACTACTCACCATTGTTTATTAACAGGATTTAATCACTGATCTTTTCCTGGCCGATTTTATGAAATATGACTTATCCCAACCATTCACTACTGGGTTGTTACAACACCCAGCTGCAAACATCCTCTGCATGTGCTCTGGGAGCCTTCCCCGTGCCTCACGGATTGATGTTCTGGTAGGTCAAATGACCAAAGACTGAAAAAGCTTGAAGGGATATTTCCTGCAAGTCTCAGGCTGCAGATTTTCACTGCCAAAATTCACTCCTGGCACTGGCTGTTCCTGAAAAGGTGTTGCTTGGTGAATAATCCCCCTGGAGCTGAGGTGCTGCAGCCCTGGGCAAGGGGTGACAGCATGAGGAAGGAGGGACACAGACAGATTAGGAGCTGCCACACTCAGCACAGCTCCTCTGCCTTCCAAAAAAAACCCTCTCTACCACCATCCCAACCAAGCCATGTGCAGGTTCCAGGGAGGGGAGGCAGGGCTGGCATCACTCTGCATGAGCTATGACCCAGTGTGGCAACCAAGCAGTAACAAAGCCGTAATGAAAAAAAATCTCTTTTTCTTCCCAAAAAATGTCCTTGTTATAATTTCTTTCTCCTGGCGGCACCCTCCTGTGCTCAAGAGCTCGGCCATGACATGGTGTTAGAGCAGGAAACTTCAATGCCCACGGTTGCGGGAGCAGAAAAGAGAGATAATTGCACTTCTTACAGCAGCAGTAACTTATCTTGGGGAAACTTTCCCTGCTAATGAGGCCATTCTGCTCAGACATCCAGCGAGAGCTGAGAGGGCTGGTGCTGCTGCCAGCCCATGGTGGGGGCAGGCAGGGGTGGGAAAAGCAGCCCAGGAAACCACACCATGGTCCCAACCTCATCACTTTGCAGCTCACTGGAGCTCAGTTTTCCTGAGCTGGCTTTAATTTATTTCTCCTCAAAAACAAAACAAAACACAAAAAAAACCCACTACATCAGCTATTGTCTCCTCTGCCTCCTCTTGCCTTTGGCTACATGCTGGTTTCTCCTGGTAGAGCTGCACCTGCCATAAAATCCCAAGCCTCTGCAAAGGATTTTCTTTCTGCATCGGTGCCCACAGCCCTGCAGGTCCCAGGGAGTGGCACTGCCAGGGGCAGCTGGGGACAAGCCTCTGTGTTGAGGAGTGCCAGCTGCTGAGCAGGATTCCTGGGCTGTGGCAGCTGCAGGCAGAGGCAGCGATTTGTGAGCTCACCTGGAAAGGCAGACATCCTCTCATCCCTTGCAGAGCTGCTGAGAAATCAGCCCCTGACTTTTTTTTTCCTAGGAGTTTAACATCACCGTACTCCAGCTACCAGGAGAAGATGCAAAATCCCCCCTCCCTTGGGCTCAGACAGCCCCGCAGCAGGGACAGAGGTGAGACAGCTCTGCAGGAGAGCCAGATTCCAGGAAAAATGCTTGGAAGGTGGCAGCTGCAGCCAGGTGGGATCGCATCTCCTGTTTTGAAGGGAACCACGGGGCAGTGGCTGCAGCGTGGCCCTGCACTGGCACATCCCCAGCCTCACTCCTCATTGGCATGCCAGGCACGTGCATCCCAGTGGCTCTCCCTGCAATCTGTGTGGGTACAGCAGCACCAGGAAGGCTTGGGAAGTAGAGCAGGAGTGGAGAAAAGGAGGGAAGGGGGCCCAAAGCCTCAGCTGAGCACAGCACTGCAGCTCAGGCCGCAAAGCCAAGGCTGGCTGTGTTGCTCCATTACCTGCACGACCTTGAGAGCCCTGGAGAAGCCGCAGGGAGGAAAAGGAAAGGCTCCAGCAGCAGCTCTGTGTGATCTTAGGGACAGGGGAAATCAGGCAGGGGACAGAGGGCTGGGTGCCATTTGGGATGTGCCATCCCAGCAACAGAGCTCAGCAGATGGACCAGGTTGCTTTCACCTCTGTCTCAGCCCCAAAAAGGCAGCTCAAAACCTCCACACCTTCTTTGGACAGTATTTTGTGGGCCTTGAGTTTGTTCCCATGGGAGCAGGTGTGTAAAAAGAGGTGAACACCTCATGTCACCTCTCTGGGACCCAGCACAGGGCAGCAGGAGGGGGAGGAAGGACAGGCAGCCCCGCTCTGCCAGGCAGGAGATGCTGCCAGCACACAGGCAGACCCCTGAGATCACAGCGTGTGTATCTTGAGAGCTCAGAATAAATATTTAAAGGTGGAGGGGAAAAAAACCTCCTTGTCTCTGCGAGCGAGTTCTCTGTCTTTGCTCTGGGATTTGAGACAGAGACAGAAAAATGACAAAGGAGACACAGGTTTCAGCAAATCATGGCACATCAGAAGCAATGGCTTTCAGATGCCGGCTTTGCTGCAAGACAAATTCTCTCCTGGCCTGATGCCTGACAACCCCGACAGCCCTCGGGGACTGCAGGTCTGCATTCCCTCAGACACATGGGCTGCATGAGCCCTCCTTCTTGCACCTCTCCACTCCAGGGCTGGGACCCAAATCCCTAAATCCCTTTCCAAACCAGTAAGAGCCATGGGACCCCTCCTCGCCCTGCCCTGTGAGTATGTACAAGTGTTGGACAAATGTTCCCAAATCCCTGTCCCCACAGCAGAGCTCTGCTGGAGGAGCAAACCATGGCTCAGTTTTTCCATGCCTCACATGAGCCATGGCTGGGGGGGAAGGATGGGAGGTGACAGCTCTGCTCAGCTCCCAGCAGCCCTGAGCTGGGCCATGGCTCGGAGGCAGTGGCCAGAGCAGCCACAGAGAACGGGATGTTCTGTATCACAAGGCTGTCCTTAGGATGCTTTTATTTCCAGAGAGAGCTCATTAGCTCTGGTTGTGCAGGAGTTCAGGGTTTTTTTTCTCCCTGTTACCAAGAGCTGGAAAACTCCACTGAATAACATCTCTTAGCACGGGTGGAACAAAGACAGGGCATGGTGGGGAGAGGAGCAACTAAACCAGAGATAATCAAAGCTATTGCTGCAGCCTCACATCATTTCTAGTCTCCATTTCCTTTGGATTTCCCAGCTGGAATGGTCTCTGCTTCCTCAGCCCCACTCACCACAGCGCCAGGGCTGCAGGGCTTGGCTCTGCCCTGCTCCAAGGGGGAAGAAGATGCAGAGGAGAGTTTGATATGGCAGGGAACTGGGCTCAAGGCAGCCCACTGGATCAGGTGGGATGCCAGGAGCTAAAGGGACTTGCAAATGCACCAGGCCAAGGTGATGCCTTTTCCTGGTGTTATGAAAATGAAGCCAGACACGGTTAAGAGGGGTTGGGGTCTTTACCTCAGTATTTGAATCAAGATCCTGTTTGATGCATCCACTTCCCCCAGGTGCCAGCGTGGCAAATGCACCCCCGTCAGTCACACACACCAGTTCTAGACTTTCCACAGCCCAGATCCAACAAGGGAGCCCAATGCTGGGGCTGGGCTGGGCTCAGCTCGACTTTCCAGAATCTGTCCTGCCAGGGGCCCTTGGCTTCCTGAGCCAGCAGAATGTTTGGTGTCCCTGGCTCTGCAGCTCTGGGCTGTTCAGCCTCAGGCCTGCAGAACACTTACAGAACACTGAGCACTGAACTGAGTGAAGGGTTACAAGTGTGCATGGCAATGCTTGTGGATACACAGAACTGTGTAAAAGGGATAGAAAGAAAGGAAAAAACCATTCCAGCATCAAAGAAGGAAGGCTCTGTCTCTGGCACTGTCACAGGATATGTTCAACACAGGCACATCCTACCCAGGGATGCTCCAGCTGCGATGTCAGGATCAGTAGGAGCAGCCAGCTCCTTGCCAAGCCCTGCTGCTCCTCTCCCATCACCGCACGGCTCAGCACGCGCGGCGGGAGGCGCAGCTGAGAAATCACGCACCAGCAGCGGGAGATAAGCCACCTTCCCAGATCTGATCACAAGCCCCATTATCTCCTTAACCCTTATGCATTCACTTATCCAGCCCAGATCTATTCCTCCTTATCGGAATTCTCCTCCTGTCCTTTCTCTCACCACGGTTTGGTCTCGGAGCACCGCGGCCTCTCCAGGAGCGACGGAGGCAGTGGCAGAGCCTGATGCCCCGGGCAGCCACTCACCACAGCTAATGGGATAGGCTCTGATTGACTGGCCCCAGCGATTTAAAGTTAATAAAATGTTAAAAGCAGCCCTATAAATCACCCATGCAGGAAGTGACCTGGACAGGAGGCCTAACGAGTTAGCAGAGGTTTTATTTAAAAGCCATTTGTCTGAGGAGCACAACGCAAAGAGTCAAATAACTCTTAGGGAAACAGCAGTGATGGAGCTGCTGGGAGGATTAGAGCTGGCGGGGTATTTACAGCCTGAGGATGTCAGTCTTCCCAGGGCTGACTGGCCTCTGCTTCCCAGCTGGAGCATCCCAGCTGATCCCAGCTCCCAAAGTGAACCAGGATAAGCCAGATCACAGCTCTGACTCATATTTTTAGCTCTCTGGGTCCACTGTGACCTTCTGACAGACCTCTCAAAACAGGAGTCTCATGTGCATCCTGTGATAGGCTGGTGCCATCCTCATCTTCCTCCAGGCCTGGGGATCAAGCATGGAAAAGCTGCTATTCTCATGTGCTACTGCACACAGCAGGCATATCTGTTTGCATGGAGAAGCTTGAAAACAAGAGGCCCTAAAAACCTCGAACTCCAGAACCACCCCAGAAAGCAGATTTTTGGTTTCTAGCCCCAATTTCCACTCCTCAGCCATGATTTTGCACCCATCAGGAAGGCAACTGGGCCACATCAGCCTCAGCCCCTGCTCATTCACCACAAGCTGAGCTCTACTTTTTCAACCTTAAAAAACCCCTACTGCCAAGTGCAAGGAGCCGACGAGGATGTTTCCCTGGGACAGGGACTTGGCTCCCTCCCAAACTCCCTCTCCCATCACAGGAAGCCCCCAATACCCCAAAGGCCTTTTGCAGTTGGGAGGGAAGGCAGCTCATGCTTGGGAAGCCTCCAGAGCATCGTTAAAAGGCAAATTATAGACAATTATCCTCAGAAGTACATCAGGGAAGCAGAGGCAGCCACAAGGCGCCAGATCCACCCAAGCCTAGCTCCTTGCAGCAGCAGAGTAGTTTCTAAAACTATGAGCAAATTCCAATGGGATACAGTCTGCAAGCAACAGGTTTCACCAGCAGCTACCCTGTCATCAAAATCACCTTTAAATTGCAAGATAAGTTCTCATCCCAAGCCAGCACCTTTCCTCCCAGCAAGATGAGGGGAAGAGAAGCAGGCAGGAGATGGAACAACAAAAGAAACAACCTGATTTCACTTGAATTTGAAAGGAATAAGGAATTTGTCTTCACAAACAAAACTGTGGGTCTTGCCAGTGGATAAAATCAGCAGTGAAAGATAAAAGAAACAATGGGGAGGATTCCACTGATTGATGAATGGAACCAGGGAAATTTGCATTTACAAACAAACCAAAAGTCTGCAGATACATAAAATTGAATATTGAAAGATGAGAGGAACAATGAGAAGATCCATAAATTCCATAAAGAATTCCACTGAGGGATGCAAGGGAAGGACAACAGTGGGGGATTACACATTAGGGGGGGTCTCAGGTATTGGGTGTTTTTGGAAAGTCTGAGCCTCTCAAATCCCTCAGCCCATGGGGAAAGAGAGAGGGACAGGCAGGAAATTGGGATAAAAGGGAGGCTGCATCCTCCAAAATCTGAGAGATCCCAGGGGAAATGCCCCATGGCCTCTCCCTTTATTGGAATAAAGTTCCAGGACTCCTCTTTCTCCTTTTTGGACAGGAATCTCTGGTGTTCGTGGGTTCATTTTCCTCACAAATTCACCAAGTGAAATCAGGCTGCCTTTGCTTTTCACAGACATCCTTACCTTGGGAGGGACGGGGGAGGCTGGGTGCGGGCACGGCCGGTTCTCCTCGCCAGCGATGAGCACCTTGCAGGGAGCAGGAGAGCCTAGGAGAGGCGGGGGGGCTGTGGCTGGGGGGCTCCTCCGGCGGCTCTGCGGGCGCTGAGGGCGGCTCATGGCTCCCGAGCACAGGGGGCTGTGGGTGGGAAGGCACAGGAGGTGTCAGTCTGGAAAAACGCGGCCTCAAGCACGCACCAAGCAAAGCCAACCCCGCAGAAAGGCTGATTTGGAAGTTAGGGAGGTGAAGAATTTAATGTATTTGTATTTTTCTGTGCTGCTCTTATTTCCCCTTCTCCTCATCGTCAAGGGGATGAAACCAGTGGGATCTGCTTAGATCTGGACAATAGGCAGGTGTGGATACATGACAGGCTCCTGCCAGGCACAGGGTGATTTTTGGGAGCAGTTTCACAGAGGGTGTTAAACGCTTCCAGCATCACGAGTGGGAAAGGAGAGAAGGCCCAAACTCACCTGGGCAAGCAGCCCCTGGCCTGTGCTGATGGACACAACCATGAAGTGATGCTGGAATGGTTTTTTCCTTTCCTTTTATATCCCTTTTACACAGTTCCGTGTACCCATACTTGTAACCCTTAGTGTTCTGTAAGTGTTCTGCAGGCCTGAGACTGAACAGCCCAGAGCTGCAGAGCCAGGGACACCAAACATTCTGCTGGCTCAGGAAGCCAAGGGCCCCTGGCAGGACAGATTCTGGAAACTCGAGCTGAGCCCAGCCCAGCCCCAGCATTGGGCTCCCTTGTTGGATCTGGGCTGTGGAAAGTCTAGAACTGGTGTGTGTGACTGACGGGGGTGCATTTGCCACGCTGGCACCTGGGTGAAGTGGATGCATCAAACGGGATCCTGATTCAAATACTGAGGGAAAGACCCCAACCCCTTTAACCGTGTCTGGCTGCATTTTCATAACACCAGGAAAAGGCATCAGAAGGACCCCCCCAGCTCAACAGGCCCATCCAGGGGGGTCACAAGACAAGGGGAGTTCTCTCCATTGCTCACAAGTCAAGGGGTTCCACTGGCACCTCAGAAATGCTAACAGAAAGCAGATCCTTGACCCGCTGACCTGTGATTACTGCTCCCCAATTCAAAACTGAAAGTGAAGCTTTGCTGATGGAGGTAGCACATCCACCAATCCTCTAACCACTTCACCCTCACATGCAGCACTCTCCTCTCCAGCAGGAGCTGGATTTAATACATTTATTTAGTGGTGAGGTCCCCAAGGCAGAGCTCACATCCTCTTTTTGAATCGCAAACAGTTTTGAGGAGTCAGTGTTTAACAAATTAATAATAATGTCATGGCACCTTGAAAAATAGACTGTGCTGTCCTGAAAAATGGGGCCACGTCTCCCAATTACTCCAAAGGGCACTGCTTCAGACCTCGCTGAGCAAATGGCCTTTAGGCACAGCCACCTTTTAATGGCAATGATGTGATCCTGCTCCGGCTGCAGCCACGGAATTGTTAGGCTGAAAGGGACCTCTGGAGATCATCCAGTCCAAGCCCCCTAATTAAAACAGACCCATAAAAACTCCTCAAAGCTCTATTACACATTTCCAAAATGATGGTATTACTGAAAATACAATGAAATAACCCCCACACCCACATGCACAATGTGTATCCCATTTCCACCTATCTCCACACTGCCCAGCGTGAGGGGTGGAAGCCACTTAAAAAATACAGAATCACAGAATCACAGAATCACCAGGTTGGAAGAGACCTTTGAGATCATCGAGTCCAACCCATGTCCCAACACCTCAACTAAACTAAACCATGGCACTGAGTGCAACATCCAATCTCTTTTTAAACACGTCCAGGGATGGTGATTCCACCACCCCCCTGGGTAGACCATTCCAATATTTTATCACTCTTTCTGTAAAAAACTTTTTCCTAATATCCAACCTATATTTTCCTTGGCGCAACTTAAGGCTGTGTCCTCTTGTTCTGTCAGGTGTTGCCTGGAAAAAGAGACCCCACCTCACTACACCAACCTTTCAAGAAGTTGTAGAGAGTGACAAGGTCACCTCTGAGTCTCCTTTTCTCCAGGCTAAACAACCCCAGTTCCCTCAGACATTCCTCACAGGGCTTGTGTTCCAAGCCCCTCACCAGGTCTTAGCTCAGGTATTTTTCAGCAGCCACCCCCTACCAGTCTGCCACCCTACCCCAAACTGCCAGCTAAGCTCAGCATCTCTCATGAAAAGTATTCACGGGGTTTGCAGCGGAGGCTGGCAAATATTTGCCAAGGATTCTTCCAAATCTCCAAGCCCGCCACGAGCTCGCTGCAAATTTGTTTGCTGATCGTGGTCCTTGCGCTAATTTGCAAATGGAGAGCAAAGAGAAAAGCAGTGTACAGCGTGGGGGAAGGCAAGCAAGGAGGATCCTGTTCCACGGGGAAGGCAACCCCAGCGACCCTAACGAGGGCTCATTAATTAACACCTGCAGCAGCGCTGTAGCAGCCAGCTCCTGATGCTGATTGTGGCTGGGGAAGTGATCTCTCAGTGCAGGTGATGCCTTTTCCTGGTTTTAGGAAAATGAAGCCAGACGCGGTTAAGAGGGGTTGGGGTCTTTCCCTCAGTATTTTAATCAGGATCCTGTTTGATGCATCCACTTCCCCCAGGTGCCAGCGTGGCAAATGCACCCCCGTCAGTCACACACACCAGTTCTAGACTTTCCACAGCCCAGATCCAACAAGGGAGCCCAATGCTGGGGCTGGGCTGGGCTCAGCTCGAGTTTCCAGAATCTGTCCTGCCAGGGGCCCTTGGCTTCCTGAGCCAGCAGAATGTTTGGTGTCCCTGGCTCTGCAGCTCTGGGCTGTTCAGTCTCAGGCCTGCAGAACACTCACAGAACACTGAGCACTGAACTAAGTGAAGGGTTACAAGTGTGCATGGCAATGCTTGTGGATACACAGAACTGTGTAAAAGGTGTATAAAGAAAAGACAAAAATCATTCCAGCATCACAGGCAGCACCCTTGGGATGGGATGGTGCTGCTGGGGATGGTAAAAGCAGCACCTGCAGGGAGTGAGGGCAGTGATGGCCCCAGTCCCACCTCTCTGTGTGGCCAAGAGGTGCTGGGAAAGCAACCTCTCCCCTTCCCGAAGCGGTTCCAGAGTTTCTCCTGTGGCTTCTCCTCTGATTTTGGCACCTCACCAAGTTCCAGCCCAGGCCAAGCACATTGCTAATTAGCAGCACTAATTAATCACAGTTTCCATTGTTTATTCTTTTGTTCTCACACAAGCAGCCGTGCTGCCTGGTGTGGTGAGCTGCCATGGCATTCATGGAGCACCAGCACAGCTGCTGGAGCTGACCCCAGGAAATGTGGGCCACTGGCTGTTGGGCTCCCAGCTGGGCACCAGAACAGAACCCAGCCCTGGTCCTGCTGAGAAATGAGTTAAAAACCAAAGCCATCCATTCTGGCCTGAAACAGCACAAGATTCACAAACCCACTCACTCCGTGAGCCTGGAATTGCTCAGGCCAGAGCAGCTCAGACCATATATCTGAAACTTTTGGGGGATCAGGAGCTGCGGGTGGGTCATTTAGTCCATTCCCCCTTTGGGAACTGGGATTTCCTGTGCCTGAAGCCAGTGCAGTGATGGAGCCTGGCCTCCAACGTCTCCAGCAAAGCCAATTCTACAGCCTCCCTTGGCTTCCCGAGGCTGCTGCCAGCCCTGCCAGGGCACAGAGTGTGCTGCAGGTCCCTTGCCACCATCAGTGCCACATTCTCCCTCACTCCAGGCACGGGGATGGCTGACTGGCTGTCCCTCCACCAGACCCCCCCCGGGGACACCCCACAGTGGCTCCCAGGAGCTGGCACACAGCCCTGGCACAGAGAGCCATCCATCGCCTCTCCCCCAGCTAATCCCACCCAAATCCTGCCTTTGTGCTCATCACATCCCCTGCCTGAGCATTCGGCACCACTGAGCCCGAGCTAATCTCTGGAAAGCTCCCTCCCCCGGGGGGGGTTCCCCTTCCCTGAGCAGTCCTGGCACCCCAGAGGGATGGGGGGACAGGAGGACATGGCTGTGGCTTCTTGCCAGCACTGGGAATGAAACCCAACAACCACTCTGCTCACTCCTTCTTATCAGGGATTTTTCTTAACCAGGTATGTCTTAAAAAAAAAATAAAAAAATTTTTAAAAAAAGACACCAAGGAGAGTAAAAAGAACTGTTAGTCCAAGGGAGCCTGTGTTGTTAAATACAGAGAAATCCAAGTCTGAAGTCCAACAGAGGCCAAGGTTTCTGGGCTTTGACACAGCTGACAAGCTGGAGCACAATGAGAAAACACGCACACAGAAATAGCCAGGCAGGATAAAGGATTTACTGCTCCTTTCACAGAAAACAAAAGAATAGGCTTAAACATTTCATTTATGAGTGGTTAAAAAAAATAAATAAAACCAGATCTGCAGTAAGAATATCTGAGTACAGGATTACCAGGAGGTGAAGAAAAACCAGATCCTGCCTGTCCTGGGTGCAGCATCCCCAGGGACCCTCTCCCCTGGCCCAGGAGCATTTTGCAGTGAGCACACACACAAAACACCAGGTCTCACCTCAGAGCCACCCAGGCAGTTCCCTCCTGCCCTGGATCAGAGCATCCCATCACAGCCCACACCCCACCAACGCCAGCTCTGATGCCAACATCTGCACAAAACATTTCTCCTGGGCTGATTTGGCTGTAGGATCGCCCTCTTCACTCAAATCCCTCTCCAGGGTCCACTCCCCCAGTGCTAATGAGTGCCCTGACTTTCAGACAGGCTTTTCCATGATGGGAAGGCTCCAGGCTCTTTGCTGCCCTCCCTTTCATGAGGAAGTCATCTCAGAACACCTCTGGGACCTGCTGAGGGGGCCTGATGGAAAGAGAGCTAGGGCTGGCTGAGGCTTTGGAAACAGCTTCCTCCCATCATCTCTCCCAGTCTGTCCTCATTGAAGAGGGAAGTTTTCAGTTCCCTCTAAGTTCCCTCCAACTTGTGATGAAAGAGAAACCCTTTGGAGAGCAGTCAGGAACCAGTTTCCCTGATGAAAGTACCGCAGCGGGATTTTCTGGGTTTCTTTTCAGCCAGAACAGAGCTTTGCAACCAGGCAGGCAGAAGGTCTTACCCTTTCCATGGCAGGAGACCAAGTCTCCAGCTGGAGACCAGGGCAGAACCCACCCCTGGCCCTGCCGGGAAATGAGTTAAAAGCCAAAGCCATCAATTCTGGCCTGAAACAGCACGAAATTCACAAACCCACTCATTCCATGAGCCTGGAATTGCTCAGGCCAGCACAGCTCAGTCTGTCTGGCTGAAAATCCCAGGAGGCCAGGGGCTTCTGGCGGGTCATTTAGTCCATTCCCCTCTTGGAAATTGGGATTTACTGTGCCCAAAGCAACCCAATGGCTCCAACATCTCCAGCAAAGCCAATTCTACAACCTTCCTTGGCAGCTTACAAGCTGCCTAATTGCCCTGATAGTCATGCATTGAGGGGTTTTTTTTGTGTAAAAAGCAGCTGATTTCTCAGCAGCAACAAATACTTGGGAAAGCTTTCTCTCTGGCAAACTCTCCCTATTGTTCATCTCTTTCACATAAAACGTTCCTAATGAAGAGGGAAAGCAGGATCTTGGCTTCTTTCAAAACAATCTGAAATATTATATTAAAAACATGCACTGAGTGTTGACATATTTAGTGCATTGCTTTATAAAGCAAATTGCCCGAGCTCATTCAGAGCTTGACACCATTAAGACAGCACAGCAGTACATGGCTGGGAGGATCCCAAGGCAAGAAGTGCCACTCTGGGGAGATGTGGAGCACCTTGGAGCAGCCAGCCAGCCTTGACTCCATCCTAGTGAGAAGTGGAAGCCACCAGCACCATCCCCGAAGAGAGGGATGCACAAGCACCACTCAGCATTTTAATGTGACAACGACAGCAGCTCTCAGACCGTGAATCCTCCCCACCCAAACCCTCAGCTCTTCGTCCAGGATCTGCAAATATCCAAGGCTGGGAGGACATGCACCATGCCAGGCTCTCACAGCGATGGATCTGTGCTGTGGGAGCAAATCTCCATCAACACACCAAGCCGAATCCCTTGGAATTGGGGAGCTGGCTGTGGTACCAGCCAGGTTTCTCTCCACACCTGGCACAGGCAGGGTCCCTGCAGAGCCCCCTCCTCTCCTGCAGGGCCTTTGAAGTGCTCCGGGCTCTGCTGCAAAAGGATCTTTCAGACATTAAACTGATGCTCAGAAAACAAACAGACAGAGAAAGCTTTCATTACCAGGCTGGTTCACACCCAAGAGCAGCCCAGGGCCCAGCCAAGACAGGCAGTGGTGCTGTAACAGCCCTCACCAGAGGCCAGTGTGAGCTATGGCTCCCTGAGGACCCCCAGCCCATGCCAGCTCCACGCTCACGCTGCAGGAGCAGGGCAGGAGAAATGAGCAGGTTTTATGGCACACTGGCTCTCCTCCAGGGACCAAAAGCTTTGCTGCTGACAAAGCCACTGCAGCCTCTCCTGCTCTGAGGGTGCCCAGACAAGGCTGTTCTGGGTGCTTCTGGAGATGCTGCTGGCCTCAGCAGGGACATCTAAGGGGTGATGACCAGCATGATCCCCACCTGCTGCAGTGGTGGTGCTGGGGATCACATCTTCCCCTCCAAGCAGGAGATCAGCACCTTGGGGATCAGAGCACAGGGCAGGGACCGCTGCAGCCACAAGGAGCATGGAGCTCAGGTTCCTTTACCTGTGACCTGACTGCATCTGCAGCGTGAGCAGCTGATACAAGGGCCTGGTTCTCCAGGACAGGTTGGTGCTGCCCCATGCCAGAGTGACACTAAAACCCCCCGGTGATGCTGGAATGATTTTTTTTTTTCTTTATACACCTTTTACACAGTTCTGTGTATCCACAAGCATTGCCATGCACACTTGTAACCCTTCACTCAGTTCAGTGCTCAGTGTTCTGTGAGTGTTCTGCAGGCCCTGAGACTGAACAGCCCAGAGCTGCAGAGCCAGGGACACCAAACATTTCCACTGGCTCAGGAAGCCAAGGGCCCCTGGCAGGACAGATTCTGGAAACTCGAGCTGAGCCCAGCCCAGCCCCAGCATTGGGCTCCCTTGTTGGATCTGGGCTGTGGAAAGTCTAGAACTGGTGTGTGTGACTGACGGGGGTGCATTTGCCACGCTGGCACCTGGGGGAAGTGGATGCATCAAACGGGATCCTGATTCAAATACTGAGGTAAAGACCCCAACCCCTTTAACTGTGTCTGGCTTCATTTTCCTAACACCAGGAAAAGGCATCACAGGGACAGGTTGGTGCTGCCCATGCCAGAGTGACACTAAAACCCCCCAAGCAGGGCACAGACCCTTGTATGACCAGGTGTGCCTCAACCTCCTTTAACTCAGGACTCAGCCCTCCAGGAAGGCCCAGCAATCCCTCATGGCTTCCACTGTGTGCAGCAGTCCCTGGGTTTTTCAGCACCCGTGAGTGGACAGGCTCCCTGCAGAAAGATCCACTGAGCACAGGGGATCACAACAGATCACAGAGACCTGGGGCTCCTCCTCATTGATATTCCCCTCCAGCCACAGCCTTCAACATGGCTGAGGAAAGCAAGGCAAGGCCTACAGAGAATGCCTAAAGATTATTTCTCTCAGATTCCAATTTATTTTCCATCATTAATGCCTTTGAAAGCCCGACACGTTCTGCGGACAGAAGGAGCATGTTAAACGTGCGCGTGGCGGAGCTGCAAAACCACGGCGAGCACGTGCCTGGCACAGGTACCCATCCCACCAGGGAGACCAAGGAAGGGCTTTGCTACCAGTGAGCATCGTCCTGGCTCAGCAGAAGCTGTGGTAGAAGCCACTTTTCCCCCCCAGAGAGGTCCCCACCACGCACCACTCAAGGCTGGAAAAGCACGAGCTCCGTTCAGGGAAGCAGAGGTACCACAAGCCCCGGTGCTGAGCGTTGCACGGTGGCACAGAGAAGGCAGGGCTGGGGGAGAGTGACTTGCATGAAGGATGAGAGGAGCTGGAGTCTTCTGTAATGGAGAGAAAATTGCTTTCGCCAACTATCTGCAGTTTTAAAGCAATTACATTTGGGGGGGAAGCCGAGAGCGTGTCTGAGCGCTACGCGCGTGGCAGGCGTGTTTTGAAATACAAGAACCGAGTCAGGAAAAAATAGAAAAAGAAAATGCCATTTAAAACAAAAGAAAAAATATTTGATGCAGTAGGCAGTGAGAGGATAAAGTATTTTTAACTCAGGGAGGGGACAGATACTGGAAGCAGCCAGATATCCCAGCAAGGGGACAGCTGAAAGGAGGTGGGGCAGCTTGCTCGTACTGGTGGTCCCCTTCCCCTGAGCATGGGAAATCCTCCTTGAGAAGCTCTGAAAACACAGCAGCTGAGCACCTCCTGGTCAGGCAGAAATAAATAGAGTTTGTTCTAATTAAAACACTGCTCACCCTCTGCTTCATCTGCTCATGCAGTGGGGACAGTAACAAAAGTCACTGCAGTGCCGTCAGGGTCGGGTCTCAATGAGTTTGGGAATGTGCTGCCTTCAGACAAAACACGGAGCTGCCTTAATGCTTCCCCTCACAGACCTGCAGGCTGACCCAAAACGCAGCAAGCACCCAGCAGCTACGGGTTAAAGCCTTTTCAGGGCCAGATCCAGACTAGGAGGAAACAGCTTGATTTGGCCACAGATAAGCAGCTCCTCCAGGCTGTAAAAAGCACTCCTGATCTTCCCTGCAAGCCGTCACCTTTCACCACCATCCCTCTCCTCTAATCTGCTGAAATTAGGAAGGATCCCAGGCCATAAGCACATCTCTAATGACCACGGTGGCAGGGCCCGAGCTGCCCTGATCCCCAGAGCTGCTGCAGCGGCTGCTGCCGCCACTGCTCAGACATCCAATTTATCAGGAGGATGTCCCTTTTGCTTTCTGGCCACGCGCCTTCCCCTTGTCTTTATCTGCTCTGGGGACAAGTGTGGGAAGCGGAGAAGTGGCATCCAGGGCTGCTGGTGACAGAGTCCCTTTTCAAAGGATGTTGTTCAGCTGTTATTACCAACTCTCGCCAAGTGGAATTGAGACATGAAGTAGATTTGTGCCCAAGATAATGGCGTTTATTAGACAAGCTATTGAGGAGAAAACAAAAGCTAACAGTGGAGAGCCACTAAGAGCAACGCCTAAAGAGAATCCATCGCGAATACAAAGAGAAGAAGTGCTAATAGTTGGTGCTTCCCATCAATGATTTGAAACCTCAAGCAGTCCCTTAACGACTCCGGGAGAGTGAAGGTTACTGTCACCCAGCAGGAGGTGACAAACAGCACCAAGGTGTCCACGCCCTCAAACAAAGCAATGTCCAGCCCCTCCTGCTCTGGTCAGATGTGGCTGGCAGCCCTCAGCTCACCTGTGACCCTTCTGTCACCTGTATCAGCTTCACTCAACACACGTAGGACAAAACACCTGCACTGTGTGCTCCTAATGCACACCAGGATGCTCCAGAGCAAGGATCCCAGGAGGAATGCACCCCACATCCTGACCACAGCAGGATGGCAAGGACGGAGAATTTAATCTCTGCATCCCCCTGTACCAACCAGGCCCCTTTTGGTAAAGCCCCATGGGAAAGCCTTTGAAAATCATGGGTCCATCTAGATTTTCCTACTGGAGACCAATCCCTTCTCTCCTCACCAAAGGAGACGTGCTCCTGCAAAACTTTCCAATTGAAAAAATGCGTCTTTTATGGGAATGAAAGTATTTTCTAGGATCTTCACTGGCACGCTGGTTCACTGCCAGGCAGCCCAAGCCCCTGGTGAGATTAACTGGAGCCTGGCACGGAGCTCACACCCTGAGGCACAGCTGAGATCTTTGGGAAAACACAACAGAGACCATGGCTGCTGAACTGCAGCTTGTCTGAGTCCTTGGCGATTTCCACTTTCCAATTCCCAGCCAGACAAACAAAATAGGAAACTCCCAAATCCCCAGCCTTGAGGGCAGCCCAAAGGAATTATCCATTTCATACCCAAATCTCTTCATCCCCACCCTCCTCTCCTTGGCTGGGATGGTGCTCCCAGCAGCACAGGGTGATGTGGAGGAGGATGAGCCCGGCCAGAGTATCAGGGCATCCACACAGCCCAGGAGCTCCTGAGAAATTTATTGCTTGTGACACGCTGTCAAAGCCAGGCGCGTCTCATTAGTCAGAGCCGAAGCAAATGAGAGGGCTCCTTAACCAATTAAAAATTAAATAATTAAAGGAGGGATGCTCCGTGGGGCTCACCTCCTCCCTTCAGCCCTGCTGGCGAGTGGGAAACCCAAGGCGAGATGTAACACAAGTCTGAGTCACAGCTTTTCCCCTCCCCAAGGTGGTGAATTCCCCTCTTGCAGCAGCAGCTGGGAGCAGCCAGCGACCACCACAGCCTGGCACAGCCAGATGGAAAACAACAAGCTCGAGGAGCCTCACCTGACACTCAGGGAGTTGGAAAAGGAAAGACTTCCTTTCACAGCCCCTGGAGCATTTTTATTTCCCAGCTCTTGAAACAGAGCTCATTGACTCCTCTGAGTGTCATTCTCTGCTAAAAAATTCTATTTTTAACAGCTTTTCTTTTTAAAATGACGTGGTTTTCCTTTGAGGGTTAAGCTAAGCAGGCACATGACTTTTTTTTGTTGGTTTTTCTTTGTTTTCTTTTTTTCTCCAAGATTTATCAGCCATCGGAGCAGAGGGCATTGCAACTCTTCTCCAGCTTGGCAGCAATAACAACCCTCAGGAGTTTTACACTGCCCTCCTCCTCACAGCATCAAGGAGGGGAGAGCCCACCCCAGACCCCCAAACACAGGTGAAGGGACCATTTTGAGCAGGTATTTACAGGCAAAATTCAGTTTCCCCATCACAAGCCAGCTTGAAATTTTAGAAGAGCACAGAGGGGCCTGTTAACAGCAAACATCCCAGCTCTCCACATTCCAAATGGTCCTGGAGGAACCTGGGGGCTGCAGACAGACCCATGGGTGTTGGATGGATGTGGGGACACCTGAGCAGAAAAAAAGGTCTCACCTCACAGAAGAGGCACCCCAAGAAGAGCCCCCTCTCCCCCATCCCAGTGAGGGAGGGAGTGACCCCAAGCCCAAAGGATGCCATGCCCAGGGCAGACAGGGACACCCCTGCACTCCCAAAATCCAGCCCTTAAAAAACAGCAGGAAACTGAAACACGAGCCCAGCCCAGCAGCATTTCCCAAATCAAACAATAAACAAGGAGCCATTGCAGGTTTCCCTTACGCTGCAGGTCCTGATTAATCCCCACAGCAAACACAAAGGGAAAAACCCATGCTAAGGGGGATGCTCTCTGTTTCAATGCTAAAAGTAGACAAAGAAACCGAGCAGAGGCATGGCAGGTTTGGGAGCAGGAGGGGAGTGAGGAAGCCCATGGGCTCTGGTGCAAGAAGGAAGAGCAATGGGACTTTGGGCAGCCTTGCCCAGCAGCCCCTGAGCCCTGGAGCCACCCTGCAGCCCTTGCAGGGTCTGTCACCCCCAAACATCCCAGCCCAAACAAGCCCTTCCCTCCTAGTGGTCCCTAAAGCCAGGTGATGCCTTTTCCTGGTGTTAGGAAAATGAAGCCAGACACGGTTAGAGGGTTTTGGGGTCTTTCCCTCAGTATTTGAATCAGGATCCCGTTTGGTGCAT
>JAHLSL010000053.1:2066396-2094635 GCA_025920805.1 Petroica traversi | reverse complement strand
ATGCATCAAACGGGATCCTGATTCAAATACTGAGGGAAAGACCCCAAAACCCTCTTAACCATGTCTGGCTTCATTTTCTTAACACCAGGAAAAGGCATCAGTGGGATAATGCAACCCAGAGCTGCACTGGGCTCCCCAGCACAGGCTGAGCTTAGTGGTGGCTGATCAGAGGAGCCGGACGGTCTGAGCCCACAGCGAGCACCTTTGAGCTCCAGGGGTTATAAGCACACTGTGAAATTCCAGAGGCTGATCCAGGAGTGCCTCGGATTAGCCTGGGAGGCTCGGGGTGTGGGAGAGTCTGGCTCCCTGCATTAGCACGGGAAGCGGGCGCGCAGCCAAGCCCAAACGCCGCCTAATTCGCATTCGGTGCTGAATTCAGCAGGGGGGGAAAGGGAAAAAAAAAAAAAAAAAAAAAAAGAGGCTCTGCAGTTTTCTTTGCTGATTAAAGTCATGGCACAGCAAGTTTCACCTACGTTCGTTAGCAAGAGGGGAGGGAAAGGGATGTTCCCAGCAGCATCTGCTGCGATGCTTCCCCAGCACGGAAGAGGCAGCAGGCAGAGATAAAACCTCCTGCCTGTGACCCCACACTCCCTGGGCTGGATGCAGCCCCTGGGCCCTGCATCCATATTCCTCTCTCTGGAACAGCCTCAGGGTCAGGCTAGCTTAAATACGCTCCACCATTGTCTTGTCTTGTTTCAGGTGGTGCTTCCATTTTTCTAAAAGACAGTTTAGGCATGGAGACAGGTGATGGGAATGGCTGGGGATATTCCTGCTGGGGTGTCCTGATGCCTCAGACGTGCCTGCCACACTTTCTGGCACTTGCTGCTGCAGCATCACTGGGCTGCTGGTGAGCCCTGCCAAGCCCTGCCTGCTGCTCCCTCCCTCCCCACTTCTCCCTGCCTGCAATATCTGATGCCTTTTCCTGGTGCTAGGAAAATGCAGCCAGACACGGTTAAAGGGTTTTGGGGTCTTTACCTCAGTATTTTAATCAGGATCTCGTTTGATGCATCCACTTCCCCCAGGTGCCAGCGTGGCAAATGCACCCCCGTCAGTCACACACACCAGTTCTAGACTTTGCACAGCCCAGATCCAACAAGGGAGCCCAATGCTGGGGCTGGGCTGGGCTCAGCTCGACTTTCCAGAATCTGTCCTGCCAGAGGCCCTTGGCTTCCTGAGCCAGCAGAATGTTTGGTGTCCCTGGCTCTGCAGCTCTGGGCTCTTCAGTCTCAGGCCTGCAGAACACTTAGAAAACACTAAGCACTAAACTGAGTAAAAGGTTACAAGTGTGCATGGCAATGCTTGTGGATACACAGAACTGTGTAAAAGGGATATAAAGAAAAGACAAAAACCATTCTGGCATCATATTCACCTTTAAGTTTCTCTTTGACTGGACCAGTGAGCAATCCAGTGGGGATCCAGAGCAGCCATGGGCACGGGGCAGCATCACAACCTCATTACAGAGTGACACAAAGCCCAGGATCAGTGTTCACTTGCTCATTCTCACGGCAGAGCTGCTGTTGGCTCTTCCCTGCTTTCCCTGGCAGCAGCAGCCTTTAATTCATTGCACTGGCCTCCCGTGCCCTTCAGAGAGGTGCTCATGTGAAGTGCCATCCACTCTCACCCGAGGCCTCGTAGCTGCTGCCAGGGGGATGGGAGCAGCCTGATGGATGCTCAGGCAGGAACATCCTCAGCCGAATTTCAGCTTCTCCACCCAGTCCTCTGCTTCCACTTCCTGCTGCCTTGTCAGCTCCAGTTGTCCTTATTTCAGCTGATTAATTCTCTGTGCCACCCTCCCAGCTGGTTAAAGGAATTAGCACCCTGGGAATGACACTGGGGATACCCTGCAGTGGTGTCCCCTCCACTGCAGGGAATTCATCCACTCCTGCTGTGGACACACACCACACACGAGAACAAAAGCTTTCAAGGTGGCATTCTGAGCTCCTGTGGGACACAGCAGCTCCTCTTGGCCCGGGTCTTTTCCCCTCTCTTAGCTCCTTTCTGCTCCAGCCGAAGGCAGAGCATCCCAGGGATCTGCCGGAGGGGGAAGGAGAGAAAGAAACCAATGCAACCCAGTAAGTGAAAGATTAAACATAATGCCAAGTAAATTAATATACAGGAAGGGAAGGCAGGTTTTAAATTAACTCATTACACAGCCTGGTTTTCCAACCCATTTATTTATCCCATAGGTCCTGCAGCTTCATATGGAAAATGGCTTCTGCTTGGCTGCTGTCAGAGCCCAAAGGCAGCACCGCCCGAGGCTGGCAGCGACACCTGAGCGTGCCCACAGAGATGTGCGGGGATGGGTAATTGCACATGCAAAACGCTCGGCTGTGACAGCAAACAGGACGATTGAGCAGAGAAATGGGAATCCATTTCCATGCACAATTACCTGGGGAGGGCTAAAACACGGCTCCGGGAGGCGGCAGAGAGAGGTCCCCTCCTTCTCCCCCTCGCAGAGCGCTGGGTGTGCGGTGTGAGAGCCTCCTCCTCTCCGTGCCTGTTTCCCAGGGGAGCAGGGCATTCCCATCCTCCCAGGAACTGGGAGATGCTGTG
This sequence comes from Petroica traversi, assembly GCA_025920805.1. Taxonomy (NCBI): domain Eukaryota; kingdom Metazoa; phylum Chordata; class Aves; order Passeriformes; family Petroicidae; genus Petroica; species Petroica traversi. Next base: position 2,092,082 of record JAHLSL010000053.1, on the reverse strand, counting down.
CCGAGCTGGATGAGCCCGCTGCTTATTAGTGGGTTAGTCTGATTTTGGAGCAGACAGCTTATTGAACATGCTGTTCCTTGGGGTGGATTTTCTGGGAAAAGGGGGCAGGGAAGGAAGTGAATAGTCTGAGCCCCTTTGTTTGGGAAGTGGCTGCGATCAGGCGAGGCCTTTCTACAGCATCTCTCTTATTCAGGAATTGCTGTTCCCAGGTCTTACTGATGAGCTGGAGCAGGTTCATAATAGAGGAGAATAAATAAAAGGGCAAGGGGGAAAAAAGAAACAGCCCAGACCTCATTCTCTTCCCAGTGCCTCTTCTTGAGCTGGCAAACAAAAGCCAGGCTGCAAGGCAGGACTCTCGGAGCTCTGGAGAGCTGGCTGATGCCTGGGGTTTTATTTCTGATTTCCTGGGGTTTTTGGGTGCTGGGGACAAGGTCTGGTGCTGGCTCTGCCCAGGGAGCAGCACAGGCCAGCCCAGCAGCCCGGCTTTGTCCCCACTCCTGCCTGATGGCTTTCCTGCACTACAATTCCCAGCAGCCTGCAGGAACCGCACGCCTTCGCCTTGGAAAGCAGCGTGTGAGCAGGTCAGGATAACGCGCCTGGGGGGCAGCAGGCTCAGCCTGAGGGAGCTGCATGCAGGCAGTGACACAGCACCGGGAGTTTTTAAGGGCAGGAACGGGGCTTGGGGCACAGCTCCTTCCCAGCAGCACTGCAGTGGGCAGGGCAGGACTGAGGGCAGGGTGATGGGATCATCCCGTGCTCAATCCCAGCAGGATCTGCCTGGACAGGGAGAGGAGATGGTCCCAAGTGGCCCAGAAAAGGCTTCTCCTGGTCCCGTCTGGGAATCACAAACACGGGGGCCACCTCCGTGTCCATGCTGAAGCAAACCCATCTCTCCAAGGACCCTGAGAGCTCCTGAGTCCTGGATTCCCGTGGGAAATCCTGGAAGGAGGCAGCCCCCAAGCCCCCCCCGACACGTGCCTCTAATTATCACACCTTCAGCTCCAGGAGCACCAGCCCTACTTTCCCCCACTCATAATTCAGCGTGACACAGCCCAGCAAAAATCAATTCACTCTTATAAGAAAGTGTCAAGGCAAATTATTTCCCAAAGCCTTCGACAGGGCTTTCTTCTCTCCCAACAACTGTATCTTTGGTGTTGAGCCCTAAATTACAGATTAACCCTTTAAACTCTTGCAGTTTGCCAGGGAGCACAGCCAGACAGGTGACTAATGAAGCCCTGGGCAAGAGCACCTTGTCACCTCGCTGGCCATGCTTTAGAGCATGGGTACATTTAGCTTTTAGTCCATCTGTTTGTCTTTCCCTAATTCTTCCCTCCAGACACGCTCCCAGCTGTACAATCCTCACCATATGACCTTGGCAGGGAAGCAAGTGAAGCAAGGGCTGCCTCAGTTCCTATCAGGCTGTTCAGGCATTTGGAGATCCCCGTCTGGCCTTCCCCAAGGTGGTTTGTGGCCATCAGAGGGGTTTTTTCCCTTTTCAAAGTGTCCTGGTAAAGTCCCCATAAGGAAAAACCCAGCTTGGCATCCCTGCTGCCTTAAAAGCCACATCCCAGTGCCCTGCAGCATCCCAGGTGGCATCCCTGGGAGTACCCACCAGTTCTTGAGCAGACATGGCAGGAAAATACCAGAATTTAAATCTGGAGCCTTTAAATCTGCTCCATGAAAAGGCTTTCCCCAGCCTTGGACCACAAAGGTTAGAAATCAGAGGGAGCCCATGAAAGAGCAAATCTAATAAAGGGAGTTTTAATCAGAGCCAGAAAAAGAGAAGGGGGTGAGAGAATGGATCAGAGTTGTAAACTGGCTGAAAATCAGTCCCTTCATTATCACAAACACATCATTGGAACTTAATAGTATTTGACATTTCATTAATTTAAACCAGGAGTCTCGGGAATAGAGAGAGAGAGAAAGAAAGAACATTATTAATTTTAAAGACCTCCTCCTGTAAGGGCTCATATCGAAAAAGAAAGAAAAATGTCAGAGGAAAGTTGTTTCTTTATATTTTTCCTCACTTTCCTGCCCTGTCTTTTTTTCCTGTAGCTCATTAGAAGTTGATAGGCATGGAAAACTCAAGTTCAGGCTTCCCTTGCCTTCCCCAGCCCCAAGGGGAGAACGTTCCAAGGCCAGCCCAGCTCTGGGATAGCATGGGGTGGATGTGGGGGTGGGATACAGGATGTACATGGCACAGCCAGGTGTCTCTGTGGTCACCTGGCTGTGAACCAGCAAGAGCCATTGATGCCAGAATGATTTCTGTCTTTTCTTTATATCCCTTTTACACAGCTCTGTGTATCCACAAGCATTGCCATGCACACTTGTAACCCTTCACTCAGTTCAGTGCTCAGTGCTCTGTAAGTGTTCTGCAGGCCTGAGACTGAACAGCCCAGAGCTGCAGAGCCAGGGACACCAAACATTCCCACTGGCTCGGGAAGCCAAGGGCCCCTGGCAGGACAGATTCTGGAAACTCGAGCTGAGCCCAGCCCAGCCCCAGCATTGGGCTCCCTTGTTGGATCTGGGCTGTGGAAAGTCTAGAACTGGTGTGTGTGACTGACGGGGGTGCATTTGCCACGCTGGCACCTGGGGGAAGTGGATGCATCAAACGGGATCCTGATTCAAATACTGAGGGAAAGACCCCAAACCTCTCTAACCGTGTCTGGCTGCATTTTCCTAACACCAGGAAAAGGCATCACCAGGAGCTGTGAGTGATCCATGGACAGGCTCACGCAGCCTTGGGATGCTGCCCAACAGTGTCCGTCTGTCCTGCGCCCACCACAGCAGAGGAGCTGAGGACCAAAATATCCATCCTCAAATCCAGCAGCATCCTCAGAGGCTGCGGTGAGGGGGGACATCTCCTCCCTGCCAGCGAGGAGCGGAAGGCAGAGCTGCCAAAAATAAAACGATTCAGGACACTGTCTCTATTGTAAGGGCAGATGGAAGGCGCTGGGGCTGCGCTTGAAAAGGCAGATCTAAAGGGATGGAATTAAAGAGACTTTGGAGAAAGAGAGGCTTTCTGCTAAAGCTGATGTGCTGCTCTGCAGATAAGGCTCCACAGGTGGAGTGGCAGGCACTCTTTGGATCTAATTGGGAAAGGGAAAAACCCACCTCAGCCGTCCCCAGATGCCTTTGGCAGCAGGAAGGTGGCTTCCCTCACTCCACTGCCAACTTTTAAAAAAGCACTTCTGCATCTTGCCCTGGTATTTCAAGAGAATTCAATAATCTTAGGCAATTATTTCAAAGGATTTTTGAAATTGTCCTATTTTTCCCCTTTCAGTGTGGTTGCACATCACAATGCCCGAGAAGGCCCAGCTGCCTGCGGGGTGGCCAATTTAGCTCCATGGATTTTGACTGCTTTCTCAAGTCCCACTATTGATTTTCTGCTGGGTCCAGCTGAGAATTCAGCTTATTATAAAAATCACAACTGGGGCAGAGCTATGCTGCTGGTGCTGCCTCTGGATGAGGCTTCCACCTTCCCCGAGAGCAGGTCCTGCTGCCCTGCGGGTCCTGTGCTTGTGGGGCTGATGGGGTGATGTGGCCTGTTGATGAAGAACAGACATTTCCCTGGCTCCCCCAGCGATGCCCAGGGTTTGCTCTGTGCTGGCAAATGCCTGTTTCCTGTCTCATGCCCTGTTTAACAGCATCCACTCTCACCTCTTTCTTGCACAGGTAGTTTTAAGTCCTCAATTTCTCTCTTCAGCCAAGGACTTCTTTTGCTGCCAATGAAGCTGGTGGTTTCAAGAGCTGGGCCAGGTGACTTGCCTTAAGGCAGATGTTCAGTGCTACTCAGGCAGCTGAAAATGGGGAAATAATAGGAAAAACAATGACTTCCATGCTGAGCTGCTTTTCCTGGCTCCCAACATCACCATCTCATGCCCAGAGGAGCACCCTTGTGCCACCATCTCCCCCAGGTAACTGAGTTTTACTCCTCATTGCTATTCAACATGCCCTGGAAGGGATGAGGAGGCATCTGAGATGCTGAAGCCACCCCACGATGGCTTTGGCTTTTGTTCCCTGTTGTTGCTGGCTCCTGACAGAGCAGGAACACAGAGGGGATATTTATGAGCCCTACCAGCAGTGGGGTTGGCTCTGGGCTGTGTTTAAAGCATCTCCACGTTTTCCCAGCTTTAACCACCTCCCAGATATTTACAGCGTTTGGCACCTGGAGACAGAATCGGGCTAAAGTGTTCATCTACTTTCCTGAATGACCTGCACCTCAGGGGGAAATTGTTAGGGGACACTGGAGGAGAGGGAAGGGGAACTCCTGGATGGGAACATGGGCATTTCTCTACCCCAGCAGAGGTCCCCCTCCCCAAATTCCCCATGTGAGCATGGCCGGGAGCACCCAAGGAGGGACCCCGTGGTCCCTCACTTCATGCACAGGGGCCAGGCTGGTTGGGGACAAGCACGTCCTCTCCTTCCTTCCCTCTGCTTCCCATCCCAGCTCTAGATCTGCCTCGTTTTTCTCTCTCCCCACACCCCCCTTTATCTCCTGTTTATTTTTCTTCACTGCTTTTGCATCCTATTTATCCGCCTTTCTTTCCATCTCATCTCCCCAATCCTGAAAGGCTTGTCAGGAGAAGAAAGAGCAAGCCCTGCTTCTCCCAGCTCTATTTGCCAAATAAGGCCTGGAGTCAGGTTTTATTTAACAAAAGGAAAACGAACTGAATGCAAGTGGGCCAGAAGAAGCGCCTGTGGATAAAAAGGATGACGGCAAAGAGAAGGATGAGCAGGGCAGAGGCAGAGCATCCCCTTGGGGTGCTGGACACAAGCTCAGAGCCCAGCCCCAGTGCTGGGGCAGCCGCCGGCCACAGCCTGGGCTGCTGAGCTCGTTAGTGGTGCTAAAACAGCGTGACAAACACGGGAGTGTCACGGGAGGTTGGGGAGCCAGTCAGGTGGCTAATGAGCTGGGTTAAGGCGTCGTTTTTTGAAGCCAAAGCTGAGTTTTCTTTCCCCCCATTGGCTGTAATGCAATTAGAGAGGCAGCAGCCATTGGGAGCAGGGGGAGGGTGAAGAGGGGGAGAGGAGCTGTGGAAACCCCTCCTGCTCCACACTGTGGTGTGGAAAGCACAGCCTTGAGGAAGACAAAGTCGAGCTGTGTCTCATCAGGGCCCCAAGGATGTGGAGCATCAAACTCCCCAAAAAATCTGAGAACAAATTCAGCTCAGCCCCAGCCTGCAGGACATCAGTCCGGACACTGTGTCCCTAAACCTCAGCTCTCCTGGTGCCTCCCTTCCTAGGGCTGTCCCTTGGTGCTGGGGACCCATCTGCCCCCAGTCACCACTGGGCACGCAGTGAGCTTTGCCTTGCCTGATGACAAGCCCTTCTCCATGCCCTGTGGGCTGCCAGGTGAGAGGAATAAGGAATTTGTCTTCACAAACAAAACTGTGGGTCTTGCCAGTAGATAAAATCAGCAGTGAAAGATAAAAAAAAACAATGAGGAGGATTCCACTGATTGATGAATGGAACCAGGGAAATTTGCATTTACAGACAAACCAAAGGTCTGCAGATACATAAAATTGAGTATTGAAAGATGAGAGGAACAATGAGAAGATCCATAAAATCCATAAGGAATTCCACTGAGTGATGCAAGGGAAGAAGAACAGGGGGGGATTACACCTTAGGGGGGGGTCTCAGGTATTGGGCATTTTTGGAAAATCTGAGCCTCTCAAATCCCTCAGCCCATGGGGAAAGAGTGAGGGACAGGCAGGAAATTGGGATAAAAGGGAGGCTGCGTCCTCCAAAATCTGAGAGACCCCAGGGTTAATGCCCCATGGCCTCTCCCTTTATTCCAATAAAGTTCCAGGACTCCTCTTTCTCCTTTTTGGACATCAACCTCTGGTGTTTGTGGATTCATTTTCCTCACACAGGCATCCCCCACCTTCCTCAGTGCTGCTGGAAGGGGCAGGGCTGGGGGCCTTTACAGAGCTCCTGTTGCACTCATGGGCTCCTTCAAGGGATCCAGGGGGGACAATAAGGCCCCGTCTGCTCAGTCTGTGCCCCCTCGTTCAAGCCCAGGCTTTCAGGGTTCTTGCTGCACACAATTCACTCAAGCAGGCTCAAGGCAGCTGAATCAAAAGCAACTCAAAATACATTTTTGCAGCCTTTCTGGAAAAATAGCCTTTTAAGAGGGGCCTGGCCCCGTGCCCAGGGAAGTTAACTTCAATTGACTTGGCTGCATTTCGCTCCAGGCCCTCTCTGATTTTTCTGGAGCGCCTTGTAATATCGAAGTGCTACTGCAAGGAAATTAAATCCACTGCACTTAGCACCAGTGTAAGCTCTTTCCTCCATGCCACATTCTCACACAGGCACCAGAGCATCTTTACCATCATCTGCCTCAGCTTGCATCACTGCAAACACACATCCCACAGCACCTGCGGGATCAGGACCCAGCTCTCCTCCCAGGAATTCGCTGGTTCCTGGCTGCACATCCCTTGCCAGCCGTGCTCCTGATGGCAGTGAAAGGAATAAGGAATTTGTCTTCACAAACAAAACTGTGGGTCTTGCCAGTAGATAAAATCAGCAGTGAAAGATAAGAGAAACAATGGGGAGGATTCCACTGATTGATGAATGGAACCAGGGAAATTTGCATTTACAGACAAACCAAAGGATCTGCAGATACATAAAATTGAATATTGAAAGATGAGAGGAACAATGAGAAGATCCATAAAATCCATAAGGAATTCCACTGAGTGATGCAAGGGAAGGACAAAAGGGGAGGATTATACATTAGAGGGGGATCTCAGGTATCAGGCATTTTCGGAAAGTCTGAGCCTCTCAAATACCTCAGCCCACAGGGAAAGAGAGAGGAACATGCAGGAAATTAGGATAAAATGGAGACTGCATCCTCCAAAATCTGAGAGACCCCAGGGGAAATGCCCCATGGCCTCTCCCTTTATTCCAATAAAGTTCCAGGACTCCTCTGTCTCCTTTTTTGGACATCAACCTCTGGTGTTTGTGGATTAATTTTCCTCCCAGCAGGGAAAGAGACCCACAGCAGAAACACTACTGCACAGAGCTTCTTGCTGGGGTTTAGGATTTCTGCTTTTGTTTCTTTCTGTCATGGAATTTTGTCCCATCTCTGGCTAAGAAACCATAACGACCAGTATTTAAAAAAGACAAAAGAAGTTGCCACAGGCTCTCTTATCTGAGGGATTTCTCTTGGAGAGGCAGAGATACAGCGAGGTTTGCGCTGGGGAAAAGGGGTTTGGGTGCAGCTCCTCAATCTCTTGCTCTCAGAATCAGAGGGAAAAGCAGGCTGTGGTCACTGTGAGGAGAATTCACCACCACTGCGAGGCTCCATCTCCTGCTGCCTTCTCCTCTGGTGTTTGTGGATTAATTTTCCTGACAAAACTGAGACACTTGTACATTACACATTTTATATTTACCCCCATGCATATCATACCTTCTCCCATCAACACTGCAATGGGAGCCTTGTGCTTCCTTGAACTCAAACCCCAATTCACCCAAATAAGCAGGACCTGGATGCAGAGGCTTGTTCCCATTCCCACTCCTTCTTTATATTCCTGGCCGTTTGCCATCTAATTGGCCCCTTCTGGCTGGATTTTCTGGAGGAAAACACAAGCCTAGACACCTCATAGAAAGCCTGAGGTGTGGTGCAGCTTTCAGATCGTTGGAGCAGGGGTGACAATCCGTGGTTGGAGGGGTCTGGGATGTTTTTGGGGAGTTACTCACCCACTGGAGGTGCAGCTCCCAAAGCCTCACACCGAGGAAGGTGCTGCATGACCAACAGGCTCTGCCCCCAGTGGAATCTGGTGTTTCCCACAGCTGGAGAAGCTGCCTGGCAAAGCCTCTGCCTTGCCTGAAATGTAGCACTTCTTAAAACAAAAGCATATGGCCTTAAATCCCCTTTTACTCCTCCTCGTGACCAGCTTTGCTCTGGGTGCCGGGTGTGCTCAGCAGCAAACCCACGTACAAGGAAAGCACATCAGCTCCTGGTGGGAAAGTGAATTATTGAAGTCAGGGGAAGCTGTGACGAAGCAATCAGTGTGGACTGCCGTATGCTCCCAGTGAATTATTCAAAGACTGGTTTTAAAGCAGTTCCTGAAATAAAGATGACAGAAAAATGGGGGTGAAGAAGAAAAGCACCAGAAAGGGCCACTGTGATGCCTCCCTGGGTGTGGGGACCAGGCTGTCCCCTCCATGGGCTGCTGCTGCCTGCCAGAGATGGGCAAAGATGCACCCTGGATGTATATTTTAATGCTCTTTCATCCTGAAGTCAGACAATTTAGTCTGGATGGGCTGGTTTAACCCCACTGGCAGGAGAGCCAGGCAAAGAAAAGTCCCTGCTTCAGAGGACATCCTGTGAATTTATTTGATTTCAGCAGACCTGAAAGCAGCAGAGCTGGAAGAGACGTGCGGTGCAGGGAATGGGGAAAACCTGAACTGCCTCGAAGGCTCCTAAAGAAAGCCAAACCACAAAGGAAAACAAGAAGGAAAGAGAAAATACTTTATTACATCTGTTTGAAGTGAGGAAGATACAGGAACGAGCAAACACCGAACTGTTTTGCTTCTGCTCACAAATGAACACACCGCTGAGCCTAATGGGATTTTAGATTAAAAGTTTTACCAAAAAAATAACAACCACCTCCACAAATAGAGTTTTATAAGGTCAAATAATAGATGCAGAGGAGTAACAACCGCCGCCAGTGTTTTCCCTCCTTCTGCAGGGATCCTTTTCCCAGCGTGAGCCTCTGTCTTCAGGTGTCCTCCTCTAATTCCTGCATTTATTCTCGGTGGTCATGTTTCCTGCTGAGGACAGCTGGGGAATAATCCTCTGGCATCCTATTTTGGCTGCCTTTTCTAGGCAGGGCTTTCCAAGTGGTTTGGCTCCCGTGAGCCAAAGCCACCTTTGAGGATCAGCGTGGGCTGGGGATGGGGAGCAGAGACAGCCTGGGTGGCAATAGGACTCATTTTTGGAGGTGTCAGGTACTTCCAGCCACAACCGACTTCAAGGACATCGGGGGCTTGCAGCACCCTTGAAAAATTAGGCAACTTCTGCTCGCCTAAATAGATGCTTAATGACAGACACTCGTGGGTGAGCTGTTGGCAGCAGCCCAGGGTGAATCAGACAGCGCCAGGATGGGTGAGGGGCTCATCCCTGGAAGCTCTTCCCTGCACGGGACATCCCTGGCACCACATCCCACCCAGCCCTGCAGCGACTTTGGGCTCTCCCTGACCACATCCTGGAGAAATCTGTGGTGCCTGTTGGATGCCTCTGCGAGGTGTGGATGGGGTTTGGATGGGGACAGAGATCTTTAGAGACTGGTCTTAGTGCATGATGTTTATTGTAATAAAGAGCATGGGGGTGAGAGACCTGCCATAGTGAGGAAAATTAATCCACGAACACCAGAGGTTGTGTCCAAAAAGGAGAAAGAGGAGTCCTGGAACTTTATTCCAATAAAGAGAGAGGCCATGGGGCATTTCCCCTGGGGTCTCTCAGATTTTTGGAGGATGCAGCCTCCCTTTTATCCCAATTTCCTGCCTGTCCCTTTGTCTTTCCCCATGGGCTGAGGGATTTGAGAGGCTCAGACTTTCCAAAAATGCCCAATACCTGAGACCCCCTCTAAGGTACAATCCCCCCCCTGTTGTTCTTCCCTTGCATCACTCAGTGGAATTCCTTATGGAATTTATGGATCTTCTCACTGTTCCTCTCATCTTTCAATATTCAATTTTATGTATCTGCAGACCTTTGGTTTGTTTGTAAATGCAAATTTCCCTGGTTCCATTCATCAATCAGTGGAATCCTCCCCATTGTTTCTTTTATTTTTCACTGCTGATTTTATCCACTGGCAAGACCCACAGTTTTGTTTGTGAAGACAAATCCCTTATTCCTTTCACTACCATGAACCTCCAGGTGCAGCTCAGAGCAGGTAAGAGAGGTGAGAGAGAGAAAAAGAGAGAGAGAGAGGGAAAGATCGGAATACTGTGTTTCTCACTTACAATACAATAAATCCTGTTCTATGCTGAATATTCTAATTTTCACTGACCAATCTAGGATAAAATACAAGTTCTATAACATTTACATACAACCTATGAGCATCCTTGTATTACCATATAGCGTTATATTTTAAACCCTAAAAACTACTTTTTTTACCTTATACTAAGTTAGTAAAGTCTGCTCTGACCCTTGGCCCTGCAGGCAGGCAAGGGCCATTGTATTATCAAGGAAGGCCATTGTTCAATCAAAGAGGGAGATTCCCTGGGTGGCCATACCACTGTCTTTCAGTTTATTCAGTAACTGAGTTTTGGTATCTCAAAACTTGTCTTCATTTCAATCTCGCTTTTAATTTCTACATTTTCAGCATCTTTCACCAGGTAATAATTTCTATAAGACTTTCCTTTTCCTTCCTCCCCAACAACATCCCGCCCTCCCAAGAGGGAAGGACAAGGATGTGAGCACGCAGCAGCCTCCTGGGGGATGCTGCTGCCGAGTCCCCGCTCCCCAGTGTGGGGTGCGTGGGTTGCCCACCCCGCGTGGGTCGTGCCGGGGACCAGATCCTCCCCAGCAGCCCACCCGGACCACCGGGTGATTGAGAAGCTTCGTTGGCCTCTCCAGCGCTCTCAGTCCCCCTCTCCCCGCTGATTGCAATCAACACCTCATTCATACGCCTCTGTTTACCAATTTTCCAGGAGGTAGCAATGCTAATGAAGGGAGCCAGGCAATCAAGCAGCCTCCCAGAAGTGGGGAAAAGAAGAGGGGAGGAAGAAAGGGGTGCTGCCGGGAAAAAGGGGGGAATGGGCCAGGCGAGGTTGGGAGAAGGGAGGGGAGAACCAAATGGGGGTCACTCTGCCCCTGCATCAGCCCTGCATCCCTTCCTGGTGCAGCTGTGAGGAGGGAGATGCTGTTACCTGCTTGGCAACATCTGCAGCATCCTTGGCAGAGGTGCCAAGTGAGGCAGCTGGGTACCACTCCGAGGAAGATGAGGATGCTGCCACAGCACTGTGAGGAAGGTTTACAACTTCTGAGAAAGTTCTGGAGAGCACGGTGGTGAGCCCAGGCTCACGGGCTGCGTCCTGCAAGAGTATTTGCCTCAGGAATAGTGAAAGTGCTGTACAAACACAGGTCTAGAACTGGTGTGTGTGACTGACGGGGGTGCATTTGCTACGCTGTCACCTGGGTGAAGTGGATGCATCAAACGGGATCCTGATTAAAATACTGAGGTAAAGACCCCAACCCTCTCAACCGTGTCTGGCTTCATTGCCCTAACACCAGGAAAAAGGCATCAGTGGATACACAGAACTGTGTAAAAGTTACATAAAAGAAAAGGAAAAATCATTCCGGCATCACCAGGACTTCAGGTTTAGGCAGGATTTTTGGGGCAAGGTCCTATTTTCCGAGCAGAAAGCTCCTCGGAGCAGATTTCCAGCACTAGCAGGCCGGGATCCCACAAGTGATGGAGGGACCTGAGGGCGGTGCTGAGGCCACGCAGCTGAGGACGCCTCCTGGCCAGGAAGCCGAGCAGAAAGGATGGCTTCCAGGTGGCGATCGGGCAACAAACAACACAGCGGAAGGCAGACGTGATTCCAGCCAGATGGAGAAACAGCAACAAACAATCTGTCTCCGGCAGAGGAGCCCCGACAGCCCCAGCCACCACGGGGAGGGGAGCACAGGCTTTGCCTGGCACCCAACCGCGTTTGGAGCCCACCGGGGCTTTGGCACCTCCCCACCCCACTCTAATCCCAGAACAGCATCTTTTTCCCCCCCGGGAGTTGGGTTTTGAGGCTTTGAGAGCTGCCTTTCCTCCCCCTCCCCTTTGCCTGCTAAACCCCAGGCGCAGCTGATTGATGGATGGGCTCTCGACATGATTGATCTCATTGACAGTGTGAAACATGGTGATTACCTGGTGCTGGCAGATTTCCCTAAGTGTCGCTCACGCAGGCACAGGACGTTTGTGCCATTATCATTATTAACTCCATTGTTAACGACTAATCTATGCAAGGCTTGGCCTGGCCTCTTTGAAACACAGGAGGCGGCTGTTGCGTTCATGCTGGAGATGGACCCTGCAACAGGAAAGGGGGTTTTTATCCATTTAATATTATTATTTTTTTTCTTTTCGGAGTCTATTTATGGAGGTGAGAATCCCCCAGGCATTCCTGCTCACTCTCTTTGTCCCTTCAGCCCTGGGTGCTCAACATTTCTGGGTGGTGATGACGAGGTATTTCAGGAGCTCTGCCCCTTCCACTCCCATTAAAATCCACCACAGCTTTCCCTTCGGGAAAAAAAGTCCAAACCTCTTTTAAAAATGTTTTTTTTTTTCCCCCCAAATATCTACCCTTTGCCAAACTTAATTTCAGCCCAGAAACTTAACCACAATAAGGGAGTCTTTTTCTTGCAGACCCCCCTGGAGCACAGTCGGCATTTCCTCCTTTGAAAGCAGCAGTCAGCTGAGACCTAATCAACGTCTTTCCAAAGAGGGAAGGGAAAAATATAAATAAACCCTGCACCAAGGCGTTGTGGCTGATGCTGAAGTCAGGGGATCATTTAGGGGATGATTTATTGAATAACAAACAGGTAAAAAGGGGATTGGGCTGAGGGGGGACAAGCACGACAAAACAGGAGGGATTTAGCAACGAGGTAAAAATAGCCTGGAAATATGGCAAATGAGAAAATAGCGACAGTTGCCATCCCCACAAGGATGAGTTAAAATCCTGGCTGGCGTAACTCAGCGGAGAGCCCGGGAAGCCAATGGAGCTGCAGTAATTTACAATAACTGCTGGTTTGGCTCCATTTAAATAGCTCCGCTTTATGAATACCAGGAATGCGTGTGCGAAAGAGGAGAGGAGAGTTGGGAAGGTTTTATTTACACTGCAGCTTAGAAGCTGCTTAAACTGATTTGGAAGCAGGTGAATAATTAATTGCATCTTTAAGGAATCGAGCTGTTAATAATACTCCCCACAGTGGCAGTTTATAAATGTTCCTGTCAGGGTGGAACACGGAGCATCGCAGAGGGAAGGTGGTGGGGGGGAGGAAAAGCCTCAAGGAAACTCTTCCCCCCACTCCCCTGCCTGCAGAATGATTTAAAGTTGCCATTTTTTCTGCCATCCAGCTGTTTCTGACACCTGGATGTCAAATCAATACTATAATGACAGCACCACAGCCAAAATTTTTTTTAAAAAAATGGAAATAAAAAAAATAGTCCTATTACTACATGGAAAATATTTGTATTGCCTCCCACTCTCCAGGGTACAGCCTGTTAATTGGGTACAAAGGGTAGGATCTGCCTGGAGCCTGCAGAACCCCTTAGGGAAGCAGCTGGGAATGGTGGGATGGAATTGGGTAAACGGGTTCTGCCAGGGGAAGAGAGGACCTGGGCTGGTCCTTTCTGCTTCTGGACAGCCCAGGACCTCCTCTGCATCCATCTCTCCATTCCTTCTGTTCTTCCTTCCATCCATCCGTCCATCCATCCATCCCTCCTCCTTCTGCAAGCACCTCCTGGTGATGGGGATGGAGGGAGGGATGAGCAAACAGGTGCCTTCCCACCACATTCCCAGTTAATCTCCCAAGAGAATCCAAAGCTGGACCCGCCAGCACAGCCAGGGCTGCAGGGATTAAATCGGCAAAAACCTCCAGAGCCAGGAGTTCTGTGAAAAATCTCAACACTTACACTTCAGCACAGGAATTAACCTCTGAAAAGGAGTTGGGAAGGAAAAGCTTGGGGGAAAGCTGGTTCCTTCAGGGAATCTTTGGCTGGGAGAAGGGTTTGGCCATGGAAAAGTCAAATCCCTGGTGTGAGTGGTCACAGTGGGGCAGGGGCTGGATGGGGACATCACCGAGCATCCCCAGCCCTGGGGTGGCAGCAGCCCCTCCATTCCCACCCAGGATGGGGGCAAGAACACCCAAGGTTTTGCTCTTGCTCTCTTTTGCTGTTTTCCTGCCTCTTTATTCCAGCAAGGCACAAACCCATGGCTCACCTCTCCGATTGTTCAAGCCACATCCCAGGACCTGGGATGACAAGGGATCTCCACGCTGATGCTCCCAGCCCACCTCTGGGGTGGGAAATCAGAACCTGCAGAGCCCTGCCTCATTTTCCATGATTAATCAGTTTGCTTGAGAGCAGCAGGACTCCCACCCTCATCCATCCCCCCCGACAGCCACGTGTGAAGGCTGACGTTAATCAGATAAATTCCTTTGCAGCAGCACCAACAATTTTTCTAAAGCACAGTCTCCCTGGAGCTACTAATAATTACTCCAGATCCAGACATTAAAGCACCACCAAAAAAAAAAGTTTTTAATTAAAAAATTAATTTTTCTGACAGACCCACTGACGCTGAACTTGGAACAGCACGACATCCATCAGGAGGGAAAGGAGAGGGATGGCAATGACCTGCTCACGAGCCTCTGCTGGGAAAGGGGCAGGGAAAAGTTGCATCCCTCAGGCCTTTGGAGAAGCTGTCCCACCTCCAGATGTCCTGTGATGTCCCTGCTCTGTACAGCACATCTCAAATGCAGCAGAGTTAAGGTGATGCCCAGCTCGGTGATTGCAATCCCAGTTGCAGCTTTCCCAGAAAATCCCTCTGTGCTGCTGGCAAGAGGAGCCAGGAAAGAACTGCATGTCCAATTCCATCTCCCTAAGCCCCTGGGAGTGACATCCCACGGGCAGGACACCCTCAGCCCCATCAGGTGCAGGAAGAACCCTGCAGAATCTTCTCCCTCCCTGAGGGCACCTGAACACTCCAGCCAGGCTGGATTCATTATCCTTGGGCTGGGAGGGGAAAGGAGAGGATGGAAATAAAATGTGGGGGAAAAAATCAATTACCTCAAAGAGTTTTTGATGGGGAAAAGAGGGGAAGAAAAAGGTTCAGATTCTCACAGGCTCAGTTTGGGTAACCAAACTGAGATGCAGCCACAGTAATAAAGTGTCCAGTGCTCAAAAATCCCAGTGATGCTCTGGCAAGATCCATTCCAATTCCTGGGGTTACAGCCCCAACTTTTTCTGACAAATCACAGAACTGCCTGAGCTCTGCCTCCCTCTGGCTGCCCCTCACCCGGGGGGGCTCAGGCTCAGAAAATAATGAAGCTCTTGCCTTGCCCTGCCCAGCACCAGCGTGTGCAGGAGAGGGCAATGAACATCCCTGTCTGGCAGGGTCTGGGGATGTTTAACACCAGCCTGGCAGAGGGACCAGCACAACGCTAACAAAAGCTGCTTTATTGCAGGAGGATGAAAGGCAGGATGGATCGAGGCAGGGGCTGGATTAATTGGATATGGGAAAATACCTAAATATATCCACGGAGGGAGAAGCAGCGAGGGGCTCCTGCAGGACTGAGTTCAGGAAAAGCCAAATTGATGTGCTTAGATAAAGATAAAGACGCTGAGAGCTGATGCCTCGGTTGCAGGTGGTGCTGCCAGCCTTCTGCAAAAGAGGTAAGGGCAAAAAAAATCCCTCAAAACTGCTTAAAATATCCCCTGCATGTCCCCAAAGGGCCCTAAATCATCATGGCAGGGGAAAACACTCACCTCCAGTGAGGAGCCTGGGGCTCAGGCAGGGCCTTCCCTCCTCCTGGCCTAAGAAGCCTCTAATGAATTCAAGGAAGTCAATCCAGAAGATCTGGGAAACACAAAAGGTCGAATGAATTTGAGTTGCTTAACCCAGAGAGTGTCAAGGGCAGAACTGAGTCTGCAAATACAGGTGGGAGAGGGAAATCTGTTCCCTGCATCCGACATGAGGACGAGAGGAAGGGACAGGTTAGATCTTAGCAATCCTTTTTCCAGCAGCACTGGGGAGGATCTGGGCAGCCCAAGTCCCATCAAAGGGGAGCTTTTATGGAGGAAAAGCTGCAATTTTTGCAGTTCCCAGGGCAGGTGGATTGCTGTTATGTTGTGGGTAATTACACCAGTACATCTTCCCAGAGCTCCCTGCAGCATCCCACACCAAAAACAGCAGCTTGGCCTCAGAGCAGGGGCTGGAAGAGGAATGGGACTTGATTTTCCACCAAACAGGTGAGAAAACAACATGCAGAGCCATTGGCCTTCGTGTGCAGAGAGCAGAGATTAACAGGGGTTTGTCTCAGTGCTCCCCCTGAGAAGCAGCCCCCTCACCAGACTGGAGAAATGCCGGGTGACGGGGAAAAGGGAGGAAGGCAAACACCCGTGGGACCTTGAGAACCACAATTCGCTGCTTTTCACTTCTCACTGAGGGTAGTTCAGTGGTTAGAGCTCTTTTGGAGATCTCAGCCCCATCACTGCCTTCCTCTGTCTCACTTCTGCCTTATTATGGTGCATTTCCCTCTTCTTCCCTCAAAAAAAAGCAAAAAAAGAAACAAAAAACCCACCCCAACCCTTCAGCTTTTCTGTGATGAGTCAAGAATGTTTCTGCTCACCTGAAAGCCTTCAAAATCAATATATAACTTACCTGCAATAATCCCACACTTCAGAAAATTGCTTCAAATCACACCTATTTGGGGGAGATGGTAATTTAGACTGGCTTCCCTCAGGAATTTCTCCTCTCTAGGTGCACAGCTCAGACCCAGGAGCAGGTAAAAAATACCCTTGGAGAGAAGCCTGGCCCTGCCTCTCCTGCCTGCAGCCCCAGGTGATTTCCAGGCTTCCATCACTCCTTAACACAATTTTTATTATTTTTTTTCTCCTGGATTCTTGAAATTAAATGCTGCTAATTTATTTCGCAGAAAACTCTGCAACCTGCTGGTACGTCTCTGCCAGCTGTGACCTCATCCCCCAGTGATTGGATTTTGGAGTAAATTAATAGAACCAGTTCATTAATTAATTGCAACTAACTTGTGCGGTGAACTGGACCCATCTCTCATGTTCCCAGGCTGCCCAGGAACTGCTCCAGATTCCAGCTCAGGAAGCACTTACTACGTTTTCATTTCAGCTGAGTGGTTTGGATGGACACTTCCCACTGCCCCAGCTGTTAGCAAACAGCAAACCTTGAATTTCTCAGCTCCTGCATCCGATCCAGCCCCAAAAAATAAATGGGGACCCTGGAAACAGCATCTCCAGGCATCAAAACCTCTTATAGCCAAGGATAAAACTGAACATCTACATCCTGTTGTAGACAGGAGCTGGCAGCAAGTGAATGCTCCAGCGAAATCTCTAAACACTGCACATATATTTTGGGTTTATTCGCTGGGCTTACCACTGAATCTTATTTGCTGGCGTGGTTTGGGTTTTTTGCTTGGTTTTTTTTTTTTTTCTTCCCTTCTTTCTCCCTGGGAGAACTTAATAAATCTTTGAAATCATCAAAAAGAAATGCAGCTTCAACACTTAGAGAGCACAGTTAAGTTACTTCCCGGCAATATAAACTAAGGCTGTAAAGTCAAACATTTCCATGCCATAATGCAAGGCAAAAATGGGGCTTTGGGAGCAGAGGGAGCAGGAACAGCCCAACCTCAGCTCTGCCATCACCCGGGGCTGGACAAGCCTGGGCAGCCCATGGCTGGTGGTGGTGACAGGGATGTCACTGTCCCCCCACCCCCAGCTTGTTCCGTCATTCCCTTCCTGCCACGCACGGCAATTCCAGCTGTTCTGGCTGCAGCAATTCCAGCTGTTCTGGTTTCGGTGGCTGCCTCTGCACGGCTCCGAGGCGGGGCCGGCTCGGTGGATCCCACCCGCCCCCAGGCTCGGGCACCCGCAGCCGCAGCGAGGGACCGGCAGAGGCACATTGGAATCTTTTTTAATCTCTTAATAATATTTTGTCCGCAGAGATGGGAGAACCCCCTTGAAGCCCCCGGTGGCACTGGACCAAGGGTGGAAAGAGGCAGGACCAAGGGTGGAAAGAGGCAGGACCAAGGTGGGATGCAGGCAGGACCACGGCAGGATGGAGACAGGCAGGACCAGGGATGGATGCAGGCAGCATTTCCATGGCAACGCCACAAAAAAGCAGCACGGCCGCAGCTCCAAGAGGAGAAAGGGGTCAGGGGAAACTTTGATGCCGTGGAGGGCACAGGGACACCAGGCCTCCAGCAGCAGGGAGGAGCTGGGGTTCCCACCGCGGGATGTGTCACCCACCAGCACCTCGGGGTGCTCTGGGGACCCCCGATGCAGATCCTGCTGGTGGGGGTCCCTCGCCCTTTCCCGGAGCTGGGGGGTAATTGTGATGCAGAGAGCCGAGGCTGTGCCGTGCCCTTGATTTACTCTCTCCAGCCTCCTGCTTTCTAAATCTCTCTTTATTAGTAGCACCACACAGCAGAGTGCAATTAGCAGTATATTAGCAATAAAAAAGCAGCCAGAGCCAGAAGTACCGCGGGTTATGGCTTTAAATCCTACATGTGACAGGGTGGCTGTGGACAGGCACCCTCCCCGTGACCCCGAGCTGCGATGTCACCCGACCCCACAGACGAGGGGACCCCCAGCACCCCTCCAGCAGCTCACCCCCCTCCCCAGAGCTTTTCTGGGTGCTGCAGCAGAGCTGACACTCAGTGCTGGCCACATTTAACCGTTTATATTGATTACCCTGTCAGCTCATTTGAATAATTAAAACCAGATGGAGTCTTCTTAAGCATTTAAGGGAACAGCACCGGGAGCAGCCCCGGAGCTGTGTGGTTTCGGCTGATGGGTGTGGGGGGAGCTGGGCAGTTTTTGCTGTCAAATCGCCCTCGTGGTGGCATTTGCCACCCTGTGTGGCACCTCCCATGGCCCCGCTGTCGGGGATGGGCTGGTGGAATCAGCCCAATTCCCAGCCCCGGGCACATTGGTGGGAATAATTGCTCTTGTACTCTGCTACCGTTCCTTATATAAACAGCATTAAAGCTGCCAGCCAGCCACAACCCTGATTAACAGCAGCAAATAAATGAACCCACAGTGCCAACAGCACAACGTTCCAGTGTGTGTAGGGAAGGGGGGCCCAGCAGCCAGCCCCAGCTCCTGTCCCAGACCTCACCCACCTGCAAAACTCTCACCAGGCCTCTTGCCAGGGACTTTAAAATGGGTGGGTGATACCAGCTCAGCTCTGGTTACTTGTTATTCCATCGTCTTTTCAAAGGGAGTAAAATATTCCTGGCGTGGTGCTGGTTATGCGCTCCTGCCATCACGCAGGGATGAGTTATCTTTACAGAAAGAAGCATAGATTAATATGTCAAATGAAAATGAACTATCGGCAGAATAAGATGAAAACGCAAGGGGCAGTGACAGGGAGAAAAAGAAGAGAAAAAAGAAAGCGGAGCTTCTTGGGAGGACAGGAACATTAAAAACTGAGGAATTGATCAGCATGGGTGAAGTTGGATGGAGTTTGAACACCCTGCTCCTTCTCCTGCCCTGAGCAGAGCTCCACAGCCTCTCCATGGCTGGGGTTTGTCCTTGAGACCTGCTGCCACCTCTGCCCCAGGTACAGGGGATTTCCAGGGCAGCTGAGCAGCTGGGGTGCTCTGAGCAGCTCTCTCCTTGCAGATCACCACCCCAGAGCCTGGCTCTGCTCAAAATCCTCTGCTCCAGGCTGCTTTGGAGCTTCTGGACCAGCTGGAAGGTGATCCTTTCTGGGTTTCCATCCCAGCATCAGATTTGTGTCCCCCCTTTTCCCCAGAACCACCCGTGCCCCTCTCCCTGCTCATGGCTCCCCCTCTGCACCATCCAGCCCTGCCTTGATTTCCTGACCCCCAGAGCCAAAAAAACCACCCAAAAACATTTTTCCAAGCAGGAATGTGTGTTCTCCAGCAGTGCACGGCAGGCACCTCACAATTTACAGGTGTTTATTGTCTGGGATGAGCCGTTGAGCCGAGCTGGTTTTATTTAGACATCCTTGCAGTGCCTGGAAATAGCTATTTATACATCCCAGTGTTTTGACATGGTGAGGTGCCTGGATTTTGATGGATCAAACCCATGAGTAGCAGGCTGGCAGGTTTCTGTTCCCTTCCCTCCCAGCAGATTCCATGCTCAGGCATCAGGGTGGGAATGGGCAGAGTCCAGCAGCCTCCCTTACTCTCCATCTCCTCAGCATGGAAGAGAGGCCAGAAAGATCCCTTTTCCTGCCTGCTGCTTGCTGCCTCTGTCAGAGATAAGAATTAATTAAATTTCCCTGCCTCTGTAACAGCCTGGGGAATTTTTCAGCTGCCTCCACCACAGGGTCCCTCTGATTTAAGGGGGGAATAGGTATATACTCCTTTCCACACGTGCTGGTATTGCAGATGGGATGTCACCCCTGGGCACTGAACCCATTGCCACAGGAATATTTGCAGAGCTGCTCCTTCATTCCCCAATCCCTGGGATGCCACAACCCCCTCCAGCAGTACTGACCCGAAATCCCACAGCCCTCCAACCCTCTCAGTCAGGCTCATGGCCAGGCAGGAGCTTTCCCAGTTGAATAAGGGATGGTTCCCTCCAAAAATCCATCAGAAATTCAGCTTCCCCCAACTCTCTGGGACTTCCAGAGCCACAGAGCCCGGCTCACCCACACACAACGCCAGGGAACACAAAGAGAGGCTGCTGACAGCCAGAGGAAGAGGACCAGACTGTCCCATCCTCAAGGGACACCTGATGCCACCCAGAGCCACTCTGCTGAAGATTTTCAGCCATTTCAGACCCAGTGCCTGGACAGCAGCACTGCCCAGCTCAGCACGGGCCACCCCATGCCCTCCACTCTGTCCTTGCCTGCCCAAGGGTGGCAGGGCTGTAAATGCTTCTGGTGGAGGGGCCTGCCATGAATCACTCTGGATTTACAGCTGAGCTGCGGGAAAGGGAATTATATAACTCTCAGGAGACAGGCTGGTGTGGAATGAACATCCATCAAGCACAAATTCTGGGTTATTTACCACTCTTGGATCTTGCCAAGAGAAACACCCCCTGCTCCGGACAGCAGTGAGTGGATCCAGCCGTGGGACTGAGCAGCAGATGGAAAGTTTCTGTCCTCCTTGTCTGAGCAACCTGGGCTGTTCAGCCCCCCCCTGTGCCCACGGGATGAGCCCAGGGCCCGGCAGAGATTGGGGCTCAGCTCAGCACAGCCCCATCTGGATCTTGGATCCTGGAGCCAGAGGAGTCTGGCAGCAGTGCCAAGCAGCCCTTTTTATGAGCAGCACTTAATTATTCACCCTTTTAAAACGTTTTGCATCATAAACCTGGAATGGAGCAGAGGAAGGTGATTACTCTGCCACTCTCTCTCCCTCGCTGGAGGCCTGAGGAGTGCTGGGCATGGTGGCCACAGCCAGGGGTGTGTGCTGGGCACAGTGACCACAGCCAGGAGTGTGTGCTGGGCACAGTGACCACAGCCTGGGGTGTGTGCTGGGCACAGTGACCACAGCCAGGAGTGTGTGCTGGGCACAGTGACCACAGCCAGGAGTGTGTGCTGGGCACAGTGACCACAGCCAGGGGTGTGTGCTGGGCACAGTGACCACAGCCTGGGGTGTGTGCTGGGCACAGCCAGGGGTGTGTGCTGGGCACAGCCAGGGGTGTGTGCTGGGCATGGGGCACACAGCCAGAGGCACGGTGGCCACAGCCAGGGGTGTGTGCGTGTGTGCTGGGCACAGTGACCACAGCCTGGGGTGTGTGCTGGGCACATCCAGGATTGTGTGCTGGGCACAGTGACCACAGCCAGGAGTGTGTGCTGGGCACATCCAGGATTGTGTGCTGGGCACAGTGACCACAGCCAGGAGTGTGTGCTGGGCACATCCAGGATTGTGTGCTGGGCACAGTGACCACAGCCAGGGGTGTGTGCTGGGCACAGCCAGGGGTGTGTGCTGGGCATGGTGGCCACAGCCAGGGGTGTGTGCTGGGCACAGTGACCAAAGCCTGGGGTGTGTGCTGGGCATGGTGGGCACAGCCAGGATTGTGTGCTGGGCACAGCCAGAGGTGTGTGCTGGGCACAGTGGCCACACCCTGGGGGTGCTATCTAAGCCAGCACCCAGCCTCGCTGACACCTGCAGTGCCATTTTGCACTGAATTAAGACCCGTAGAGGAAGATTTAGGGAGGTGAGATGAAGCTCAGAGAGGTATCACAGGCAGCAGGATCCATCATCAAATCGTTGTGTCCTCAACACCTTCAATCAAATGAAGGGAAGGGGGCAGGAGATGCTCTCCAAAGCTCAGCCTGGGTGGCCACAGGGGTGCCTGTGATATACAGGAGCCTTCTTTCCAGGCTGTATTTTGTTCTCCCTAAGCCCTGGCCATGCCAGGTTGTTGCTCCCACCTCTTGGGAACATCATTTTTCTGCTTGGCTCTAGCAGCTGATTTAGGAGCAGAGCAGTGGGATGGCCCAAGAGCTAAACTAAACCTTTGTTACATAAATAGCCCCTAATTGTGCCCTGTTACATCCCTTTAACTTAAGGGAAGTGTCTCCTCGGCTACAGGAGGATTTGAGCTTTGCTTTTAAGGCAGGACTTGCAAATCCCAGGAAACCTGAGCACTCTGGTCCAGTGGAAGGTGTCTCTGCAGGGAGGTTGGAACTGGGGAATCTTTAAAGTCCCTTCCAACCCAAGCCATTCTGAAATTCTATGATCTGGGCCATCACAAGGAGCTTCCCAGTCTCCTCAGCCCTTGCAGAGAGAAAAACAGATTCGATCTGCCCAAATGCTGGCTTTTTAGGAGGGGCTTTGGGTTCTCTCCCAACCTGGAAACTTTATATCGGTTCTCTGCCGTTTTCCTTAAATTGGCAGTAAAAATCGAGGGAGACTAAAAGTCTGTGATTTGTACTTTGCACATGGGGAGCGGAACAATCTTTTGTTCATTTACTGTGACAACTGCAGTTCACATTTAATTATTTACGATAATGTTCCGAGGCACATTTAGGGAATGTTCTCTTAGTTCATAAAAAATAACAACGCCTTGGTGCTGAGTGGCACCTAGCTACAGGCTCTGCTACTGCACTGGGGCAGGCACGTGCCGCTCCCCTGCCTGGTTAATGGGTGCATTTTTATTCCCCTCTCCCAAAATGCAGCCTGGAAACCCCTCCTGAAGCTGCTGGTTCGTTGTTTTCTCTTTGTCCTTGTCCAAACACCCCCTGCCCCACCTCAGCCTGTCTTCCAGCACTCTTTGCCATGTCCTTCTTCATTAGTCACAGGAATTAGGGGAGACAGTTGGTGTTTCATTATTAAATGTCTCACATCCAATAAATAGATCATTATTCTCCTCTGATTAGCAGCTCCACTTCCATCAGTTCAGAACAGTTATGGGTTTTTTTTCCTTTCCCATCTTCAAGGAGTAGCACAGTTTCTCCTAAGATCTGTTATAATCAAAGGATTAGAGCTCTGGAATTGTCCTCTGCATACGCAGGAAGGTTTTTTTCCTGCTCTCCCTCTCTCAGAGCGAGCGTGCTTTGAAACTCTGGCTCCTCGACACTGCCTGTACCTGACCTGGTTTAATTTTAGTCCTGCCCAAATCTGCCACCAGCTCATTTAGCTGCAGCACTGAGAGCTCTCTGTGGAGCTGGCCACAGGTCAGCTCACATTCTTTTATTACAATTGCAGAGCCCTCGCATATCCTGCAGCTCAGACCTGGACACTGGAAGGTTGGACACCTTCCCTCTCGGGGCTGCAAAATCCCTCTCTGTCAGCCAGCCAGATCCACTGGGATGGGAAACAGGAGCTGCACTGGCTCCTGGATGTTGGACACCCTCTCTGTCAGCCAGCACCACTGGGATGGGAGACAGGAGCTCCTGGAAGGTTGGACACCTTCCCTCTGGGGGCTGCAAAATCCCTCTCCTCCAGCCAGCACCACTGGGATGGGAAACAGGAGCTGCACCCCGGGCACAGCTCCTCTTTTCTCACAGCCCACGTGTCAACATCAGGTGTCACATCATATCCACAGCTTCAAAATCAGAGGTGGATTCTGTCTTTTGGGACATTTCCAGCGCTTCTGACATGGCAGCTGGTGCCCTGGAAAGTGCTGCCCATTTACAGCCATGATGGGCCGAGCAAGATGGAAGAGCATGAAATTCTAAATATTAATTTTAAAACTTGCCCAAACATTCCCAGGGTAAATGTGTATTAATTTCACTCTGCACACTGAGCACAAATTGTTATTGCGGAGAGGATAAAAATTGGTTTGGGGACAGGAAAATTTTAGGACCCCAGCAGCTCTTCCTCCACGTGTGCTGAAGACCCATGTTCCCCCAGGCACAGCTCAGCCAGGACTGGAGCAGCAGGTCCCCCCCCGGCTCAGAGGGGAGGGCAATTCCCTTCCAGCTTGCATTTTTCCAGAGCTGTGGAAAAAGGCAGCTCTGAAAAGAGCCACTTGAACCCTGAGCTCTGCTGGGCTCAAAGGCCTCGCAGCTCACCAGGAGCAGGGCAGCACAACGAGCCAGGGAATCCCAACAGGAGGCAGATCTTCATCAAATAAACCCAACCACTCCAGCCCCTCCTTCAATCCCAGCTCCTCCTCCAGCCATTCTCTGGCTGTTCAACTCTCCTCGCAGCAAACCCCACTTTGTCCCCACTCTGTTGGTCCATCCCCATTCCTCACGCCCTGCAGCTCTTCCCGGGCCGTGTTTGGGATGATTGTCACTTTTGCAGACATTTCTGTCATCGAGCTCATCTCTCCATCCACTCCACAGCAACAGACCCATCCTAAGGCTGCATCCATCATCCCTGTGCTGCTCTGATATCCTTGCGAGGGGCTCTGCATTGCTTGGGGGAGAACAAGTTTGCACCTTTCCAATATTTGTTCCCGGCCCCATCCCTGCCTGCCTGTCTCCCATTCCAGGAGGTCTCTAATTGCTGCAGGATGTGTCGGCTCAGCCGGCGGAGCACAAATCACTGTCAGCCAGGCCCTCAAAGCGCCACCTCGGGACCAATTCACTGCGGTGACAGCCCCGGCAATGGGGATGAGGATGGGAGGGAGGGGACAGTGGGGACCAGGATGCACACCCAGCACAGATCTCTGCTGTGCGGGGGCTCCAGCAGCCAAAAAAAAGGACTGCAGAATGGAGCTGGGCAACCGTAGGAACGAGCAGCCAAGGAAAAGGAAAGACAGGCAGCTTCTTGAATGTCTGCCTTCTCCTCTCTGCCCTAGAAAGCAATCCCTCCATGCTCAAGGTCAGCTGCTCCTTAGCTGCTTGGCCATTCTTAATTCCCGTCAATCACAGCTCCTCATTTTCCATCTGTAAATTTAGGGAGCAGCACTTTGTGCTCCATGGGTAGAAGACACCATGAACTATTTGGGCCCCTCCATCCCGTGCCAGAGGGTGGGTGGCTGCCCCAGCTCTTCCCACATCCCGTGGGCACCAGGATGAACCAGCACTGGAAAAATAATCCCCAGCCAAGAGGGATTTGGGGAGGGGCCAGGGCTGAGCCACCCCACCCTGGTGAGGATGCTGCAGCTCTTTCCCCATCCCACTCCTTGCTCAGTGCCTTGTTCTGCTCCGGGCTCAGAGGGTATTTCAGCCATCTCAGTGCTTCTAATCTCTTTGGGAACATTGCTGAGAAACACAATTTCAAGCCTCCCAAGATGTGACACGACTTGTAATTTGAGGCAGAGGTGAGAGCCTACCACCCAGGGGACAGAAAACAAACCTCCTCCACATGACTCTGCTCCCAGCCCTCCTCCCCTGACGCTCCCCTTTCCAACCCGAGCCCCAAAATCCGAGGCTGGAGCTTTTGGGCAGCCCCTGTGGCAGGAGGGGAGCTCGGCCTCCTTTCTCACACCCAGCACCTTGGGAGAGGAAAGCAGAGGCTGGAAAGCGCCTGGATGAGGAGCAGGAGATGTGGGGCACAGGGGCTGCAGGCAGTGAGGGGATGGAGGGATGGAGGGCAGGGATGGAGGGCAGGGATGGAGGGCA
>JAHLSL010000053.1:2012020-2030531 GCA_025920805.1 Petroica traversi | reverse complement strand
GGTGGGAGCATCGCCCCGCGCTCCCGGCGCTGCCACGGCGGCAGCGGCGCCTCCGCAGCCCCTGCTCGCTGCTGGGATCATCCCCGGCAGCTCCCCGAGAGCTCGCCCGGGTTTCACCAACACCGGCCGGAATTACTCAGCCATCTGGGCAGCTTTCACACCTCTCTGTACGTCCATCAGAAGGGAAGAGGTCTCGCCTGCTGCTGAGCTCCCACCTCCTGCTTCCAGCACCTCCCTGTCCTTTCGGGGTCACTGATGCAAAATCGCAGCAAAGAATTTAGTGGGAAACACAGAGGCAATCATCCCCCCCACACCCCCCTGCACCCACTCTCACTATCCCAGGATTTCCCGGGCTGGCAGCAGGAAGGCAATCTGCTCCATGGGGATCATCACACAGTTGCCTTGGGAAAGGTTCTGGGAGCCTGGCTCTGGAGGAGATGCCCAAGGGGAAGGGGCTGCCCTGCCAAGCCCCAGAGACAGCCATTTTGAGGGCAACCAGCAGAGTTTGGGAGGTAGCCCCAGCTCTGTGCCTGCCCCTGTTTTCCCCCTCCAGCCCAGGAAGCTTCCCAGCAAATCCCTTTTGTAGATCTGCCTCTCCTGAGCCAAAATTCAGGGAGAAAGTTGACCCCTCAGCTGCTGGGCCCATGCTGGCCCCTTTTCCCCACTCCAGACACCCAGATTAAGCGTGGCCTTCCCTCCTCCCTGCCATCGTGCTAAGAATAGGGGTGAAAAGACAGAAAAAACTCCTAAAAATAAACTCTGAGGCAGCGGTTTGTCTGCCTTTCCATGGGAATCCCCTTGCACCCTGGGAAGAGCAACCACAGCTGCCCAGAGGAGCTCTGGAGCTGGGAAAAGCTTCCTTCCCCCAACGGGAGTGATGGGAGAGGCCCGGCCCTGCTGTGTTTGTGCTCTGCTGAGGGATGACTTCAGTGTTTAAAGGTCAGGCCAGGCCCGGGAGGGGGATTGCACAAAGGTTTCCAGGGATGCCGAGTCCTGGCAGGGCTGGGAGGCGACAGGCTGGGTCTGGACCCCAAAGCGGAGCCCCTCGGGAAGGAGCAGCAGCTTTTGGGCTGGAGCTGAAGGAAGGGTGGCTGGATGCCACCAAGAGAGAGGCTTCCACTGCCGCCCTGGAGAGCACGGCCACGCTCCCAGCGCTGCTCTGCCACCTCCCCACGTGCTCTCCCCGAGAGCAGAGGCGACACGGAGGCTGAGCAAACACAATGAGCCGAGCGAGGAGCGCAGGAGCCAGGCGGAAAGCTTTAATAATTCAGGGAGCTCGGAGAAATGGGTCAGCTCCCGCGGTGCGGGCTCTGGGCGGGGAGCAGAGAAACTCCAGCCACTCCGAGTGTCCCTTCCCAGTGAACAGCCGTGCCCTGGGGCTGCCAGTCCCCCCTGCTTTGCCCACGGGGAGTTTTCTTTGGCTCCAAACCATCAGTGTGATTGCAATTCCGACTGCTGTGGGTGCTGGGGAGGGGAAGCAGCCCAAAAAACTCAGTGCAGGCACAGTGAAGCTCCTCTCCCGGCTGTGTGTCCAGCAGCACTTCCCCCACCCTGCCTCTCCAAAGCTGTGTTTTCCAGCCTGCTCTGCCATCCCGTGGGGACTGCTGAGGGATTTCATTTCTCTGTCGGCACCCACACCCACTCAAGCAATGTTTTGGGTTAGGCCAGCTGAAAACAGCAGAAAAGAGCTCATCCAGCAGAGCACCTCCTCCAGCGCCTGCCTGGGTGTTGTCTTGCAGATCCCCAAGATGCAGATTTCCAAGATCCCGGCCTCATGATGCCGTGGGATGCTGCACATCCCAGCCCTCCACCCCACGTGAGCCACGGCACGGCTCCATCCACGCAGCCCATGATTTCAGGGCGTCCCGAGGGCAAAGGGCAGCTCTGGGCTGTGTGGGCAGGACCTGCTTGGCAGCACAAGATTCACCCCTGTGGTCTGCCAAGATCGAGATACAGCACAGGGTCACGAGCCGGGAAAACTGTTGCCTCCAGCTGGAGACGGGAGACGCCAGGGCTTTGGGGTGGCAGTGTTCCCACAGGAGGGCAGGCACCACTTGGATGGGAGGAAGTGATCCTGGGAAGCTCCTCAGTGGCTCTGAACTCGGCCACATACTTGTCATTCCTGGAGGGTTTGCTGGGACAGCGGGACTTGCTGCAGCCTTGTGAGGGGGCGGTGGGACTGGGACTGGAACTGGGACAGGAGCGAGGAGAAACACCCAGCCAGGCAGAGACAGGGCTGCTTGTGGCCATTGTGCACCCAGCAGCAGCCCGTGCACCCCACTAAAACCCCTTCCCCTGCCAAGCGAGCCCCAGGGCACCGTGGCCTCTTCCACTTGCAGGAGCTGGGGAAACTGAGGCAGCCTTGGCATGCAGAGGCACAGACCCAGGAGCTGGGGAAACCGAGGCAGCCTTGGCATGCAGAGGCACAGACCCAGGAGCTGGGGAAACTGAGGCACCCTTGGCGTGCAGAGGCACAGACCCAGGAGCTGGGGAAACTGAGGCAGCCTTGCCCTGCAGAGGCACAGACCCAGGAGCTGGGGAAACTGAGGCAGCCTTGGCATGCAGAGGCACAGACCCAGCTGTGTGGCACGTGCTGGCAGACACGGCCGTGGTGATGATGCAGGGCTGGGAAGAGGCCAGCCCGTGGAGGCATCTCCCAGGACACAGACAAGGCGCCCTTGTTGGGCCGGGATGAGCTCTGGCACCCAGCAGAGAGCTCTGAGCTGGGATGGGGAAAAGGGAGAAGTGCCAGGGGTACCCCGGGGGGGGATGACAGCTTTTCCCTGTCCCCCAGCTGCGGGAAGGTGCC
This sequence comes from Petroica traversi, assembly GCA_025920805.1. Classification (NCBI taxonomy): domain Eukaryota; kingdom Metazoa; phylum Chordata; class Aves; order Passeriformes; family Petroicidae; genus Petroica; species Petroica traversi. The sequence goes on along the minus strand of JAHLSL010000053.1, from coordinate 2,027,722 downwards.
ACGGCTGTTCTCAGCCCCCACATCCTGAGTGCTGAGGATGAGGACTCCCCGGCGGAGGAGGTGACCTATTCCATCCAGCCCCCGGCCAACGGGAAGGTTGTGCTGAGGTCGGCGCCCGGCACTGAGGTCCAGAGGTTCACTCAGGCCCAGATAGACAATGGCCTCGTCCTCTTCGTGCACCAAGGTAGGGCAGGACTGAGGTGCCCCGGGCCCCCTGCAGCACCCCAGGGTGATGGGGGCCAGAGGGGATGCCAACCCATCCAAAACCCTGCAGGTTTGGGGGGAGCTGCATCTTCTCTGTCCCCACAAACACCCGGGTTTGTGCTTCCCACAGGACCCCTGGATGGCGGCTTCGCCTTCGATCTGTGGGATGGTGAGAACTTGTCTCCTGGGCATTTCTTCCTCATCAGGGCCCAGAGAGAGCCCGTGGTCAGCCTGGCCAGGAAGCAGAGCCTCACCATGTGCCCAGGTGGGTACCAGCACGTTCCCCATTCTCCCAGTTCAAATGGGGCCCCCTTGGACCTCCTCCCCTTGCCCAAGCACTGCTGAGATGCCCACGGCAGAGGCTGCAGGAGGGTGGCAAGGTGACGGGCTGGGATCCATCCTGGATGTGTTCCCCAGGTGCCCTGCAGCCCATCACCAGCCAGAACCTGCAGGCAGTGAGCAACAGCCCCACCAGCTCCAGCACTCTGTACTACAGCATCGAGCAGGCCCCACGCCTGGGCAGGCTGACCACCTCACACGGGGAGGAAATCAGGAACTTCACCCAAGCCCAGGTGAGATTTCAACTCCTCCAGCCCCTCAGAACCCCAAACACAGCATTTCATCACGCCCCACAGCGCGGGGGTGGCCTGAGCCCACTGCCACCACAGGCTCCTGATCCCAGGCAGGAGGCAGTGCAAGGCTCCAGCCGTGCCGTGACTTTCCCAGCTCTGCCAACAGCTGCTAAGAGGGATTAAGAGCTGCTGCCCCGGCCTTGGATTTAGCACTGGGGGAGGCTGAGGGAGCTATAATCCCTTTTCCTAGGCCATCTCCCTGCTGCAGAGCCAGCCAGCCTGGCTGCTGCTGACGGGAAGAGCCGAGCGTGATTTTTTTCACCCCCGCTCTGAAAAAGCCCTTCTTCCATGGGGCCGAATTTTGCAGGGCCCATCAAGGGTCTTATTTTATTCCATCACTCAGAAACACATAGGTTTACCCTCCCTGGAAGCTCCTCTGTGCTGTGCTCACCCTTGGAGGATGCTGAGCAAGCTCAACCCTTCTTCTGAGCCTCAGTTCCCCTAATTGCTGGGAGAAGCATCATAGTCACAGAATGGTTTGGGAGGGAGATTAAATATCACCTTGTTCCCCCACTCCATGGACAGGGACACCTTCCACTAAACCATTCCAAGCCCTGTCCAGCCTGGCCTTGAACACTTCCAGGGGTGGAGTAGCCACAAATTCACATCCTGGTAAAGAAACTCCATGGTGACTACTGTGCCATGGCTAGTGAAAATCCTCATTTCTTACCTAATTAGACTTGGTTGCTCCATGCCAGAGTCAAGATAGGAGCAGATCGAAGCTTTTTTTTTTTTAATTTTCAGGTGGACAGCAACCTGATTTTCTACCAGCACGAGATGCCAGACAAGCCCTTCTGGCTGGCCCAGGATGCCATCCGCTTCCGAGTGGTCACTCCCACGACCATCTCAGATTCCTTCATCCTCCTCGTCCTGATCTCCTTCGAGGAAAATTGTCCCCAGCGCTTGACACAGCTTTGGAAAAATGCAGGTGAGGGTAGGATGGAGAAGGCATGGGACAAACCAGCTCTTCAGGAGGGCTTGTTTGTCTGAAGGAGACACTACTGTGGTGTTCTCCATGGCTGTTTAGACATCAGATGTCTAAAACTGCATCCAGTTCCTCCTTCCAGCACTGCATCAAACTCTCACCAACCTTCATAAGTTGATTCTTATCCCTTTTCTCGCCAGGTCTGCAGCTCACAAGGGCTCAGCAGGCTGAGATTGACACCTTGGCGTTGGATGCCTCCAACCTCCTGAGCCAGATCCTGGTCCCTGAGAGGGCTGGATACGATGTTGTGTTCCTGGTGACGGAGCCACCAGCTCACGGACACCTCTTGGTGGCCGACGTGCCTCTGGAGCAGTCACGGCCGTTTTTCCTGCAGTCAGACGTGGCAGCCAGGCGTTTGGTGTATGCCCACAGTGGGGACAGCATCTCCAAAGACCATTTCAGCTTCAAGGCTTGGCTCCAGCCCCGGGAGCAGCAGCCTGCCCGTCCCCCCCCAGGACGGGGTGGTCATCTCTGAAGCATTCAACATAACAGTGACCAGCAGCACCACGACACCACGGGTGGTGAAGCTGCAGGAAGCGCTGCGGGTCCCGGCAGGCTCCGTGGTCACTTTGTCACAGGAGCACCTAGATGTGGCAGATCCGCTGGTGTCCCCACAGGAGATGGTGTACAGCATCCTCCAGAGAGCCCTGGCTGGCCACGTGGCCAGCGCACACAACCCACGGGAGCCCATCAGCCGCTTCACCCAAGCTGACATCAATGCCGGCCGCGTGGTGTTTGTAGCCACTGGGAGCCGTGGCCCAGGCTCCTTAGCCCTGAGCCTCTCCAGTGGCCACCACCCGCCCATCCAGACCTCACTGGACATCGACGTGCTGCCTGCTCCAAGCACTGCTGCCAGCCCAGCACTGCTGGAGGTGCCCCAAGACCTGAACAGAGCCCCCGTGTCCCACCATCACCTGCTGGGCGCCGCACCACGAGGGGCAGGAAATGTCCTGTACAGGATCACCCGGGAGCCCAGGTTTGGGCAGGTGCAAGTCAACCAAAAGCCATCACGGGGCTTCTCCCAGAAGCAGCTGGATCGCAGGGAGGTGACGTTCACCTTCAGTGACCTCCGGTCGCCCGAGGATGACTTCCAGTTTGTTGCTGTATCGCGGGCAGGGAACAGGAGCGGGGTGGTGAATGTGACCGTCCGTGCTGCAGTGAAGACCCGAGCGGGCAGCCTGTGGCCACAAGGCACCACAGCCCTCCTGGACACCAGTGTCCTCGATGCCAGCCAGCTGGCCAACCACACCAAGAGCGTGCCGGTCTTCAAGGTCCGCAGGGCACCCCGTGCCAGCCGTCTGGTGAGGGTATCCAGGGATCCAGGACAACCCACATCCCCCATCGAATCCTTCAGCCAGAGTGAGCTGGAGCAAGGGCTGGTGGGGCTGGAGGTGCTGGATGCTGGGGACACCCAGCAACGCCTGCAGAGGGACAGCTTTGTCTTCGAGCTGGTGGCTGCTGGTGTGCCACCAGCACTGGCATCCCTGGAGTACGGCATCGAGCCCTACAATGCCTCAAAATCCTACGGTGTCACCCTGCTCACGGTCCCGCTGGCACCCTCAGCCCCAGTGCCCCGTGGCACAGCAAGGAGCAGGCCCAATGCCAGCGAGCTGGGTGTGCCCCCCACTGCCTGGCTGGCCCCCGGTGCCACCGCCAGCCCCAGCCCCGGGGCGGGGGGCACCTTCCTCAGCTTCATCGAGGCCAACATGTTCAGCATCATCATCCCCATCTGCCTCATCTTCCTCCTGCTGGCCCTCATCTTGCCCCTGCTCTTCTACCTGCACAAGCGCAACAAGACGGGCAAGCACCACGTCCAGGGCACCCCGGCCTCCAAGGCCAAGAACGGGGCCGTGCCGGACCACGAGACCTTCCGGAGGACAGACCCCAGCCAAAGCATCCCCCTAACGACTGTCACCACCCCGGAGGGCAAGGGCACGGGGCCCCCGCCGCCGGGCACGGGCTCTGGGGCACCTCCTGACCCCGAGCTCCTCCAGTACTGCCGGACTTCCAACCCCCCACTGAAAAACAACCAGTACTGGGTGTGAAGGGCTCAGGGGCGGTGGCACGGGACCAGCTGGGTGTCCAGCCCCTCCTGCAGCACCACCTCCTTCCTCCATGCTCTCCTCCTCCTCCTCCCTGGGAGCTGGCATCCCACAGGTGCAGGAGGGCCCTGGGGGTACACACAGGGGCTGCTGCTCCAGCCCACCTTGTAGCCCCAGATCTCCTTCGGGCAGGGGAGGGGGGCACTGCATAACTGGGGACAGGCAAAATTCCTGAGCATCGCTGGGAATCGCTGGGTTTGGGGTGCTCATTTGGGCCACCTGATGGAGGCCACAGTGCTGGGGGGGGACCTGATGGCGCTGATCCCCACCGAGCCACCCAGGCTGGTCCAGTGGTGGCTCCTCCGAAGGCAGCACGGTGGCCACAGGGGTGCTTTTCACAGCTTTTTGGTAAGAGAGAGAGGATGAGGAGCAGCTTGCGCTGAGTCAGGCTGGGGATGAAGCTGCCCAAATTCCCCAGGGCTAGGCGGGCTGAGACACTGGAGCAGAGGCTCGGAAAATATTCTGTGGCCAATGCCAGGGGAATTTAGGAGTCCCCACCCACTTGGAAAAAGATCCCCGCCTCGCTCTTTCTCTACTCGCCGTGTGCCGCATGAAGCCGATTGCACGGAGCCCCGGGGGGGGGGTTGCACAACAGGTAGGATGCCCTTGGCAGGGAGGGATGGCTGGAGCTCACCTGGGCAGTGTAAAACCGGAGAGCAGAGCAGAGCAGAGCAGAGCAGCGGAGCCAGCGCGGTTTTCCACTGTATACTCCAGTATGGCAGAAGTAAACAGAATAAAGTGCCTTTTCCAAGGTGCATCACTGTTTTCCTAAGCTGTCTCCCTTGCCAGGCGTGTTTTAAGCTGCTGAGCGACATTTGGAGGTAATGGACCATATTCTGGGCGCTTGCTCAAATTTTCCCCAGCCTGCAGTCCTAAAAACTTAAATAGAAACTGTCTGAGGGAGGGCAGAGGAAAAACTGAGCGCTGAGCTCAGGATGGGACCCAACAAAAATACCCAGCGCTGCTCCAGCTGGGAATCTCATCACAGGGCACATCCTGCTCACACCAGTCTGATGGGAAGCTGACACGAGCCCCCAGGGACCACGGGGCACCCCTTGCACCCCTCTCACCCTGGGTAAAACCCACCCTGTGATCCCTCCCTGAACAGCAGCCCTGTGTGGTCCCGCTCCAAGAGCTGGGATGTTTGCCTGGATCATGCCAGCAGTTTTCCTGGCTGGGTTTATGCTGCCAAACCTTTGCTGAGCAGTAAATCACACCTGCCCTGCTTCAGCTGGTGCTGGCACATCTCGTGGGCAGCCAAAGCCACCAGGCAGGCACTCCGTGTCCCCCTGGCACACAGGACAGGGCACGGTGGAGATCTGGCACCTCCAAGCCTGCTCAGCCCAAGGGGCAGCTGCTCCCCACCCCAAAGACCTCACCTAGAGGGAAAAATGAGGTTTCCTTCTGCTCAGAGGCAAATCACACCCTCTCCCCTCTGTGAAATGGGGTCAGGGTGACCCCGCTGCCCACGCCACAGCGGGGACATTGCCAGGGCCGGGCTGCTCCTCAAAGGTTGGGACAATTTCTGCCACTGACTCCAGATCAGAGCTCTGCAGCTCCCCCGGTCTCATTCTAACACACACTTTTATTTTCTGCACTGATTACATCCCCCCAGCGAGGGATGGGGCTGCATCCACCTCCATGCACCAAGGGCTGCCGTGGAAGCGTGGCTGTGTTTTCCTTCCCAGTGATTCTCGCCTTGTGCCCAGGGATTCGGCAGAAGGAACGTGGCCTATTTTGTAAGGAAGGCTGAAAGCGAACCAGGTTATTTTTAAGGCTTGTGGTTGTATTTCTGCTGCTGGGAAACATCCACTTCCTGAGGTCAGGGGAGGACAGGCAGTAACCTGGAAAACGGCAGCTCTTTGGGACCAAACTCTGCTGGCAGGGTTTAAATCCTCCACAATGAAGGATTGGGTTATTCAGGGTTTGCAGGATCAGATGTGGCAGTGCTGCCACTGCCACCCACCCACCTGAGGAAGGGCTGAGGGCCCAGGTGGGCTCCTGCCTGGATGTGGAACACAAAGCACAGCCCAAACAAGCTCAGAATTGAGCCATTAGATCCCAAACCCGAAGTTTCAGAAGTTTCCTGGCCAGGCCCTTTGGCTTCCCTGGCACCCTCCCCTGCCAAGCTGGCTACAGAGCCAGCAGAGGTTCAGGGAAGATCACAGAATGGTTTGGGTTTGAAGGGACCTTAAAGGCCCTGGGCAGGGACACCTTCCAGTATCCCAGGTCGCTCCAAGCCTCACCCAACCTGGCCTGAACACTTCCAGGGATCCAGGGGCAGCCACAGCTTCTCTGGGCACCCTGTGCCAGGGCCTCCCCATCCTCACAGGGAAGAATTTCTTCCCAATATCCCATCTATCCCTGCCCTCTGGCACTGGGAAGCCATTCCCTGCGTCCTGTCACTCCAGGCCCTTGTCCAAAGTCCCTCTCCAGCTCTCTTGGAGCCTGTTTTGCCATTGGAAGGGGCTCTAAGATGTCCCCAGAGCCTTCTCCTCTCCTGTGAGCACCCCCAGCTCTCCCAGTCTGTCCCCAGAATCCTTGGAGAGCATCTCAGGAAGAAGGAAAGGGACCACAACCCCAGGGCCATCCCACCCGTGACAGGCTGGCTCCAACACCTCTCCTGGGTTAACGATCCCCGGGCCTGGGCTCAGGTCAGGTTTCAGCAGGAGCTGGGGCTCCCAGGTAGGGATGGACACGGAGCAGGAGGGGAGGCTGTCACAGCTCCAGTTTCCAGGCACCTATTCAAATGCAAACAAAGAATCCACACAGGGCAGGTTGGATCTTTTGGCTTTCAAACACCCTCACCCCCCCCGGGAAGCTTTAGCCATGCAAATGCAGGGGTTCAACAAATGTGGGACTTTATTCCCAGCCTGGCTTCAGGCCAGCACAGGAGAGTGGGACCTCCAAAATCCCCTGGTGGAGGACCTTAGAACAGAATTGTCCACACTCCTCCTGGGAGTGAGCACAGGAAGCCCCTGAGCTCAGGCAGGCAGCCCCACTCTCTTTGGGGGAGGTGTGGTGGCCGGGCTCCTGCCTCTCTGTCCCAAACCCAAATCCTCCCTGGCAGCTCTCAGCAGCCCCAGGAGATGCTCTGGACTCCCCTGGGAGCCAGGAGGAGCATCCCGGGGTCCCCTCGGGGGGGCACGGGTCACACTGCCTGCTGGCAGGTGATGAGGAGCAGTCTCCTGGGAGGACAGGAGGACACCAAGGCTGAAAAACCTCAGAGGCAGAGCCGAGGCTGACAGCGTGACGAGGCTGGGTACCTGCCCTGGGCTCCGGGAGCCCTCCCTGCCTGCTCCGTGCCTGCCTGACTGGGGCCAGTCATGCCCGCAGCCTGCAGAACCAGCTCAGCTGGCAGCCGGCCCGGCAGGACGGGATGGAGCCCGGGGGAAGAGCTGGATCGTCACCCTGGGAGCACCTCAAACAAACCCACACGGGGACAGTGCTGGCCCCGGGAACCGGGCAGCTCTCCCACCGCCTGCCCACGAGAGATAAAGCACACGGATTTCACTGCTGGGCCAGAGGAGATCCCCAGGTCCTCGGGAAAGGATGGAGTGGTGAGGACCTGGACGCCAGAAAGGATCCCCCCATGCCCGCCACGGCTGCTCCCCAGCCCGGCTGGGATTCAAATTTCAGACAAATTGAGCCTGACCTCTGTTTCCACACCCAGCAACTCCAAGGCGGGCAGACAATGACGGAGGGATAACCACATCCAGAGCCTGGGCTCCCCACCCCTCCTGCACAAACAACACACCCAGACACAGCTCCCTGGCAGTGCAGGACCCACCTCCCCGAGCCCAGCACCTTCCCAGGGACTGGAGAGAGGGAATCAGGGCATGGAGAGCAGAGAGGGTCTGACCTGAGCATCACACTGGCCTCGCAGGGGGAGCCTGGAGGGCTGACACCCTCCCATTATTCCCAGCTTATTCCCTAAAACCGACACCACTGATCCCCCGTAATTTCCCTGTCAGGGAAGGAGGGAGCATTTACAGCCACAGCCAAGGGAACCAGCTGGTGCTCGTATCCTTGCCTGGAGGAGCCGACTCAGGGTCACGCTTCGGCAATATTTGAGAAGCACAGCAATTAAAAGATTGGAGCCGGCAGGCTGAGCTGTCTCCCCGTGCCCTGATCCACGCCTGTGTCCTCCCACCTGCATCCGCCCTGCATCCCTCCTCTGCACGGGCACACTCTCATGGTGACACGCTGGGGGTGGCACTGAAACTCCTCTTGGCTCCATCCCCTGCGCTGCTGCTGGCCCCGATGGGCAGCCAGGACTTCTCCCTGCTCCCCCAGGAGCTCCCCGTTGGCAGCTGAGCCTCTCCACCCCCCTTGGCAGCGTGTGCTGGCAGCGTGGTGTGCACAGCAAGCCCCGTCCTGCCCCGCCAGCAGCTGCACCCCTCGCATGGGAGGAGCTGGGTTGGGTCACTGCGCTCCTCTGGTGGCTGATCCCGAATTGCTGAGCGCTGCTGGGTGTATCCATGTGGCTGGTGAGGCTCTGAGCAGCAGCTCTGCTTGGCCCAGCATTCCCATCCCAGCTGACTGTGCCCACCCTGGAGCACCTTGCTGGGCTCAAGATACATGAACAGGTTGTCCCCACAGCCTGGCAGCCAACCCCGGCCTCCCAGAGCTCAGAACAAGGGTGCCAGGTGTTCCTCCTCTCCCCATGGTGGAGGGAGGCCCAGAGAGAAAAAGCAAGCCAAGAGCTCTGGGAAGGTGCACACAGGAGCAGAAGCAGTCACGGGCCCTGTTACAGCTCTCTGTCACTGCCTGCAGGGCTCTCCAGGGAGGATGCTCCAGCCACCACGGCTGCTGCCACCTCCCAGCCCTGCTGAGACTCACAGGGCCTCAGCCTTGGCTTTCCCACGCAGGAGCAGCCTTGGGAAGTGGGAGGAGGAAACGGATCTGCTCTGTGTTCCCAGTGCTTCCTCTCAGCCCTCTGTGCCCTGATTTTTTTTCTCCTGTGGGAGCAGGGAACAGGCTGTGTCACAGATAGCAAAGGCAGTGACAGACACTGCTGGGGCACGTGAAGCACCGTGTACACCCCCAGATTGCTGCCCACCATCATCCTGCACCCTGGGACAGCCACCAAAACACACGGAGCTGGTTCTATCCTCCAACCCTTGGCACATTTGTAGGATGCAGTCAGAGGGGTGGGGGGACAGCAGCAGGATGCTCAACCCCTCCACCTGGCCAGGGCAGACCCTGAAATGCCCACCTGTGGGCAGTGAAGGTCCAGCTGCCTCTGCCAGGTGGCAGAGGATGAACTCCTGGGGCGCTGGGACATCTCCCTGCTCCAGCTGCACACCTTCCCTCCAGGACATCCCAGAGCTGCCACAGGGCACCCCGGGCAGGGGATCCCCATGCCCAGCCAGGTCCAGGGGAGCTGGGATGTTGGCTCAGCTCTGGAGGCTGCCGGCAGTGCCCGGGGCTGGCTGCCTGCCCGGGGACGGCGGTGGCAGGCTCATCCCAGTGCCCATTGTGCTCCCGAGGGAGCAGGGCTGGGGGCAGGGACACGTCCCAGCCTCACCGTGGGGCCAAGGCCACCGTGGCCATCCAGGGCATGGCCAGTGGGGCTGGGAGCTGCCATTCCTGCAGGATTAGCACGGGGTTAGACACCATTCCCACAGCTGCTGAGCTGGGATGGGGCCAAGGTGAGGAGGGACTGGGGGGAGATGGTGCCAAGGCAGGACGTGGTCAGGTTGGGAAGGGGTTGGGGCAGGGTGGGACCAGGGTGGGATGGGGCCAAGGTAGGATGGAATTGCAGTAGGATGGGATTGGGATAGGATGGGGCCAGAGTGGGATGGGACTACGATGGGAATGGGGTGGGATGGTGCCATGTAAGGATGCAGCCTGGGTAGGATGGGACTGGAGTGGAACAGGGAGAGACTAGAATGGAGCTGTGGTAGGATAGGATGGGATGGGATGGGATGGGATGGGATGGGATGGGATGGGATGGGATGGGATGGGATTGGGGTGGAATGGGAATGGGGTGGGATGGGATGGGATTGGGGTGGAATGGGATGGGATTGGGGTGGGATGGGATGGGATTGGGGTGGGATGGGATGGGAATGGGGTGGGATGGGATGGGAATGGGGTGGGATGGGATGGGATTGGGGTGGGCTGGGATGGGATTGGGGTGGGATGGCATGGCAACAGACCATGATGGGAACAGGGTAGGATGGAGCCAAGGCAGGATGCGGCGAGGGTGGTACTGGTGTGGGATGGACCCAGGGTGGGATGGGGCCAGGGTGGGATGGGGCCAGGGTGAGGGGGCTGCCCTGGCTGTGGGATGCAGGAGGAAGCACGTCCTGCCTGGATGGAGGCTGCGAGCCGGACTGTCCCTCAGAGTGCTCATCCCTGCAGGCCGGGGAGGGCTCGGGGAGGACGGAGCGCAGCCCGCAGCATTCCCAGCGTCGCTGTTAGTTTAACAATACCCCGCTGGCCTGCATGCCGGGGCTAATTTTATCCCTGGAGCCAGGCCAAGGCGGCCCTAACTTTCCTCGCTGTGATTTATCCCAGCCATTTCCCTTCAAAAACAAGGCCCCTGTGCCAGCCCTGCTGTCTCCCAGGCAGCAGCACACTGTCCTGGCCGGGGCAGAGTGGGGCAGGGTTTGCCCCCTCAGTGGGTTGTTTAGAAAGCAGGAGGGTGCTTGCTGTGGGAACCCCTCCTGGGGTCATTCCCCCAAAACCTGGCTGGAAGCCAGGGGATGCTCAGGCAGAGCCTTCCCCGGGATCCTGGACCAGCTCTGTTTTCCACAGACATCTCTGGGAAGGAGGTGGGTGTTTTTTCTACCAACGATTTTATTGAAAAGGCTGTGGGGTTGTTTTCTTTTTCCCTTTTTTTTCCTTTTTTTCTCCCTTTTCCCAGTCAGCAGCCATGCTTGAGAAAGAGATTTTTCTTTGCCTCTGTGCATCTAGTTAAAAACTGATCGGTAAAAATGCTGCAGAAAAAATGGAAAATATTGAAAATATCTCGTGACAAACAAACAAAAAAAATCTCTTCCAAATAAAGATCTCTTTTCTTCTCTTCTCTCTTTTTTTTCTTTTTTCCCATCAGAAAAGCTTTTAGTGTGCAAAATGTCGACCGCTTGGATTTCTTCTCCCAGCAGGCTGGGATGCACCCACCCCTGCTCCAGGAGAGCGGGTTTCCAGAAAGCTAAAAATCACTGGGCAGAGCCCCCAGCGCCGCTCCCTCCACGTCTGTCCCTCCTGTGACCCCCCACGCTCCCACCAGACCCGTGGCAGGGTGGGAGATCCCCGGGGAAAGAACGAGGCGGCACCGCCAGCCCGCGGGCCAGCCCTTCCCTGCCAGCCTGGGAAGGGGGAAAGAAGCCCAAATCCATTTGGTCACTAGCGTGGTGAGTCCCCAGCCATTCCCAGCCCACCCAGCCAGAGGAGGCCCGGGGTGGGCTGCAGGCAGGGTGGGAGGAGGCATTAGAGGTTGTCGTACATGCGCAGCGTCTTCTCCAGCTGCTGGCTGACGCGCTGGTAGAAGACGATCTGCTGCCTCAGGTAGGACTGCATCATCCTCTTGAAGTCGGCCACGCGGCGCTGGTGGAAGTGGTTCATCTCGGCCTGCAGGGCGAATCCCACCACGCGGCAGCGCTTGCGGATCCCGTCCGCCTCCTCCTGGTCCATCCTGCCCTCGTCGCTCATGCGCTGGCTCTCCTTCACCTTGGCGAAGGCGCCTGCCGGGGCAGGGAGCGGCGTCAGGGGAGCTGTGCCACCCTCTGAATCAGCCCTGCTTGATCCCATGGTCCTCCCCCGTGCTGGGGGGCTGATCTGGCCCCAAAGAAGAGGTGCAAACCTGCCCCGTGTAAGGCTGCATCTCTCCCTGCCCATCAAATCTCCCCCTGCTCCTCAGAGCTGTCTCTCTCCTCCAGGAAGCATTTTCTGGACTCTGGCATCCCCAGTTCTTCCATCCCATCCCAGGGCAGCCAACTTCATGTACAGCTGGGTTTGGGGATCTGGGATCCCGGAGTGCTGTGACTCGAGGCTTTGGGGTGCAAAGCTGATGTGGGGCAGTGTTAGCACAGTCAAGCACCCCAGCCAAGCCTGCCCTCCAAATATTCCATGCCATTCCGTAAATGGGGGTCAGGAGCAGCCCTGGGAGACCCCAGCCCAGGAATCAATGAACCAGGATGTAGCAAGGCCGTGTGGTGCTGTCTGGAGCTCTGCTAGGAAAGCATCTCCCACTCCCAGAGGTAGCTGATGCTCTGACACCAGTTTTTCCCCCCTCCTTACATGTTTTTTTTACAGCTCGGTTTCGAAAGAATCCTGCCTGGCTCCAGCCCTGCATTCCTCCCCCTCATTAGCACAGAGGCTAAAAAACTAAAAACAGGATCTGGCCCGAACTGGGCTCTTTTCCCTTCTCCCTGCCCTTTGCCAGGAGCACCAGACCCGGGGTTACAGTGCTCCCACTGCGCCAGCCCTGCTCCCAGAGGGGAGGAGGAGGAGGAGGAGGAAGAAGCAAAGTTTGGAGGCCAAATCCTGCCTTCCGCTCTGCCCACGCGGCCTCGCTTCCGGACAGAATCCAGCCGGAATCCTCTCCATGGGTAAACAACACTCAGAGGAAAGGCAGGGAAGCTGCCCGGGCAGGACTGGATCCTCCCTGCCCCCTTGGCCTCCCCCAGGGATGTGGAGGGATGCACGGACATCCCTGGATGCTTGGGCACAGACAGCCCTGGCTTCACCCTGGGGAAAACCTGTCCTCCAAACTGGGGACACTGGTGTGGGTGCCCCTCCCTGCTGAGGGCAGCTGGGCTGGGAGGAGTGTGTGGACTTTGGCCCCTCTCTGACGCCCATGGCTGTCTGGGTGCAAAGGGACACTGAACCCTCCCTGTTTGCCCCAGGAAGAGAACAGCACACACTTCTCCCCGCCTCTGATCCCACCAAATCCAGGGAAGCAGGACATGGGGAGCTCTGATGCCCTGGGGGTGCTGGAATTGGAGGTGCAGGGACATGCTCCTGCAAAGTGCCACCCTGGCTGTCCCCAGAGGTTCACTGTGTCCTCGATCCCACTGCCCTGCACAGCCCCCTCAGCCCCTCCAACCCACCCAAGGCCATGTCCAGCCATGTCCCAGCTCTGTGTCCCCACTTGCCACCCATCCACTGCTTTGGCAGGAAGGGAGGATGAGGAGGGACAAGTGGCAGTGGCTGGGGATGCACAAGAGGTACCAGGCATGTCACCCCAAAGGAGCAGTGCTGGCTCCTGCTCATGGTCTGGGGGAAGTGACATCTGTGCTGACTCCCCCAGCCAGGCTTTGGGGAGCACCAGCAGCAGTTACGGAGTCCACAGCATCACTGGGGCAGACTCTGGACCCATAGCACCATCAGACCCTCCCAGGCTGGGGTGACTGGAGGGCTGTGCCAGCAGGGACCACGTTGCCTCCCTAAGAGGCACAGGCAGTGGTTCCCATCCTCATTCCCATCTTCATTCCCCAGTCCCTTCATGGCCCACTGGAGGATTTCCTCATCGCATCCCCATCCCGCTCGCCACACCACTCCCGCTCACACGGGGCCATTCCTGAGGAGCAGAAGGCCTCCTTACCTTTCTGCAGGTGGATGATGTCTGGGAAGTTGGAGAGGAGCCCTTGGTACAAGGAGAGAGTGTCCAGCATGAGGAACAGGTCGTTCTTGGGCTGCTCGGCGAACATCTCCCCCACGGTCTCGTAGGTCTTGCCCGTGTGGGAGATGGCGTTGTTGAGGGCGTCCAAGCTGTAGGGAGGGTCCATGTGGAAGGAGTGGCTGATGGCCTGGAAGGCATTGCCCAGCTTCTGGAACTCCTTGCGGAAGCCCCCCACGTGCTTGCGCACCAGCTCCGAGGCCACGTTGGTCAGCTGCAGGACGCTGTCATCCATCTTCTTGCTGAAGGCCTTGAAGGCGTCCACGCGGTCCTCCACGTCCTGCAGGTCCTGGTGCTCCGTGGGGATCTGGATGGTGAGGAGGAAGCTGGCGCCCACCATCTCGTCCTTCTCCGCCCGGCGTTTGCCCAGCTTCCACTGCTTCTCGTCACGGCAGCAGAGGAAGTGCTGGAAGCCCTCGTACTGGGACAGGACGGGGTGGCTGGTCATGTGCTCCATCCAGAGGATCAGCCGCCGCTTGCGCTTCTCGATGAAGTCCTCCTCGAAGCGGCCGGTGGCCTGCTTCTCGGGCAGGTGGGGCACCGAGATCACCGTGAACTTGTGCAGCAGGCGGTTGTAGAGCCAGTCGAAGTGCTTGTAGCGCCGGTACACCGGCGAGTTGATGTTGCTGGGGGTCAGCTTGTAGGAGATGTAGCTCTTGATGCCCTTGAACTTGGTCTGCTTGGTGGGGTCCTCCACGGAGCAGATGAAGGGGTGGGGGTTGGCCCTCCACTGCGGGCCCCTGGAGCCCATCTCGATGCAGTAGGTCTCGGCGATCTTGGACATCAGGGGCACGTCGCCCAGGATGAAGGCTTCCACCCCGGAGCGCACGAAGCAGGAGAAGCGGTTGAGGTTCCTGCCCACCACGCTGCCCCTCTTGGAGGAGCTCATGCTGTCCTGCCTCTCCAGCGCTGGCTTGGGCCGGTAGCCGGCGTGCTGGTGGTGGCCGTAGGCAGCCGGGTACTGCAGGCTGGGCGAGGGGTGCCCGTTGGTGCCCGGTGCACTCCGGGGCTCCTCCACCACCGTGCACGCATCGTCCCAGTCATCCCAGTCATCATCATCGTCATCCTCAAAACTGCCCTGGTAGGAGATGCCGGGGTTGGGGGACGCCGAGTACAAGGAGGAGTCGTGCCCGGGGGAGCCGACGGGGCTGCTGGAATAGTCCGTGTAGTTGGAGCCCGAGCGGGAGCGGAGGATCTCCACGTAGGAAGCGGGGAAGAGGCCAGTCTCCCCACGGCTGTTTTGGCCCTGTAACCACCCGTCCAGGGAGTTCTCGCTGAAGATGACGAGCTCCTCGTTCTCCTGGATGCTGATCTCCTCTTTGTTTTCGCTCTGGAAGTTGTAAAGCGCTCGGGCTTTCAACGCCATGGCCGGTCCCGGGTCGGGAAGAGGGAAGGGGGGGAACCAGAGGAACGCGATCCCCCCCCCAAAGCCAAAACAAACCCCCCCACCCCCGGCAATACCGCGGCTCCGGGATCACCACCACGCGCTGTGGGAAATGGCTTGGCCGCTTTCCCAGGAAAATAATAATAACAAAACAAAACAAAACAAAAAAAAAGGTGGAGAAGAAATCCCTGACGAGGTGACGCCAATGTCCCTATGTCCAAGTGACACCCCCCGATCCCGGCGCCCCGGTCAAAAGGAACATTCCCCGTTTAAAAACGACATTCCCTGGATAAAAACAAGATTCCCAGTCAGGCGAGCGGCGTTCCCCCGGCTCCTCCGGGATGTGAATCCCGGCCGGCCCAAGAGCCGGGCTGTGCCATGTCCACGCAGGGTTTATCTTTCGGGGAGGCTGATCCCGAGGTTTCACTCTCCGGGAGGAAAACCCCTGGCTGCCAACGAGGAAATAAATCCAAAGCGATTTTTCTCGGGGCTCCCGTGGATAAAACACCCTAAATCCCCCGTCGGCGGGCGCCGGGAGAGCGCTCGGAACGACCCCAAACCCTTCCCAACCTCCTGGTGATCCCGGGATTTTGCAATTCCTTTCCGGGCCGACTTTCCCGGTGGTCGGTGGGGTTTGGTTTTTTCCCTGAAATCCGTAAATCTCACGCAGGACGGAGGCGGTGCCCGTGTCGGTGTCGGTGTCGGGGCCGGTCCCGCTGCCACTGGATGTGACGGGGCAGCGCCGGGGCTGCTCCGGTGTGGCCGCC
>JAHLSL010000053.1:2001316-2011620 GCA_025920805.1 Petroica traversi | reverse complement strand
CGGGTTTTGTCCCAGCCCGGGCTCGGTGGGCTGTGGGTGACCGGCCGGGTTTTGTGCTGGCCCGGGCTGGGTGGGCTGTGGGTGACCGGCCGGGTTGTTTCCTCCACCCCAGGAGGCGGCTGGACTACGTGAACCATGCCAGGAGGCTGGCGGAGGACGACTGGGCAGGGGTGGAGAGCGAGGAGGAGGAGGGAGAAGGGGAAGATGCGGAGGAAGAGGCGATGGATGTGGATGCTGGCAAAAAGCTGCCCAAGCGCTACGCCAATCAGGTGAGGAGCTGTCCTGGTGGGGCAGGGCTGTGGGGTGGTTTGAGGCCACCACGATGGCCATTTGGGGGTTCAGGAGTGTGTCCTGCCCTGCTTGGTGCTCACAGAGAGTCTGTGCTTAGTTCGCCTCCAAAACGTGCCGAGTTCAAATGGAAAGCAGGTGGAGATGGGATGCCCGTGGGCTTTAGAATCACTTAGGTTGTAGAAGATCTCGAAAGTCCATTATTCCAGCCTGCTTCACCGTGTTCCTCATTTTAGGAGATTTCAGCTCTGCTAGCAGCGTGAGAACCCTGTTAGGCATTGTTCAGCTGAAGATTTCTATCTTTCCCTGTGTTTGCAAAGGAAAATAGGGCAAATTCAGCTGGATTTTACCAGCCTGGGTGCTGTATTGGTCCTAGATAACACACAGCCAGTTAGACAGCCTCTGAAAGTGGTCAGCCTGTCCAGGCTCTTTACTCCTAACAGTATGGGATCTTTAAGCCCTGCCGTGCTTTTAAAAATAAAGTGCTGGAGTGGGAACCAAGGTGGGGAGTGCCCAGTCAAGGGCTGTGAGCCCTGTGCTGTGGTCTGAAGCTCAGTCAGCAGCTGAGAAGCAAGAGAAAGACTTGGGGAAGAATATGTTAGGCAGGCTGGACTTGATTAGAGGGGAGGGAAAGAGTCCTTTTGGGGGTGACAAGCAGTGCCAGCTGCCTCTGGCAGCCAGTGTAGCTGTCAAAGCAAAGTCAAAACCTCCTTGCTTTATCCTCGAGCTGTTTGTAACTTCAGGAGAGCTGTCACTGACTGTTCTTCTCCCTGTGCTCTCTGTAGCTGATGCTGTCGGAGTGGCTGGTGGATGTCCCCTCAGACCTGGAGCAGGAGTGGGTGGTGGTGGTGTGTCCTGTTGGGAAAAGGGCTCTCGTCGTGGCCTCCAGGGTAAGTTGGCTTCCACCAGCTGCTAAAGGGCCTGTACCTGCTCCCAGCCAACATAAAACTGCCTTAACTGGGTTTTTTCTCTCCATTTTTCCTCACAGGGCACGACAGCAGCTTACACCAAGAGTGGCTTCTGTGTCAACAGGTTCCCTTCCCTGCTGCCGGGGGGAAACCGGCACAACTCAACCAGTGACAAAGGTACAGGTGTGAGGAGGGATTTGGGTGGGAGAGGGGACCTGCCAGCTTCTCCCTGAGGGTGTGTGAGCGGGCAGGCCCAATGCTGTTCCTCCTGCTGCCCCAAGTGCCACAGCTGTGCCCCTTTTTGTGCTGGGTGGGGTCAGCTTCAGGTCTGTTTCTGTATCTCTGGAGGTAACTAAATAGAACAGTATCAGATGCCTTTGTGCTGGATAAGCACACAGAATCCCCAAATGCTTTGGGTTAGAAATGACCTTAAAGTTCATCTTGTTCCACAGCCCAAGGGCAGGGAACTTTCCTCTAAACCAGGTCACTCCAAGCCCTGTCCAACCTGGCCTTGGACAATTCCAGGTATCCAGAGGCAGCCACAGCTTCTCTGGGCAGCCTGTGCCAGGGACTCAGCACCATCTCAGGAAAGAAATTTTTCCTGAAATCTAATCTAAAATTGCCCTTTTCCAGTTTAAAACCACTGCCCCATGTCCTGCCACAGCTTTTAATAAGCTGTGTGTTGGTCTGACACTCTTAAACACCAACATCCTCTCTGTCCTCTAAAAGAGACCCCTGTATGCTGTCATCTTCCTTAATACCTCTTGGAATTCTTTTTTCTTTTCCCTTATAAATGAGGCTTATTGTGTGACCAGTGCCATTTTCTGAATCGTGCCCTTTCTTGCTGTGCCTCTCCCTGGCCCCTTTGCAGCCTGGTGGGACTCCTCAAGCTCCAGGCTTTTTGAGTTTGCAGGAGGGGATCCCTCTGCACCCTCGGGTCTCACATCAGGGCAGGATTAACGTGGGAGAGCTGTGACCTGGTGTTTGCCAGCTGGGTTGGGCAGGGTTTGGAGCAGGCCTGGAGCTCCCTGTGTTTGTGTGTGCAGTGTACAGCATCCTGGACTGCATCTACAACGAGGCCAAGCAGACCTACTACATCCTGGATGTGATGTGCTGGAGAGGACACCCTGTTTATGACTGCCAGGTACTCAGTGAGTCCCTGCCCTCCCTGCTGTTCCCTGAGCTGCTCTGCTCCAGCACTGCGTGCAGCTCACTCTGCAAAACGAGGGTATTTCTCCTAAGCAGCAGCATCTTTACAGCTTTAGGGCTGCTGGGTGACTGTGTGCATGTTTTGGGGGAGGAGTAGCAGGGTTTGGGGTGCTGGTTCTGCACATGGAGTTTGTAAATCTCCCAGGTGAGTGCAAGGGGGACAAAAACACTCAGGTGATGTGTGGTGAAGGGTCACTAACTCTGCCTCCTTTCACAGACTGACTTCAGATTCTTCTGGCTCTCCTCAAAAATCCAGGAGGAGGAAGGGCTGGGAGAGAAAAGCAAGATTAATCCAGTAAGTCCTTTTTGTACTGAGGAGGAGGCTGGGGGGGTTAAGCTCTCCTGTTCAGCGGGCTTCAGCAGTTTCTTTCACAAGTGGAAGCTTTTCTCCTTTTTTCTCCTTTTTTTTTTTCCTTTTTTTTCTTTCCCCTCAGGCTTCAAAGTGTACATCTGATGAAATGGGTTGCTGTGGTCAGGATGCAAAAAGAACCACTGTATATTGTAAATGAGTTCAGTGGGGTTTTTCCCCCCCCCCATCCAAAGTGCTGAGGGAGATCACACTGCAGGGTATCAGCAAACTTCCATGCTGTTTTTAGCTTTCCCTTGTAATGGAATGGAAAACCAGTGTGGTTTCTTCAGGAGCAGTGTTGGTTGGCAGCCTGACTACAATGGGGTTTATTCTTGAGTCTTGTGGGTTTGTAAAGCTTTAAGCCTTCCCTCTGTTTAAACTGATCATTGAAGTTGTCGGGATGAATGCTGGATTGCCACCCAGAGTCCCTGCTGGGCCTGAATAAAAAGCCTTCCTTTGAAGGCTTACTCATGGGGTCAGACCTGGAGCCCACAGCAGCTTGGAACGTGATTTCTGGGCACAGACAGGAGAGATTTGTCTGCTCAGGCATGGCCAAGCAGAGCAGCTCCTGTGAGCTGAGCATCTCAGTGATAAATGGGGCTGGCTGACTGTGTTCAGAGAACATCCTGTCCTGACTCCCAGCAGGAATATCCAGAGTATAACTACCTGATGAAGGGAGGGGTCAGTTCAGCTTTCATTTCCTGGGTGGAAGGATTGGCTTGGCTGAGCCAGCAGCCTGGAGCAGACGTCTGTCTGCTTTGCATCCTGCCTGGAGGTCATCATTTTCTATTTTGGTTAGAAGAGCATCTCTGGGTCAGGTCTCCTGAAAAGTCCTTCTTGCAGTCTGAGGTGCTTGGGGAAAAAAGGTATCAGGAGTTTGTGGGAGCTGCTCCTCACCCTTTCCCTCTTATGCCTGATCCTGCACCAGAGGAATCCTTCCTTAGCTGCCTGCACACCACTGCTGGACTGAGCAACTTGTTCTCCTGTGGACCAGGCAGCTGCCTCTTCTAACCCTCTCTTACTCTTCCAGTACAAATTTGTGGGCCTGCAGAACTTCCCCTGCTCCTCGGACAGCCTGTGTGAGCTGCTGGCTACAGACTTTCCCTTTGAGGTGAGAACACTCAGCTGGGGGCTGCACCCAGCCTTAGAAACAGCTCTGCCAGTGCTGGGAGAGAGGTGCATCCCTCTCCTTGGGAATTCTCTGTCCTGAGGCTGCAGAAAGCTTGCCAAGTTGCTGTTTCCTGTGTGGGATGGATGCCTTCGTGCCCATGTTTGATCTGTTGCCTGTCACTGGCCTCATTCAACCACACAAAGGAGGGAGAGTTAAACCACGGCACTCCCTGGGTTTGTGCTGCCCTTGCTACAGTTGGCTGTGTCTGAAAGAGCCTTTTGGCAGGAGGGGACACTCAGAAGCAGCACAGTTCAGGTTCACACAGAAGTGTGATGGACTGCTGACCTTTTCTGGGCCAAAACTGCTACTGACCACTGCCCTGGGTGGGCTTGTGTGTGTTTCCTTGGTGTTGGTGCTTCCAGCAAGGCACCTGGCTGTTTTTTGGGGAGGAAGAAGAGGGGTGGTGAGATCCCAATGGTTTCTGAGGGGTTTGGGTGTTCCTGATGGGTGCCTGAGGTGTCCTGGAGCTGGGGGCAGTTGGCTGTGGCAGAAACGACTGAGCAGGACACCTGTGTTTGCTTCATCTGCTTCAAAAGTGGAATCATAGAATCCCACAATATTGAGTGGAAAGGGACCTGCTAGTAGCATCAAAGTCCCACTCCTGGCCCTGCACAGGACAGCTCCAAGGATCCCACCCTGGGCCTGAGAGTGCTGTCCAAAGGCTCCCTGAGCTCTGGTGAGCTTGGGGCTGCTCTGGTGAGCCTATTCCAGTGCCTGAGCACCCTCTGGGGGAAGAACCTGTTCCTGATATCCACTCTGAACTTCCCCTGTGCTGTTCTGACCCCTGGGGAAGGGCAGGGCAGGCAGGACCATGTGCCCCCCAGCTCAGCTGCTCGTGGCTGTGAGCAGTGAGGCTCAGGCCCTCCTGGAATCAACTCTGGCTGCTTTTGCCTGCCCTGGCTGACTTGGCACTGCAAGGGAAGAGGATGGAGGAGGCAGTGGCATTCCGACCTGGTGACAGTGACAACATCTGGGTGCCAGAAGCTCCTCCAGTGGCTGCAGCTGTTCCTGGGAGTGCCCAGCCCCACATCAGGAACAGCCTCCACAGAGATTTTTTTGTCCCACAAAGCCAAAAGCCACATTGATGTGACAGTGCCCCTCGTGCTCTCTCCCATCCTGATTTAGCCGTAGGTGTAGGTTTAAGTTAGGGGCACTAACTTGGCTGTGAGGGCTGACTTTGCTTTCTGCTTGTGAAAGCCAGGACAGTCAGCAGAGCAAGCTGGAAAGTCCCAACCCCTCACTGGTCTTGCCAGACCCTCCCCAGCTTTCTGACAGCTGCCTTCTCATAATAAATGCTCCAAGTGGCTCTGTAGAAACAGTCATTCCTGGCTTTCCCGAGTTAAGTCTTCATTCCTTCCTGAGGCATCTGCTCCCATGAGGAAAGGCTGAGGGGCGTTTGCCCACTGCAGTCAGAGCAGCAAAGTGCTGGGCTACAAAGGAGGCTGTTGCAAAATTCTAGAGCAGGAGATGGAGCTGAACGGGCTCCAGCTGTGTAATCCAGCTGTGATTTGCCTGCCCAGGATCTTTGCTATATCAGAGTGTGACCCCAGAAAGCAAAATGTGGTGTACATTGGCTGAAAGCAGCCCCAGCACTGCAGGAGCCGTGGGGATTTTCCAGAAGGGAGCTGTGGGTCTGTGTGGTGTGCCACAAGAGGGAGCCCAAAAATCCCCAGAAACACCTTCCACCACGGGCACAGGGCAGAATAAACTTTGCAGGAGGCTAAATACATCCTGATTGTGGGTGGACAGAGGTGGTCTGAGCATCTTTTGATGCTGACAGGGATCTCGTGTTTGTGGTGGCCACAGAGAAGGTCAGTGCTTTCAGCTCTGGGTCTTCAGAGTTAATCTGTTCAGTAGACTCTTATTCCCTGGAATTCAGTAGACTTTGGATCAGTTGACTGGCTCTGAATTTCAAGTGGTTTTTGGAGTGGATCTCAAGAGCCACTGTTCTTCTCAGAGATCTGAGTAAAACCCTGCTTTCCACGAAGGCAGGGGAGCCAAAGCCTCTGAGAAACCCCAAGGTTTAGGAGTGGGAGGACTGTTAAGCACCTAAAATCTGGGAAGCGTGGCTGTGGAATGTTAAATCCTGCCAGGCCAGTCTCTCCTCAGGTTTGGTCGTTCAGGGACAGTGTCAGCCCTTGTTCTGATGTGGCCTCTGTCACTGTGGTGACTCAGGGTAGGGACCCAGCCAACAAATTAAACAAACGGGAAGGAATATAGGAGTCACTTAAATCAGGGAATGGAGAACATGACTTAACTTCACCAGGCTGATCTCCCTTGAATTCTCTAGCTTGGGGAAGGTATTTAGAGTGATCTGGAAGGCCTTTCCAGGCTCTGATCTTTACCAAAACATTCCTGTGGGTACCGGAGAATCCCCGTTGCTCATCGAGTGCCACACACCCCCAGGAATGGGCTGGATATGCTGGAATGCTGCAGAATCTTTTCCTTCCCAGGAGGCAGGGTGGGGGAAAAGCTTTTCACTTTACATGTCCGGAGGGGTTGCACAAGCTCATCCTGATGTTTACTGTTCTGGTTTTCTGTTTTCCTAGCGCAGAAATCCCCCTTTTTCTGGGATTATTTTGCAAGATGTTAACACTGATTGAAAATTACGGACAGAATAGTTCCAGAAGCTTTACCCTCTCTGCCAGAGGTCTGCATCTGTGCAGCAGGAGTGGATATATCCTGCTTTGTGCTCAGCCAGGCCAGTGTGTCTGTTCTGGGGGCTGTAGGATCAGGGAGCAGTTCATCCCAAGGTGGGCTCTTGCTCTCCTCTCCTCTTCCCACTCAGCCACTCTTCCTCGTAGCCAAATGGCCTCTTAAGAGCTTGTGAAGCTGAGCTAAGAGGAGCACCACCTCCAGCATTAGTCAGCCTGACAGCAGGATCCAGCCTGGCAGAGCACACCCCTGGGAAGCGTGGGAAGATGGGGGATGAGAATCCCCAAGCACAGTGGGGAAGTGGGGAAAACGTCAGCCAGCTGCAGCACTGCAGTGTGGAAATAGCAGCACAAGAGTTAGGGCCTAAACCTTTAAAGTCCTGAGTGCCCTTAACTGTCACTGATTGCTGGGAGAAGTTCTCTCCTGGGAAACATTAAGATTTTTTTTTGGCATAAGCCAGCTGAAAGAGCTGTTAGGAACTGGGGCTCCTTGGCGTCACACACTCGGACTAATTACCTTCCAAATGTATTATTTAAAATATCCCTAATCCAGTAAAGTGGGCTGCCTTATTCAGAAACCCTCTGGCTTTCCTGCAGAATGGGATGAAAGCATCCAGAGGATGCTCTGTGCCGACAGCGGGCTGGAATTGTTGCCTTTGACAATTTAAAGCCATCTGGGAGTTGCTGATCTTTCAGGGCAGGAGCTCTGCAGGTTTCTTCTTTCCCTTCCGCTATTTATTGCACTGCTTGAGGAAAAACGATCCAGCTGGTGGTTTTGGCCTGCAAACAGAGAGCAGAGCCCTTGTCTGGTGCCTGGTCATTCACCTGCAGGAGCCTCAGCTCTGCCCTTTCATTCATTTCATTCATTCATTTCATTCATTCAGTCAGTCATCCACCCTCTCTCCTGCCTGCAGGTTGATGGGCTGCTCTTCTACCACAAGCAGACCCACTACACCCCGGGCAGCACCCCACTGGTGGGCTGGCTCAGGCCCTACATGGTCCCTGAAATCCTGGGGCTCACCGTGCCCCACACGGGGCTCACGGCCAAGCCAGACTACGCCGGGCGGCAGCTCCAGCAGATCATCGAGAGCAAGAGGAGCAAAAAGCTGGCAGGGGAAAAGGGTCACCCCCGCAGCGAGGTGGCCACGAGGAATGGACACTACGAGCTGGAACATTTGTCCACCCCTCAGCCAGAAAAGCGTCCAGAGGGCCGGGATGGAGCAGCCAGCCAGATGGAGAGTTAAGGAAGAGGCTCCCTGCCTCTCACCGTGCCTTGTGCTCCTGAGGGAGCAGAGTAATGATGATAGGATGGCTTCGTTTAAAGGGCATAATGGTGGTGTATCTTGCCCCAAGTGCTGCTGATTTTTTTTTTTATTTGTTGTTATTACATACTTTTTGCCAGGACTCTGTGAGGCCTTGACAGGATTGTCTGGTTCTTCGCTGAAGCAGTCGTGTGTTGGGAAATGATCTGTCCCCACAGTGCAGGGATACAGTTCAGCTCCTGACCCTGCTTCTGTTGGAGTCTTGGCAGAACTCCAGCGTAGGAACACTGCTTGGACCTCTGAGGTGCAGCTGCTGCTTGTGACCCTTGCAGCAGCCCCACCTTCCCAGCCCTGGAAATCGGGGCTTTTCAGCCTTTGATACAGCTGTTTTCTGAGGCCTTTCCAATGAAAGTTGTTACTAACAGAAAGTTTGCAGTGAGCTGCTGTAAATCCAAAGGCTGGGCTTTCCACACCCACGCGTTCTTGGGAAAATCTAAATTTCCTTGTGTTGCAGCAAGACCTGCCTCGGAACAGGGCTTTGTGCAGCACAAGCACGGCAGAAGCCTCTCTCTCCTCCAGGCTTTTCTCAGTGGGGGGAGGAAGGAATGGGTTCGCTCTGAAAAACGCTACCATTGATGGTGCCAAATAAAAGGTTTCTCAGAAAGACAAATTCTTGAGCGTCTTCCTGCTACCTAAGGGTGGATGCGTGCTGTGCCTCCCAAACAGGGATTGAAAAATTGGTTCCAGTGCTGACTGGAGCAGAGGAAACGCTTGTGTGGGTTTAATTCTCTGTGCATCAAGGTACTTCAGCCTCTTGGCCTGTCTTTCTCATCCCAGCCCACTTTTTAAGCCCCGGCTGCTCCCCCTCCCTGGTTTTAGGGGGATGAAATGATTGTTCTCACTGTCCCCAGAGGGGGATGAAAAGGAGGGAGATGAACCATCAAGCTCAAGGCAGCACTGGGGCTGTGGAAATGCCCCTGGAGGAGATACTGAGAGTGGGAATGGCCACCTGCAGATAGCACTGTATCCTGCCCTTGCACCCCCCCGTTTTTCCCAGAAAAAGGCCTGGTTTCTGTGCCAGGAGTGTGGGCTGTGAGCGACCATCTGGCTGTGCAGCCACTGATGATGCCAGGGCAGCAGGAACTGGCCTGGCTGTGGGAGGGGGCTGCCCTCGGCTCCCCTTCCCCACGAGGGAAGTGGCACCCTGGCCCCGCAGCGTTCAGAGCTGTCTCTTTCAAACAGCTGCTTAATTTACTGCTTTCGGTATTATTTTTTTTTAACATGTGAAGCAGCTGGCCCAGGGAAAGAGGATGAGCACCTGGACTGTCTCAACTTCCCCATCCCTCACAGATTCCCACTTCCAGCCTCCCTGGCTGGCAGACATCTGAGCAGGAGACCACATCCAGCCTGCTGTCAGCAGAGCTTTCCTTCCATCAGGCAATTAAACCCGGAGGTGGGCATCTGGAGGAAGATTTGTGCATCCCTTAGGGCAGAGAAAGCTGCGGCTCAGGTTACTGCCCTCCAGCAGCTTTCCAAGGTCCTCCAGCCGAGAGAAGGAGAGGAAATAGAGCCGAAGAAGCAGCTGCGTGCTCTGACGGAGGAAAGCAAGAGGGAAGCGACTGCAGCTTCCCACCGGTTCCAGATGATGCCTCATAGTTTCCCTTTTAAAAGCATGAGCGGGGCTGGAGAAATAAATATTTGCGTTACAATTCCTGTTGGGAACGAAAGGCTGTTTTTGGAGAGAGGGTGTCAAACGGAAGTCGCAGGGGCCAGCGCAGTTTGGTGCCGTGACTGTTCTGTTTGCTGGGTGCGATCCCGCTCCCAGCTGGAGCGGGCAGCAGCTCCGCCGGAGGGGTCACCCCACCGGGGCTCAAATTTGGCCTGGGGCAGGAGAGCCCAGCGGGCAGCTCGACCTGGAGACGTGGCCTGGGGCGCTGGGGGACAGAGCCAGCCTGGAGCCCTCATCCAGCGGGGCTCAGCCCCTTCCCTCTGCCCTACATCCATTTTCTCCCAGTTAGGTGCACAGGCTCCGGCTGCAGGCACGCTGCCAGCACAGTGCTCCTCGGCTGAACAAAATGTCCCCTTGTCCCAGAGCCTGGCTTTTTGGAGCGACGGCTGCTGCGCTTCCCGGGATACCCGCTCCTTCCCGGAGGAGCTTCGGGACTCTCCATCCCGGCGCCGACACCTGCGCTCAGCTGGGAAATGCAATTTAGTGATCGTAGAGGAGGGAGTGCAAAGAGCCGCCTGGAAATCCCGGACTGCTGCTCGTGGGGGGAAGGCTGCGAGGCTGGAATACCGGCAAGGGAGAACGCTGTGCCGGGAATGCTATCCAGTAACAGCGAGGGAGGATGCTGCTGCCGGGAATTTTATCCAGCGCCAGCAAAAGGGAGGAGGATGCTGCCACCATTTTAGCGGCGGTGCTGCCGCCTGCCGCGGCCGGAACCGGGGCTGGCGGAGCCGGCG
>JAHLSL010000053.1:1965391-1978292 GCA_025920805.1 Petroica traversi | reverse complement strand
TCAGTTGTCCTCTCCCAAAATCCCTCGTGCCGCCCTTTTTCTTTATCTTTTTCATCTCCCTTCCTAAAAGCTTTCTTTTGGTGTTTCTTGTGTTTGGGGTCTGTTGAGTGCAGAAATGGACCTGTCTTTCTGCTGAAACCCTGTTGTTTCACATAATAAAAAGAAATTTGGCATGGTAGGAAAAGGTTTGGGGCAGGGAGGAGGAAAAAAAGATGTGTTGCTTAGATTGTTTGGATGAATGGGTTAAATTACCAAAACATTTGGTGCTTTTCTGAACACATGGCATATGTGGGTGGTTGTGTGGGAGTAATTTGGGAGTAAGGAAGGCTCTATTCTCAGATTATGTGCTATAAAACCCTTAAACAAAGAGAAAAGTCCACCAAAAATAACCCCTTTAAGTTGCTACATTTGGAGAAGGCACATACGTACAAATTGGTGCCTGTTTCAGCTTCTTCCAAATACGGTGTGAGTCTTTTCCAGTTTTGGTGGAAACCACAGCCCTTTCCTTTTGCTGAATGTGGGAAACTTAATTCCTATCAACCTCCAAAAAGATGTTTCAAAAAGACTTGTTTCTTCCTCACAGTGAAATACATGGAAAATCCTTTGCCTGGTGCAAGGTTGGGGCTGTACATGAGTTTTTCTTCCATTGCTGTCGTTTAATTTCAGATGAAAGAGATGTCCTGTGTGTAGCTCTTGCAGCTGCTGGAGGCACAGGGGCCCAGAGCTCTCATTTTAGGCCATGGCTGTTCTTCCAGTCCCTCTGAAAATTGGCTGTTGGTACACAAGTCATGAACCTCTTGCTGTTTGAGGTGTAAAACAATTTGCCACCCACAGTTGCCATTTTCAAAACCCTTCCATGTTGAACTGAAATGTCTGGCTTTTTGGGAGAAGTGCAAGTGTGTACCTGGCAGACATCTATACACTGAATATGTCATTTCCACTTTCTGCTTATTCTTAGACTTCCATAATAATTTCCACATATGAATGCAGGAAAAATACTCAGTCTAGTTCTGTTTATCCTAGCAGTCACTTCAGTGATGGTAAATTTGGAGTGTGGGTTTTTGGTTTTGCTTTTTTCTATTCTGAGTAATTCTGCTGATCTGTGTTGCTTTTTTTTTCCCCCCTTTTTGTCTCTTTTTTGGTACAGTTTTATCTTGTGGGCCAGGAGTGGGGAGTGAGTACCTCTTATTCAAACAGTGCTGGTAGTACACTAACCAGGCTCATGAGCTTTTTGCTCCTTAATTCCCTGCCCAGGCTCAGGGCTAGCTGCTGTGTTTTAAAATAATGAGTGTTTTACAGAACAACGGGAGGTGGAATCAAATCTTGTCTGCTAATATAACCTGTCTGGTCTGTCTCCAGGTGGAGGATGCATTGTCTTACCTTGACCAGGTGAAGCTACAGTTTGGTAGTCAGCCACAGGTCTACAATGACTTCTTGGATATTATGAAGGAATTTAAATCTCAAAGGTAACGAGCTGCATTTTGCTTCTTCCTTCCAGGTTAGAAAGAGTGTGTGTAGACATGGGAGCACAGGGCAGGAGCTGAATTCTGTACTTTGTATACAGAATAACACACCTGGACATCAATAAAAAAAGCAGTTGTGGGCTTTATTTTCCGAAAATGAAATGCATCCCTTCATTTATACTAAACCTCTGCTTAGAGTGGGAGTTCACAAGTTCAGCCTTGACAGCTGATTCATCTGGTTGTCTGCCCATTAATAATGGTCAGACCTGGGACTAGATCTTGTGGTCATAAAACGCTGTCTGGGCTAATAAAATAATGCTAATGTCACTCTTGAGTTCAGCAGTGTGTTTGTAGGGCTCAGTTTTGCATTTTTTCATAGGTTAGAGTTGATAAGGGGAAAAAATACAGTAGCAGATTCCTGTGGGGAGAACCTTGTCCCACTGAGAGGCCCCAGAGGACGGTGACATTGTGCTCTCTTTGCTCCCTCAGCATCGACACTCCAGGGGTGATCAGCCGTGTGTCGCAGCTCTTCAAGGGCCACCCAGACCTCATCATGGGCTTCAACACCTTCTTGCCACCTGGCTACAAGATTGAGGTGCAGACCAACGACATGGTGAACGTGACAACCCCGGGGCAGGTTCACCAGATCCCCACCCACGGGCTGCAGCCCCAGCCGCAGCCGCAGCCGCCGCATCCATCGCAGCCGTCGGCACAGTCGACCCCAACACCAGCACAGCCGGCTCCACAGCCCACACCTGCCAAAATCAGCAAGGTGAGAGGCTCTGGGTGACCTGCACCAAGAGCTCAGGGGTCCTGCTGCCTCCAGCTGGAGCTGGTGTGGAGCTAGAGAGTGAAAAATTAACTTCCGCCCTGTTTTTCCGCAGTATTTGTGAACCTTTGTGTGGTCCCCTTCTGCTGCTGGGTTTGGTTTCTCGTTTTCAAACTTGAGGGTGCAGTCATAGTTAATTTGACAGCAATTCAGATAAGCTTTCCAAAACATGAAGGGTTTGGAAAAGCCTTGTTGCTGGCAGTGGGGAACTGAAAGACATCAGAGCATCTGGTGAATGGCACACACATTATCCAAGAAGTGATTCCAGCAACCTTAGGGTAAAGGTTCCTGGTTAAAGCACTGGGCATGCATTACCTGCCTGCTTTTGTGTACACTGTCTTAGTCCTAAAGTCCCAAGAAATTGCCCATGAAGCAGAGGTTGTGATAAAGATGTTCCTGGTATGTGAAAGTGTGTGTGTCATTTCAAATGCTTGAGGAAATCTTAATTTTTTATTTGGTGGATTCTGTGTTGCTCCAAGTCTTGTTTTCAGATTGGTGGTTTTTGTAGAGGGGTCTGGTTCAGCCATCAGCTGGAAGGGATCAGGAATTATTGGCAACATCTGAAATGCAAAATTTTAGGCAGGATGACCATGATGTTGCCTGTAGGTATTGGTGTGTGTGCCCAAAACAGGCACCTTTCAGTAACAAAGGAAATTTGACTTTGATTTAGATATAATCCAGATTCTACTGTCCAAAAGATGTATTTTATGTGAAACAGAATAGGATAATAGATGTAAGAGATTACTGCAGATGAAATATTGTGTGTTTTAGCTTTAAAATGCAAAAGTATTACAGAGCCTTAGGAGGGAATCTCTAAAGTTTCAAGGGTTAATCCCTACATTGCTAGATAACAGTTGTCTGGAAAAGCTAAAGAAAAAGGTGATATGTAGTTAAAAAGCAGCAGGATTTAAACTATGGTAGTTAGTTGATCTCTGGACAAACATTGTTGGGACGTGCAACTTCCTGCTCAGAAATGGCAAACAAGAACATGCTGAAAGATTGGCTTAAAGATTTGCCAAGCTGGACACTGCAGATCATTCCAGAATGAACTTGCCCACGCCAGATTTCAAGAATATTTTCTGAAGAGGTAGTTCATGCTCTCAGTAAAGCTGTAGTGGTCTCCTAATATAAGGAGATAAGGGGTTTTCTCCCTATCAACCTACAAAATGTTGAACTATCTTTGCTGTAACTTTAAAATGAACCTGAGGGACAGGCTAGGGAATGAGGTGAGATATCCCTACCAGGTAGGTAAAGCTGTAGCTGAGCAAGGCAGGACCTTGTAACAGGATATTTATGGCCATCCTAAGACAGTTATTTACATCCTCAGTCCTGAAAACTCTGTGTAGTATGAATTTTGAGTTTTAAAACAAGAGGGGAATAAGTGCTTCCATTTAAAATTGCCACCTCAAAACTAAACTTTCACCTGGCTGTTTGGTGTCCATTAAGAGTATTCAAGGTAATTACTCACTGCCTGCATTTTGTCTCAAGTTTTTCCCTGCTGTTGCCTTTATACATCCCCCATTTCTTCACTTCCCTAGTGAAAATAACGTGCAGTGTTGGAGCCAGCCATACCCATGCATTCTGCTCTTCAATTTTTGGGGTAGTTTGTGCCTTAGTCCAAAGCAAGGAAAATCATCTTGATACCAATGCTTTGAGCGGGTGTTTCTGTCTCCCTGATGCGGTTGGGTCTCTGCTGGCCCACTAAATATTTCCCTACCCCTAAGTGGATTAAAAGTGCCTTTATCCTGCCCATGAAGGGATCTGCTTGTGCCTGACCAGCTCGTGTTGTCCCCAGCCATCTCAGTTGCAGGCTCACACCCCTGCCAGCCAGCAAACGCCGCCGATTCCGCCGTACGCGTCGCCGCGCTCGCCGCCCGTGCAGCCCCACACGCCTGTGACAATCTCCCTGGGCACCACACCATCCCTGCAGAACAATCAGCCCGTGGAGTTCAACCACGCCATCAACTACGTCAACAAGATCAAGAATCGCTTCCAGGGCCAGCCAGACATCTACAAGGCTTTCCTGGAGATTCTCCACACGTATCAGGTGAGCGTTGGAAATACGGGTTTGTGGCTGTGTGTGGTTATTTCTCTGGCTTTGCTTTTTGTGGGAGGTGTCCAAAAACTTGAATTTGGGTATTCTGCTGTGCTAACAGTGGCCAGTAAATAATCACAGACTGGTTTGGATTAGAAGGGGCCTTAAAGATCATATAGTCCAACCCTTTGCCATGGGCAGGGGCATCTTCTGCTAGGTCAGGTTGCTCCAAGCCCCTTCCAGCCTGGTCCTGAATTCTGCCTGAGCTGAGAAGAAATCTTGCAAGTTAAAAAGATGGCATAGCAGTATGAAGTAATAGTTTTCAATCCCTTGTCTTCGTTTGGAAGTGTCTGAAATGTTTGTTTAAAACTAGATTTGGCATTTTTCTGTGAGTGTATGTCAGGATGAGACAATGTGGCCATAACTCTCTGTTAAAAGAAACCTCTTCCTTGATCATTGTCTCACAGTTGCAAGGCCCCTTGGGCATTTAGGATGTATTTATAGTATATTTTAGTATGGATATTTAGAATATGTAAGAGTCATACTATTAATATTGTATGATGCTTTACGTAAGAAGCTGAGACCTTTGCTGTTTCATTATTTATATCCCTGAAAGTTTGTTTCTTCTTTCTTTGTCACCTGAATAGTTTGTACATCCTTTCTTCTGACACTTCTCCTCTTCCCTCTGGCAGAAAGAGCAGCGTAATGCCAAGGAGGCAGGAGGGAACTACACACCAGCTCTGACAGAGCAGGAGGTCTATGCCCAGGTGGCTCGGCTCTTCAAGAACCAGGAGGATCTGCTATCAGAATTTGGGCAATTCCTGCCCGATGCCAACAGCTCTGTGGTGAGTACCCTTGGAGGCAGGATGAAATACCTAGTGCAGGCTGTTCCGTATGAAACCAGTGTTCAGAAAAATGGGCTTTTTGCAGGTTCTTTCGTGAGGTGTAGAAATGAGGTCAGTGGAGTAGACTGTGTGTTCTGGCTACAACTTGTGTCTTAAATAACTTTTATTTTAAATGCAATCCCTTTGCCTAGAAGGGTTGTTCTAAGTGCTGTAACTGCAGTAAAATCCCTTGTTCATCTAGAGCTAGGAGGAGCAGCAGACCCGACTGGACTGCTGCATCCAGCTTTGGGGTCCCCAGCACAGGAAGGACATTGATTTGTCAGAGGAGGTCACCAACATGATCAGAGGGATGAAGCAACTCTCCTTTGAGGAGAGGCTGAGAGAAATTAGGATTCTTCTGCCTGGAAAAGAGAAGGCTCAGGAGTCACCTGGCCTTCCAGTTCATGAAGAGAGCCTTGAAGAAAGATAGGGAGAGATTGTTTACGAGGGCATGGAGTGACAGGACAAGGGAGAACGGCTTCAAACTGAGAGAGAGTAGGTTTAAATTCGATACTAGAAAAAAAAATTCTTCCCTGAGAGGGTGGTGAGACACTGCCACAGGTTACCCTGAGAAGCTGTAGCTGCCCCATCCCTGGTGGTGGTCAAGGGCAGATCAAATGGAACTCTGAGCAACTTGGAGTAGTGGAAGTTGTCCCTGACCATGGCATAGCATTGGAACTGAATGATCTTAAAGGTCCCTTCCAACCCAGACCATTCTGTGACCTTTTGTGTGGAAACTCAGCCCTAATAATCTTGTGGTTTTGTCTCTGACCAAGCTGTTGAGTAAAACAACTGCAGAGAAAGTGGAATCAGTCAGGAATGACCACGGGGGCACAGTGAAGAAGCCACAGCTGAACAACAAGCAGCAGAGACCCAACCAGAACGGCTGCCAGATCCGAAGGCACTCGGGCACTGGAGCAACCCCTCCTGTGAAGGTAAGAGCCTGTGCTGCTCCTTCAGACCCCTCTTTGTTCCAGTGGCAGAGCAGGATGTGTTTTCCAAGTCCTTGTGAGTTTTGTGTTTTCCCTGAGAAGATGGAAAGTAATGTTTGTCTTTAAACCTTTTAGAAGTGCTTGTTTTCAGGCACAAGTCTTTGCCTCTCTGATTTTTGCAAGCTGCTGGTGGTATCTGTTCCTGAGGGTGGGGTATAGTTGCTTTAATGGCAGAGTTTTCATCACTTTATTAGAAATATGTAGTTTTATTAGCAGTGTTCAGTGAGGGGGAGTTGTGCAGTGTGGAGAAAAAAAAAATCTCAGTAATGCCACTGAATACATTTGTCCAAAATTTGTAGCAAATATTCCTGAGACACATAGGAAAAGACAAGCTGAAAAGGTGTGCCTGAAAGCTTTGTGGTGGCAGAACTTGGAGCAGATGCAGCAGAATGATGTTTGCTCATCTTTGCTGTGATAAACCTTTTAATACAATGATGAATGGTTATTCTCTCAGCAGAGTTTGCCCTTTTCAAATGACACACGATTTGTGAGAGCAGCGAGGCTTTGTAGTGCAACAAAAATTGTCCCATGGCCAGGTGGCTTCGTGTTTGTGCATGAAGAATAAATTTGTCTGCTTTTCCTAAAGCTGGTATATCTTCCTTTGTCATGAAAAGCATTAGCAGGCATAATTGTATCATTTAAATCCAGTGATTTAAGTCCCCTCGTGCCCTTTCTCCTCCTTTTCAAATCAAGGGCACCAAAATAAAGCACGTTTTGGAGGCAACTTTCAGCCTTTCTGAGGATGGAGAGTGCAGGGGTGGGATGAGGAAAATAAAGCATCTTGCAGTAGAATGCAAGAGAGAAAAAAATTGTTATTCTGGGGAGGTGTAAGACTTACAGAACTGGATGAGTGATAGGAAAGCCACTTATTCTGGCAGTTTTCCAAACTAGTTATCAAAATAAGATAGGCTGTAGTGTGATTGAAACAATCAGCTAGTTACAGGGAAGGGTGCAACAATGTATTACAAATATTTGGAGTGGCATGCTACTTATTAACATTGAGTAAATTAACTTGTAGCACATGTTTTAATAGACTCTTCCTTCAAAAAAGCCACCTTTAATGGCAAGCACATGGTGGGACTCGTGTGTGATAGATAATCAAATTATCTCCACTTGCTGAAAACCCCGTTTATTTTTAATTGCCTTTCTCTTTTTGATAACAGAAGAAACCAAAGCTGCTTGGTTTGAAAGACCAGTCTTTGGCAGAAGCCAGCAAACATGGTGTGGGGACAGAATCTCTGTTCTTTGAGAAGGTGAGAGGCAGGATGCAGATGTGGCATGTCCTTGATGTATGTCCTCCCTGTATACACATCTGGATTTTCATCACAGTGAGATAAATGTGTGAGATTCACACCACCCTGATAACATTTCTCAGCTTGCCCTCAGATGTATCCTGCGACCTCCAAGTCAGATCCATGGAAATTTTAAAAAAATCAGTGATATTTTTAACATGTGTCTTTTCCCCCGTGCTCCTCCTCCAGCTTTCCTCTCACTGCTGCTGCTGCAGTTTATTTGAGGGAATGGGAATTGTTTCCTGTAACCCACACTCCAAATTGTTTTCCCCTTTATGAAATGATGTGGATGTCGTGCTGTGTGGGCACAGCTTGTACCCATCTACAGCCAGCTGGCTGCAGTGGGGGAGCTCAGTTTACAAAGCACCTGATTCTTATTTACATTGGGTTGGTTTGGGGGTTTTTTCTCCCCTCAGAGATTAATCTAATTAATTACACAGTTGTTACCTGGTGCTGCTTTAGCACACAGATCAAGGGAAGGAGATTGGGGATTTTTCCAAGTGGTACCTTGGTGTCTTCTTGGAGATGTCCATACATCCCCTTATAGCTCAGAGGGGAGTATGAAACAAACTTAAAACCATCTTTTTAAGCAATATTCACACACTGATGACAGTCTTGGTTGCTCCCTGCTGATGTGGTGAATTTTGCAGCGTGATGGGAACCAGCTAATGGTTACTGGGAACCAATTTATTGCTTGGAGGATGTGTGGGTGTTAACATGAGTAAACCTAGAAATTCCCGCTGTGGAATTATAACTGTAATGATGAATTACTTAATAATGATAGATCTCAATCTGATGTGTAGATGCATTCTTGTGGGAATGGTAAGGGTGTTGAGATGAACAGTTTGGCTTCCTCATTCTGTGAAGATCAGGATCACAGGAGGAGAATTGTCTGTGCTAGTCCAAGCTGGAAGCAGGCAGAGGCTGGAGGGGTGTAACCTGAGGCATGGGTCTCATACACCTGCTCTATACTTGAAATAATCTCTGGAGTTTAAAAGCAGCCTGGGTGAATTTGTGGTGCTACAGCTACAACTGATGTTGTCCACAATTCCAGTGTTTTCTAATCCAGCTGTTACAGGGTGCTTTGAAGGATTTAATTCTTCACTTGCAACTCCTTCTCTACAGTAATGCCCCAGTGCTTACACTGCAGGATATCCCAGTGTGGGCATGGCTCCCCTCAGCCCCAGTTTGTCTGTCCCGCTCACTTGAAGATTTGTGTGCCTGGGTGGGAAGCACAGGGTCAAATCCAGGTGTCCTGGACCTCCCCTGCTTAGTCTGAGCCTGACAGCCCCTCTTTGCCCCTTGTGCTGTCCCTCAGGTGCGCAAAGCTCTGCGGAGCACGGAGGCGTACGAGAACTTCCTGCGCTGCCTGGTGATTTTCAACCAGGAGGTGATCTCCAGGGCTGAGCTCGTGCAGCTGGTTTCTCCATTCCTGGGGTAAGTGCAGCCCCTTTCCTTACCCTCATCTTGGTCTGTTTCTGTTGTGCAGCCAGGAAAGAAACTCTCACCTTCGTGGTGTCCTGCATTGCACTGTCGTGTTCCTTATCCCAGAGAGATTCCCAGCTGTGTCCTGCCAGGCAGCATCCAGGTGTTGCTTGCTGTGTGTCTTCCCTTCCCAGTGGGGCAAACAAAATTATTGCTGTTAATTGCAGTTTCTTGCGCTGGAATCATGGATTATGTCATCTGAGGAAAGATTGACTGTCTAGTGATATAGGAAATGTGCCCCCCAAAAAAGCAGAGAGTTGATACAAACTCACTAAAGTTTCCAAAAAGCAGCTGAATTCTGTCACAAAGCCAAAAATGTTAAGAAACTCTGTACTTTAAACAGGAATACACACTTCCACGATGGTCAGTAGTGTATAGGACAGCTCTGTTAATTGGTTAAAAACAACAAATCCCGTCATCAACTTTGGGCAGCAGGGTCAGTGTTTCTTCTCCATGGGCACTGAATTGCTGGTTCCCAGGGAGAAGGCAGAAGCAACATAAATTAGGTTCAGGACCCCATTACAGAAGCTGTTGTGAAGAGAAACTGCCCTAAGGAGCTCCCACTCACTCTGTAGATCCACTGGAATTAGTCAGGCATCCTGCTGGATTGCACCTTTTCAGGTAGAAAAGGTGCAATATTTGACAAAAAAATTCTGTACTTTCCCCACCTACTGCTTGTGCTCCTAACTGTAGGGAAAGATATAATACAGGGCTTTTTTATTCAGGAGTTGGACATAATCTTTTGCCATATAATGAAAAAGCAATGAATAACTAGTGATTCAATTAGTAACGGGTTCTATTCATCCTATTGCTGGGGCTTTGCACGAGATAAGAGGACTTGAACAAATGCAGTATTTTAGACTAATAAATTCTTCAGGAATCTTTGCAAACAGGCGAGCTTGGGCCTTGCAGGCAAAGGCTTCTCCATGATTTATGCTGCTCTGTGAAGTCTGGTTGAAGCAATTGCTTGGCACTGAAACCTTTTGCTGTGTAGTTACAGAATTTGCCTTTTAGCTTCTTCTTGCTGCCTCTGAAAAGGAAAGGTCTGGTTTAAGGCTCAAAACAACTGGGAATCTGGCCTGAGTTCACTGCCAGGGTAGTGTGGGGAGACCCAGATGTGACTGTGCCATGAGTGCTGTTCCTGCAGCCAAAGCTTTGACAGCTGCTCTTTGCTCGTCACTAATCCTAAAGCACCTTATTTGCACCACAAGAGCAATCCCCCACCTGATCCACAGCAGGTGCTTGCTTTTTGTTTGGTCAGGCTCTGTGAAGTGGGGTTGGGCAGAGAGGGTCTTCTCACCAGATTGATAATTCAGAGGGTTGTAATAATCAGTTTTAGCCCTCAGCATCGCAGCTCAGCGCCGTCTGTGTTCTGCCTGGCTCGTTTTTCACTTCATTCCTTTTCTTTTAGGAAATTCCCAGAACTGTTCACTTGGTTTAAAAACTTCCTGGGGTACAAGGAGTCTGTTCACATGGAGACATACCCAAAGGAGAGGGCTACTGAGGGCATTGCCATGGAGATTGACTATGCCTCCTGCAAGAGGCTGGGCTCCAGCTACCGAGCCCTGCCCAAGAGCTACCAGCAACCCAAGTGCACAGGGAGGACCCCGCTGTGTAAAGAGGTAAGGCAGGAGCTGTGCCTCACTGGGAGGCTCTTCCCAGCCTTTTTAAATGGTTGGAGCTAAGGTGTTGGAGCAGGATTGGGAATTGAGTTTGTATCTGTGTGCTGGAAAGGTTCCTGGGGGTGGTGAGCACGGAGCTGGGGCCAGTCCTGCTTAGCCCTGATCCACACTGCTCCTGCACCCAGGCATGTGTGGGCACCCCATCCTGGCTGGGATTGTCACAGTGCATGTGGCAGCCCCAGGGGAGCCTCAGAAATTCCTAGTGGCACTCCCAGAAACATCTGGAGCACATCCAGGAGCTGCTG
Organism: Petroica traversi; assembly: GCA_025920805.1. Lineage (NCBI taxonomy): Eukaryota > Metazoa > Chordata > Aves > Passeriformes > Petroicidae > Petroica > Petroica traversi. The sequence goes on along the minus strand of JAHLSL010000053.1, from coordinate 1,967,385 downwards.
CACAGGGTGAGGTGTCAGTCAAGGAATTGGGTTGTGCTGGGAGCTGGCTGGGAGTCTGTGGCACCCACGTGGCTTTGATGCTTGGCATCAGCTCTCCTCCAGCAGTGTTTGTGAAAGGTTTGTGTGGAGACTTGGGCAGCTGGAGAAAAAAAAAACTAGTGAATAGTTTAGACGGTTAATTACTGACATACCTAATCCTCCTACATTTGATTTATGATGTGTTACGTAGCACAACCTGTGAAAGGAGCATTAAGGTTGCAAACTTGAAACACTCCAAGTAGGAGATGACAGAACTGGTTTTCTGTGTGGTCTTAATGTGATCTCAGAGGTCCTTTACAAGGTAGTGTGTAATTCAGGATTATTGCTACCTTTTTACCTAAATTCCCACTTAGCCTGCTTTTAGAGTTGTCTCTAGGCCAACTTTAAAAGAAAATCATGTTTTCTGTAGACAGATTCTCCCACGTGTTCCCTCAGATGTATCTTTCTTTCTCCCTGAAATGCTGAATTTTTAATCCATGTCTTGACACGTCTCTCAAAAGCTTCTCGTGTGATGCAGTTACAAACTTTTTCTCCCTGTGAGAATCTAATGACTCAGTTGCCCAGGCTTTGGGTTTATGAAAACTGGGCCTGGCTTTCAAGACTGTCTGCCAAAATCATTGTTTCTTTGCCTTCAGCCTCTTTGAGGTTGTCGTTGGTTTTTTGCTTGCTCGCTTTTTAATGTTCTGCTCCTGTATTGAGAGCTGCAGGTGCTGAGCTGTTTTGTCAGGAAAGGTGATGCTGGGGTATGGTTTTATACTTCTAATTAACCTGATTTGGAGGCAGCAACTCTGTCTGTCCTGTCTAACAGTCAGGTCTGCTGTGGTGACCACACAGTGTTGATGGTGAATCCCACGTGAGGAAACCAGCTGGTTGCAGCTGACTAATCCAAAGTAGCAGAAAAGCTCCTTTCACCTTTATTTCCCTCTTCTCTCACAAGTTTTTTCCCCACAGCTCCAGCCTAGGAAATTTTTAGGCTGGCTGGCTGTTTGGTTTGTGGCTCTTTGGAGTTGCCCTGTGAATGCTGGGCTTTGGAATGGGCACACATTCCAATGGGGAATTAGAAGCCCATCAGTAAACTGGGCTTGAAGCTGGCCAGGTGTGCTCTCCTTGAACACTGACCACAGCTCTTGTTCTCCTTCTGCCTCCCTGAAAGGTTTTGAATGACACCTGGGTCTCCTTCCCCTCCTGGTCTGAAGATTCCACGTTTGTGAGCTCCAAGAAGACACAATATGAAGAGCACATCTACAGGTGTGAGGATGAGCGTTTTGAGGTAAATTGCTTTTCCTTGCTTTATGTCTCAGATGATACCTTTAATTCTGCATTTTGTTGTATCTACCAACTGTTTTTTTTGCATAAAAGCTTGAATTCTCTTCGTGCAAGAAACAGTGACTGCATAACCACTGAGCTGCCACCCCTGCCCCTTACCTTTTGTGCAGAGCCCTTTGTTCACCCCACTCCACATGAATTGTTGAATGGAATTTTTGCATCTTTTCTAGTGCATGAGAACATGCATTCCCCTGTAATCCTCTGCAAAACAGTATGTTCAAGATGTTAAACAACTGACATCTTGACTGGAAATGGAACTTAGCTGGGCAATTATCTGAATCCACTCAGATCTGGCATGTCCTTTTGTAGAGTAACTGTCAGCTGGAAGATGTAATTTCCAAACAGTATCGTTCTGGTAGCCTTTAAATCCTTACACAGTGTTATTTAGGTAGCAGCTGAAATATATAATTGGATTATTTCAGAGCAGCTGAACACCAAAGTGCTGGGCTACACCTTGTTAAGCAGGCACAGCTCCTTGCTTGGTGTTGATGGCAGAATGATTTTTGCCTTTTCTGTTATATACCTTTTACACAGTTCTGTGTATCCACAAGCATTGCCATGCACACTTGCAACCTTTTACTTAGTTCAGTGCTCAGTGTTCTGTAAGTGTTCTGCAGGCCTGAGACTGA
>JAHLSL010000053.1:1954463-1964991 GCA_025920805.1 Petroica traversi | reverse complement strand
TTTTACACAGTTCTGTGTATCCACAAGCATTGCCATGCACACTTGTAACCCTTCACTCAGTTCAGTGCTCAGTGCTCTGTAAGTGTTCTGCAGGCCCTGAGACTGAACAGCCCAGAGCTGCAGAGCCAGGGACACCAAACATTCCCACTGGCTCAGGAAGCCAAGGGCTCCTGGCAGGACAGATTCTGGAAACTCGAGCTGAGCCCAGCCCAGCCCCTTATTGGACTCCCTTGTTAAATATACTAATGTGTAAAGTCTATAACTGGTGTATGTAATTAACAGTGGGAATATATTTTACCACACTGTCACCTGGGTAAAATGGATACATCAAACAGAATCCTGATTAAAATACTGAGGTAAAAACCCCAACCCTCTTAACCATATCTAACTTCATTTTCATAACATCAGGAAAAAGGCACCAGTAGAGCCATCCAAATTTATGGGGAATGGGTAATTTCTGCCTCTAAGGAGTGCTGTCTTCACAAGGCTGTAAATTTGCCCCAAAAGGTTGTGGCTGCCCCACCCCTGGATGTTCAAGTTAACCCCTGTAGAAGGCCAGGTTGGGCAGGGCTTGGAGAAACATGGTCCAATGGAAAGTGTCCCATGGCAGGGAGTGTAGCAGGATGTTCTCTAAGGTCCCTTCTGAGCCAAACCATTCCATCATTCTATTATTCTGTGAAACTAAGAAGTTCATTTATATTCTGGACAGCTGGTGTATTCCATAATAATCATCTAGAGGGAATTGCCCTCCTGAAACAAAATCCTTGCAGCTCAGCTGGAAGGATATAGAGCTTTTGTTGTCTCCTCTTAACACTTTTTTCTCCCCTGGTGTCAGCACTGTGTATAAGATAAGGAAACTCTTGTCCCAAGGCTAAATGTGATCCCTTTGCAAATCCTATGGCCCTGTGTGCCCAGATCATGGTGTCTCTGCTATCCTCAGATTCCCAGTCCTGTTTCTGTTGTCAGCCTCCCCTTCCTCAGTTAAAAGGAAGTGGATGCTGCAGCTCCTTGGGGAAGGTTGAGGAGATGCATTAGCAGTACATGGTGTTTTATCTCTGTGGAACTCTTGATCCTGTGTTTTGGAGTTCTGGAGCTGGGGGTAGCAGCCTTCCCAGGGTACCTGCAAGGTCCCAGCTTCCCTACCGTTCTTGGACTGGATCAGGGTGCTTTGCTTGGGATGCTGAGTCAAGGTTCAGAGTGCATTCCAAGGACACTCAGGTGTCCATGCTTTGTTCATTGTTCAATTTAAGCTGCCTCTGGTCCACAGGTGAAGCTGTGTGACTTTCTGGCATTTCTGATAGACCTGGGCTGGCTTTTTTGACTTCCCTGTCCCTTTATCCCCTCTCCCAGGCTGCTTTGTTCCTGCATGGTTTTACTTAGATATGAAAGAAACCCAGAGTGGTTTCTCCAGTGTGTCTGGGGTGCACCTCCTGCAAAGCTCCTTTCTGTGGGATATCCCTGATCCATGCCCATTTCATTGGGAGTTCAGCTCTTGTCAACACTCACCAAGAACCCCGAGCCAAGGGTTTTTTTTGTATGCTCACCTCTTAGCTCACCTATGTTTTCTTGATCCAAGGTTAAAGATGAAAGAGGAAGAGTGGCGAGAAGCCCAGAGAGGATTTAATAAAGTCTGGCGAGAGCAGAATGAGAAGTATTACCTGAAATCCTTGGACCACCAGGGCATCAACTTCAAGCAGAATGATACCAAGGTCCTAAGGTCAAAGAGTCTCCTCAATGAGATTGAAAGCATCTATGATGAGGTGAGATGGTCACCAACAGTTTCCTCCCCTCAAGCTTATGTCCTTTGCCAGTGCAGTTTCAGTTCCTGTTCCTCACAGCTTGATGAGGGAGGAGATCTGTTCCCCTGGCAGAGCTTTCTAGTGGCTCTTGGGTTGAGGAGAGGGATTGTTCAGGCTGATTTTTATGCTGTTTCTCCTTTGTAGAGGCAAGAACAGGCTTCAGAAGACAATGCTGGAGTCCCCACAGGCCCACACCTCTCATTAGCCTATGAAGACAAGCAGATCCTGGAAGATGCTGCCTCTCTCATCATCCACCACGTGAAGCGGCAGACGGGAATCCAGAAAGAGGACAAGTACAAAATCAAGCAGATCATGTATCACTTCATTCCAGACCTGCTGTTCGCTCAGCGAGGTGAACTCTCAGATGTGGAAGAGGAAGAAGAGGAGGAAATGGATGTGGACGAAGCTACCGGGGCTGCAAAAAAGCACAACGGTGTTGGGGGCAGCCCTCCCAAAACCAAGCTGATGTTCAACAATACGACAGCCCAGAAGCTGCGGGGCATGGATGAGGTCTACAACCTCTTCTACGTGAACAGCAACTGGTACATCTTCATGAGGCTGCACCAGATCCTGTGCCTGCGGCTGCTGCGGATCTGCACCCAGGCCGAGCGGCAGATCGAGGAGGAGACGCGGGAACGGGAGTGGGAGAGGGAAGTGCTGGGCATAAAGAGAGAAAAGAGTGACAGTCCTGCCATCCAGCTACGACTGAAGGAGCCCAGTGAGTGACTTCTGGAGGGAGGCTGGGGGGAAATGGTGCTTCTGTTTGTAGTGTGGTGACGGGGCTTGTCTGGTGTCTTCAGGCACGGGACAGCAGTGACCCTTTAAGATGAGTTCTCTTTTATTATCCCTGTGGAGATGGGAAGATGTGGAGAATGTGGGACTTGGAATTAAAGGAGGATAATACGTAGCAGTTACTCCATAAGAGCTTTCATTTTACACTTGCATATCTAAAGCACCCTCAAGTTCCCTAAGTAAAAACTTCCAGAAATTAAAAAGCTCATGGAGGAGGCTAGAGCTAGAAAGCAAGAGATTATGGATATGAAAAGGGACTTATTTATGCCCATAAAAGACAAGTTTTAGGAACTCTTGAGCTTAAGTGGGTCACAACCCCCAGCAACCCTTCCTGGGGGTGGTGTGCCCATGTCTCCCCTGCTGTCCTGTTGCAGTGGCCATCGATGTGGAGGATTATTACCCAGCCTTCCTGGACATGGTGAGGAACCTGCTGGATGGGAACATGGACTCGTCGCAGTACGAGGACTCCCTGCGTGAGATGTTCACCATCCACGCCTACATCGCCTTCACTATGGACAAGCTGATCCAGAGCATCGTCAGACAGGTGCCTGCCAGCAAGGCCTGGGGCTGGGTGGGGCTGGGGAGGGAGAGTGGGCAGGTTGTTTGCTGCAGTGAGAGCCCAGGCTCATGTTGGAGACCTCATTGTATGCCCAAATGGGGAGTTTCAAAGGTAAGCAGGTAAACTCAGGGTGTTTCTCTACCCAGCTCTCTAAACCTCACTGCAGAGAAATGACAGGTGATTTCTGATCTGTTTAAATTACTGAGAATATCCTCTACAGAGTTCTCGTTGTTTTCCAGTTGTTGTAGGATATAAGTATTCAAAGCATGTCCAGAGCTAATCTTGCTTTAGCTTTGAAAAAAAAAAAAAGAAAAAAAGACATCTAAATAGTTCCTTTCCATCAGTGCTGTAGGAGTGCACGCTTTTTCTAAAAACCTTTTGTCTCTTTTATCTGGCTGCTGGAGTAGCTCATTTTGGCTGTTAAACTCCAGTCCTTTTATTGGGTTGGTAGGAAGAATGTGTGAGCAAAGGAAAAATTCTTCTTGTGCCTTTTTGTAGCATAAAGAATAAAAACAGACACAAGGGGCTGGAAGCTGAATAACTTGAAAGGCCTTTCCTCTTTCAGAAGGGTAGAGCTGCTCTTCAGAAGCCCTTCAGTCCAGAGATTAACTGAATTCAGAAGACAGTTGGGAGACTTGATTTTTAAACCTGCACAAAATACGGATTTGATCTTAAACCTCCCACCCCTCTCCTCAGACACAGCAGCAGCCTGTTGGTGAGGAAAGGACATGCTGTGGCACAGAGCTCTGGCCCTTCCTCCCCTGCTGCTGGTCAGAATGTTCTCTGTGTGTAGTTTTTCTCTGAGTAGCCATGCTTTGCCACCTGCAAGTTTTTCTAAAGACATTGTGGGTCTTTCACACAGTAGCAGAGACCATCAGCAAATGGAAGACACTAAGGGTTTTTTTGCTTGGGCTCAATCCCATTGTTAACCCCTTTATTTTATTCTGTTCTGATGGGGCTGTAGCAGCCTCCCTGACAAACTGTTGTTCCTGTTGGCAGCTCCAGCACATCGTGAGTGACGAGATCTGTGTGCAGGTGACAGACCTGTACCTGTCAGAGAACAGCAACGGGGCCACGGGAGGGCTCCTGGCGTCGCAGTCCTCCCGCACGCTCCTGGAGGCCGCGTACCAGCGCAAAGCCGAGCAGCTCATGTCTGAGGAGAACTGCTTCAAGGTAAAGCCAGCTCTGAAGCACAGTGCAAAACCAGCAAGAGCTGAGGGGGATGCCTTTTAAGAAGGGAGAGGCACTGGTCCTTCAGAAAGAGCCACCCAAAAATGAAGAAAATTAACTCCGTCCCAGCCAAAACGCAGCGTGCATGCTGCTTATGTTTTGGGACATAAGTTAATGTTTCTGTAAGGGCCCCTCAGAAATGAAGTTGCAAGGAGGAATACGTTTCCTGGAACAGCAATGAATATCCCCTGTCTTTACAGCAGCTTTGGGCTGTATCATACTGACTGCTTGGCTGCCACTGGTTTTAATTTGTTAGCTCAAACTCCTCTGTTTCTCTGGTGTCTCAGTTTTGTCGACTGCTGGGAGATCTGCCACTACTGACTGGGCGTTAAATCAACTGCTGCTTGCATACATTGCTAATAAACCTGTGCTAATCAAATCCATACTTCCTTTGCTGAAGAGGCAGGAAGTGGTCAGGCCCTTTCTGAGCCAAAGGAGTACTTTGGATAAAAGCCTGAGTGTATAATATCTCTTCCCGTGCCCTCGACTTACTTTGGGGCTCAAGGATTCCTTTAAAACTGGCAACTTGCTTCATTTTCTCTTTGCCCCAGTGAGAAGTAAAGGTGTTTTTTTTCTATTTCAAACCTCCTCCTACTGAAGTTCCTTCTGCTTTTTCTTTGTAGCTGATGTTCATTCAGAGCAGAGGTCAAGTTCAGTTAACCATTGAGCTGCTGGACACCGAAGAGGAAAATTCGGATGATCCTGTGGAAGCAGAGGTAAGGGCAGCTTGTCCAGAGAGCTGACTGTGATGGTCAGGATTGCACTGGACCAGAATGTCCAGCTGACTGGTTAGCACAAGACAAAGAAACATCAAGGACATGCCATAAAGCTTCCAGTGATGTGAGCAGGCAAATCCTTCTTGCTTTATTTTGGGTGAGAAAACACTCAAACCCACACAAAGAAACATTGTACCTGGCTTTTTGGGCATGAGATGCACAGAGCCTTCAGAAGCAGTATTGTGTTTTTCTGTGTGACTTCCAGCTTCCCACGTTGTTTGGTGGGAGGGAGGTGGTTTGATGTGAGCTCTGTGCTTGCTTCCAGCGCTGGTCTGACTACGTGGAGCGGTACGTGAACTCTGACTCTACCTCCCCTGAGCTCCGTGAGCACCTGGCCCAGAAACCTGTCTTCCTGCCCAGGTGAGTGGCCAGGCTGGGCTGGGAAAGGCCCTTAAAGCTCCTCTCACTCCAACCCCTGCCACTAAACCAGGTTGTTCCAAGCCCTGTCCAACCTACCCTTGATGTTCACCAAGAGGGCTCCTCTGCTTTGCAGGAACCTGAGGAGGATCCGTAAGTGTCAGCGTGGTCGGGAGCAGCAGGAGAAGGAAGGGAAGGAGGGGAACAGCAAGAAGTCCATGGAGAACGTGGAGAGCCTGGACAAGCTGGAGTGTAAATTCAAGCTGAACTCCTACAAGATGGTGTATGTGATCAAGTCAGAGGATTACATGTACAGGAGGACTGCGCTGCTGCGAGCTCAGCAGGTAGGAGCCCTAGAGAGAAAGGGGTGGGCTCTTGGTTTCCTGGGGCCCAGAGGAAGGGAAGGAGGAATTGCCTCTCTGGCTGTTCAGGAAGCTGTAAAGGTTTGGGTTTATCCAAGATGAAAAGAGCTTGTGCTTCCAGATGGGTGAAATTTTGGAGGATAGTGATCTGGTCGTCTGGATGCTTTGACACTGCTTTTCTCATCATATGGGAACATTTCCATCCACTTTTATCATGTATTTAGATTTATAAAACAACTACTTACCATGTTTCTTGCTGATGAGATACAGATTGTGGCTTTACTTCATTAGTTGTGAAGTAATTATCTAAAACTTCGCATCCACCCACATATTTTGAGAACGTTTTATTGAAGCATAGTGACACTTTGAAATGCTGACACTGATAATTTTGATTGAATTCCATCTATCTCATTCAACTGGCTCAAACCTCAAGGAAATGTTAGCTTATAAGCAGGATACTATGTGCCAGTGCTCTTCACAGAGAATCTGAACATAAATTCTTGAAGTGTTAAATATGTAGTGTGCAGCCTAGCCTGTGGTTACTGGAATACACTGAGGGAGCTGTAGAAGCTACGTTGGATTTTGGAAACAAATCTATTGGATTTAGCAGTTAACACCACAAAGCAGTCAGTCTCTGGGAGGAGAACAAACAAATAATAAAATCTGTAAATTTTAATCTGGAGGTTTAATTATATTGGCTGTTTTCAATTATGACTGCAGCCATGGCTTTATACCATCTGTCCTGGATTTTACATTCCTTAGGCAGATGCTCTTACCCAAAAAAGTGCACAGTTCTTCCTCTCCTGATGTTTCTGTTAAGCCAGAGCTTCTTGAGCCTGTTAGACCTGAGCTGGGTCTTAATTTTCTGTAGCAGTGGTGTCCCCAGTATGTGTAACACATGCTGAAAGTGCTCTTTCCTGGGACTGTGCCCCTCTCTGGGGGCTGGAGACAGACCCCAAGGGCTGGGAAGAGCAGGGCTTGCCTGGTTATGAGTGCTAGAGGAGGAGGAGGAGGCAGCAGCATCTTTTGGGCAATGCAGAAGGGACTCACTCTGAGCTGGGCGTGCAACTTTCAGGCTGCCACTGGATATGTTCCACATCCCCAGCCTGTCAACTGCTGTATTAAATAAACAGCATAAACTTTTTACTATTTCTGAGCTCCTGTTGCCACTAATTCTCTTGGAGAGAGGAGACCTTCATCAGAGCTTTCACTCTGTCATTAGCCCAGAGTCTGCATTAGGAATTCCCTCTGTGTTGGATCCCCTTGGCTGTGTTGAGCAGTAACCAAACTTTGTGTCACTCTGCGTTTTGGGGGCCAGAGCTGCCTTTTCCTAACACCTCTCCCTGTCCCTGCAGTCCCACGAGAGGGTGAGCAAGCGGCTGCACCAGCGCTTCCAGGCCTGGGTGGACAAATGGACCAAGGAGCACGTGCCCCGTGAAATGGCAGCCGAGACAAACAAGTGGCTCATGGGCGAAGGGCTGGAGGGCTTGGTGCCCTGCACCACCACCTGTGACACAGAGACCCTGCACTTTGTCAGCATCAACAAGTACCGCGTCAAATACGGCACGATATTCAAGACACCCTAGGAGCCCCCGGGGCCAGGGAAGAGCCCGGGGGATGTGTGTGTGTGCGGCATCCAGGGAAGGAGGGAGGTGCCTTTTCTCCCCTCACTGTATCTCTCCATGGCCACTTGACTAGGGCGTGGCTGGTACAGCCTGTCCCCGGCGGGATTCCCTGTGGGGACACAGGTGGATCTCCGCCCCGGGGCCGCGGGCTGCCGGCCCTTTCCGGGCAGGAAGGACCCTTCTCTGAACTGAGCCATCCCAGAGAAACACAACGAGCTCGTACACACCAGCAGCGTCGAGGCTTTGACTCCCCTGAGCGGCGAGGGAGGGGAACAGGATGCTCTCCACCACTGGGATGTGTCCCCAAAGTCCCCAGGTGCCTGTCACCACTGGATTGTCCTCTCCTCGTGGGGCAGCGAGCCCTGGGTTCCTCTCGCTCCCTCCTCTCCCTCCCAGGCTGGACTCACCCTGTGCAGATCGGTCTGTCCATTCTAGTGCCAGTGGAACTGTTTAAATTTTTATTTTGGGTTTTTGTTTTTTGGTTTGTTTTTTTTTTTTTGTACCTGCTTGTTTACTAGTCTCTCCTAGTGCCATGCACCAGCTTTTCACACACATGTACGTACACACACACACTAGAGTACAACACGATTTTAACATGTTCCCCTCCTTTTTTGTAAATAAATGTACAAATTGTCAATTTTTTGGGTTTTTTTTTCCTTTTCGGTTTGTTGTTTTGGTTTGGTTTTTTGGTTTGGTTTTTTTTTTTTTAATTAAAGGAATTATGCTTGATGTGCTAGCATAACTGTACTAGCTTCTTGTGTACCATAGTACCAGGTGGCTTGAGAATTAGTACCGACAGACAGACCGATGGAGACATTTATTACACTTTTTACCAAAGGGAGTTATCATTGTAGTGCTTTTGTGTGGAAACTTTTTTCTCCTTTTTTTGTAAATAAAAAAAATAATGTCTTTGTTCTTAACTGGAGGAAGACACTCGCTCCCCCACAGCCGTGTTCCTGGTCTGAAGGGCACTGTTGCAGCGTGCAGGCTTTGGGGTGGGAAAGGGGAGGGAAGAGGGAGGTGAAATCCAACCCCTTTTGTAAAGCTGGCTAGAGGAAACAGCAGAGAGGCAGCATGTGCATTTGGGGGTTAAAACAACTGAGGTACAAGCAGCCTGAAAGAGATATAAATACAGAGTATATAATTCTAATTTTTTAACATTTTTGGCTCTTTTCCTGGTGGGTGATTTTTATCCACCTTGTCTTCCAGCTCCAAGGATCTTCGCTTTTGGGAAGTGTTGCTGAGCAACTTCGCTGGGGCTGATTGTGCTGATGCATTTTTCCCTTTCTGTGTTGGAGAAAACATTGAGGGGAAATACCAAACCAGTATTTGACAGAGCTGCTCTGCGTGTGTGTGTGCGTGTGTGCAAGAGGAGGAGGAGAGATTGGGGTGGATCTTGGTGCATTTCAGTTCTGAAACCCACACATGGGATATATATATATATATATATTTTAAGAGAAATTTAACGCTGGCAGATATTTAAAACACAGGGGAAGATTCTGATTTTAAAAATAAAGAAGTCAGCACAGACTTTGTGAGCCACGCCAGCCACCACTGCACTGTGTCTCCTCAAAGGAGGTGGCTTTCCTTGCAAAAACAAAAACCCAAACATGCTGCCAGTCCTACACACCTGGAAGAGCTTCCACTGCTCCTTGGACAGGGAGCCATGAGCTTTGCCACAGGGACTTGCTGTATTTTGAGAGAGAATCACAGAAAGGCCTGGCTTGGAAGGGACCTTAAATATCATCCCAGTTCAGGTTCTCTCCTGCCACTGCAGCTCCCTCCCTTCCCTGGAGAGAGGCTGAGGAGCTGGAGCTGGAAATCACAGCCCCGAGGCGCCACTGGTGAGTGGCAGCCAATGCACAGCAGGCAGGTCTGGAATGGGAGCCTCCTATGGAGAGAAAGAGCCCAGCAGGGGATTTTCACACTTTGCCAGCAATAAATCACCTGTCTGCTTTCTCCTCCTTGGCTGTCACCAGGCACGAAGGGGCTCTTGTGGGTCCTGTTACATTCCAAAGGTGTCACGCTCGCTCCCCTGTTGTTTCCCCCCCTTTTTTATTCTGGTGTCTGCTCAAGGTGATCTGGAAGGGAAAATCTTGGGTATTTTAGACTTTTTCTACCAGCTTGGAAGTACCAGCTGCTGCTGCTGGGTGGGGGTCTGACCCCAGGAGTCTGTCCCTGCGTGTCACAGAGCCAAGGGAGGCTGGCGCAGGTCCCTGGGACACAGCGTGGGGACACCTCTGGTGCTCCATCGGACATCCCAGCTCTGCTCCCAGCCTGTACGATAGCAGAGGTTTGCTTTTTTAAATTTGCTTTTTATTTGATCTCGGTTTTTGCGTTCTGTACCGTGACCCTCGGCCCACAATCCATGTGATTTCTGTGCCAATGTTGTACACTTGACTGTAGCGCAGTATTTCCATTAAAACATCAGGGCTGAGCATCGTGTACAGGTTCTTCCTTCCCTCCAGATGATACATAATGACATTTTGGAGCGATTTGGAGGCAAACCAGGACACAGAGAGGAGGGTGCAGGATTGCTTAGGCTAAGGGACAGCGATGAGGGGGGTTCTGTCTTCTCACACCAGGAGCTCTCAGGGTGTCATAGGAATCTTCTCCCAAATGCCAAGCAATGTCCCGAAGCATCAGACACACAACCATGATCGAAAGGAACTCTCAGCAGAAATGAGCAAGAAACTTGTCTGTTCTCTCATTAAATCTCCCTGAGGGCTTCAGGGAAGAAAATCATCATCTCGTGTCTTCACCAGGGAGAGTTTGGGAGGACTCACACACACAAATAACTCCGAGACATGAGCTCCAACCCCACCACGGGCACAGCACCACCGGAACCCGGTACTCACGGGGGCCCGAAGGGCTCTCCCACTTGAGCCGGCCTGAATTCCTGCACCTCGTACGGGATGCGCCGCGGAGGCCGCAAGCAGGAGGACTGGAAGGGAGGAGGGCGATCCCCGGGGCCGCCCCGCTCTGCAGAGGGCCGGGGGGCTCCGGGCGGGTTCCGAGCTCCGGGCGG
>JAHLSL010000053.1:1937273-1949463 GCA_025920805.1 Petroica traversi | reverse complement strand
GAGGGGAAAAATCTCACACACGCTGAGGGGACAAATCTCACACACGCACTCCTTTCATTACTCAGTGATATGATAATATTATTGAGGTTTTTGGGTGGTGGCGAGTCTGTGAAAGCTCCCTGTGCCACCCCTGGCTACTCCGTGCGGAACTGAGCTTACTGATGTGTTCTGGCCGTCTCCGATCAGGCTTTTTGGGGATCGCTGTCCACTGGCATCGCTCTCCTACTTCCAGACTCCGCGGCGCATCCCGTACGAGGAGGCTGCTGTGCAGGAGTTCAGGCCGGCTCAAGTGGGACAGACCTTCGGACCAACGTGAGTACCGGGTCTCGGTGCCCGTGGTGGGGTTGGAGCTCGTGTCTCGGAGTTATTTGTGTGTGTGAGTCCTCCCAAGCTCTCCCTGCTGAAGACATGAGATGATGATCTTCTTCCCTGAAGCCCTCAGGGAGATTTAATGAGGGAAGAGATGAGTTTTGTGCTCGTTTCTGCTGAGAGTTCCTTTCGATCATGGTTGTGTCTCTGATGCTTCGGGGGGGATGTGTTTGCTTGTCACATTTGGGAGAAGATTTGGTGGTGCTGTGCTCATGGTGGAATTTGAGGTCGTGTCTCAGAATTATTTGTGTGTGTGAGTCCTCCCAAGCTCTCCCTGGTGAAGACATGACATGATGATCTTCTGCCGTGATTAAGTGCCTGCCCAGAAGCCCTCAGGGAGATTTGCTGAGGGAACTGACAAGTTGCTTCCTCGTTTCTGCTGAGAGCTCCTTGTGACCATGGTTGTGTCTCTGATACTTCAGGGGGGTGTGTTTGCTTGTCACGTTTGAGAGAAGATTCTTATCCCAGCAGTGGTCAGCCAAGATGCCACTGAGTGTTTCTCTGGGGTTCCAGAAGGGCACAGCTTAAATCAGGTGTGTGTATGGCACAGGCAGCATCCTTGTGTGTGAATCCCATCAAACTCCTGGGCTGTGCCCACTGTGCTTTTTCCATGGAGGCTCTGAGGAAGCTTTCCCTTGGGAGAAGGCCACGCAGTGGGCTGAGCTTGCTGCTTGCTCTCTTCCAGATGGGAGACGTGCTGGTTTAAGGTGGAGCTGAGCATCCCCCCCGGCCTGGGCAGGGCAGGAAGTGCACTTCGTGTGGGAGAGCGATGGGGAGGGCATGGTGTGGCGAGATGCCCAGCCTGTGCAGGTATGGAAACACAGGCCAGGGGTGTGCCAGGGGCCCTGCTGTGCACAGAGTGCTGACCTTTGGCACCCCTGCCATGTTCTCTGGTGGTGTGGGCATGGCTCGTGGTGCTGCTGGGCAGCAGTTGCTGTTCCTCTTCTTGTGCTAACAATTATCCCACAGCACGTGGGATCAGCCCCTCTGTCCAGCTGGATTTTGGGGTGTCTTGTTCTGCCCATCCAGCCTGCTGTCAGGGACCTCTGGTGACATGTGCTGGGTGCTCCATCTTCCTGTGCAGGGCTTGACTAAGGAAGGTGAGAAGACCAGCTACATCCTGACAAGGAGCCTGAAAGAGTCAGAGCCCCACAGGTGGGTGGTCAGCCAAGCCAAAGCTCCCCACTGCTGGGGGACCTGGGTGTTGTTGGAAGCCAAGAGGCTGAGGACACACAAATCCTTGTCTGTGTCCTGGTGCTTGGGACCTGCTCCCTGAGGGTTTCCTCTTGTCCCCACAGCCTGACACTGTATGTGGAGCTGGCCTGCAATGGGCTCTTTGGAGCTGGCAAGGGCAGCATGATCGCCCCTCCAGACCCGGACACGAGGGTCACCCTGAGCAAGGCTGAGCTGGCTGTCTTCAACAGAGATGTCTATGAACTGCTGATGGATCTGGAAATACTGCTGGACATGGCTCAGGTCTGGGAGCTCCTCCTCCCTTCTCTCACCTTTTCCTCAGCTTCGTTGTATCTCCTTCTCCTGCTGTTCCAGAAACTGAGACCTAGAGGAGAAAATGTTTGCTGCTTCTGCTTTAGCACAATTGACACTGTCTGGACTTGATGATTCTTGTGGGTCCCTTCCAAGGGAAAGATATTCTCAGGATATTCTAGAGTAGGAGAAAACAGAATGGAGAGAAGCCACAGGTGTTTTTTCATCCACTTTCTGCTCCAAAGCAGGATGCATTAACCACAGTCTCCCAGGATGGGCATATGTGGAGCCTGGATTTGGAGGGCACCTGAGAAAAGGCATAAGGTTGTGCTCTGTGGAGCAGAGACATGGTGTGCATCTGTTATGGCTGCCTGAGACAGAGGCTGAAAGGAGGAAGCAGGTTCTCCTGAAGGCAGATGACATCTGAGAGAGTAATCCTTTTATCCCTCTCAACCCCAGCTCCTTGGGGAGGAAAGCCAGAGGAGTTTCCAGGCGCTGTACACTGCCAACCAGATGGTCAACGTGTGTGATGTGACAGACCCCTCCACCTTCCCTGCTGCCCATGACCTGGCTGCTGCCATCTTCAGCCAGAGGAACGGGGAGAGCCAGCACACCATCCATGCCATGGGGCACTGCCACATCGACTCTGGTGAGAGCAGCACAGCACTCTCTTCCCTCCTGGAGGCCAAGCTGGGCTGCCCAGGAGGAGAACAGGCTGCCCTTGGGCTCTGTGCCTTCAGAGAGGGGAGTGGAACCTCTGTGCTGCCCCACAGCTGGTGGGTCACTGAGGCAGTGAGGGAATGTGGGTCTGGCTATCTGTGCCCTTTGGAGCACTGATGGGATTGATGGGGAATGAATTACAGCCTGCTGTCTTCTACCTGTTGGGCTTCACCCCTGGATTTCCCATCCCAGGAGGGGTTTAGAGAGGTTCCAGCTCCTTGAGGAGCTTGTGTTGGGTAATCCCCTGTCCCTGCAGCCTGGCTGTGGCCGTATGAGGAGACCATCCGTAAGTGTGCCCGGAGCTGGGTCACTGTGGTCAATCTGATGGAGCACAACCCAGAGCTCACCTTTGCCTGCTCCCAGGTGAGTGACCTCCCTCTGGACACCTCTCCTCTGCTCGTGGCAGCAGAAGGAGAGGAGGGGATGAGCAGCAGAGGGAAGGGAGCTGGAGCTGATCCCTGTGCTCTGGCAGGCTCAGCAGTTCGAGTGGGTGCGGAGCTGCTACCCCGGGCTCTACACACGGATCCAGCACTTCGTGGCCAAGGGACAGTTCATTCCTGTTGGAGGCACCTGGGTGGAAATGGTGAGTAGCGTGGTGAGCCTGGCTTGCCACACCCTCTGGGATCAGGCCTGACACTGCAGGGGAGAGCAGAGCCTTTGCTGAGCCTGTCTGGTTGGCCATGGTCTCCAGGCCTAGGAGCAGCAGCTGTCTGAAGTGTCCAGCCTAGCAAAAACACAGCCCTCCCAAATCATTCCCTGAGAAAGGAGCTTTGGGCTCCCTAGTGTGTTCCTGCCTTTTCCCTCTGCCAAGCCCTGATGAGGTTCTCCCCCAGATCTGCCAGGTCAGGTGGGTGGGAGTGGGGGTCCTGCAAGATCTCTCCTTCCTTGGTGCCTGGCTTTCCTCAGTGACCCCTGTGCCTCCCCCCAGGATGGGAACCTGCCCAGTGGCGAGTCCATGGTGAGGCAATTTCTCCAGGGACAGAGGTTCTTCCAGGAGCAGTTTGGCCGGATCTGCTCAGAGGTTCTTTTCCATCTCACCTTCCTCGCCCACCTCCTCCTCCCCCTTGCTCTTTGTGAGCTTGGCTGACCTGTGTGTGTCCCTCTCCCTGTGCTGCTGTCCCCTGTGCAGTTCTGGCTGCCAGACACGTTTGGATACTCAGCCCAGCTGCCCCAGCTGATGCGTGGCTGTGGCATCCAGCGCTTCCTCACGCAGAAGCTCAGCTGGAACCTGGTGAACTCCTTCCCGGTGAGCTGGGCTTGCCTTCTCTCCAGGGGATGGATGTGTGGGTGTTGGAATTTTCTGTTGGTTCCACAGTCCTTCAGTTCTGCTAACACAGGCTCTGCTTCCAGCAGCCTCGAGGTTTTGGTGATAGTGATGTCCTGCCAGGCTTTAGGAGAGAGGAAGGGCATGGTTAGAGATCCCAGCCAGGGCCCTGGCCTAGATATTCCTTCTGCTTCCAGACTGGAAGCTGGGACTTGTGTGTGGGTCCAACAGACAGCAAATCCAGCCCCTGCCCTTGTGGCATTCCCTGTTCGTGTCCTCTCCTTGAGCTGGTACATCCTGCACCTCCCTGGAGAGAAAGTGAAGGCACAGTTTGAATCCTGAAATGCCCCTGCCCTTGTGTTTTCCTTTCTCTCCCCTCCAGCACCACACCTTTTTCTGGGAAGGCATTGATGGTTCCCAGGTCCTGACCCATTTCCCCCCTGGTGATTCCTATGGGATGCATGGGCGAGTGGAGGAGGTGAGTGGGTTTCCAGATCTGCATGTGAAGGGCAGTGCCAGCCCCTTGAGGCCACATCTGAGGCTCCTGGGAGAGAGCACTGCCTGGGAAGGGAGAGGGATATCTGGCAGCATTGTTGGACAAAGGCTGTTGGGGTGCCTGACTTCAAGATGTGCCTGATTTAGGCACTTTGGGCCAGGGAAGAGGAGCAAGACTGGGCTTTGCACCCTAAAGACTGACCTGACTTTCTTGTGTGGAGCTGTGGGAGCCGGGGCTGGGTGCCAGGGGATTGCAGCTGCCCAAAAATCCCTGCAGGTGCTGAAAACAGTGAAGAACAACAAGGACAAAGGGCGTGTGAACCACAGCGCTTTCCTCTTCGGCTTTGGAGATGGAGGAGGGGGACCCACGCAGAAGATGCTGGACAGGATGAAAAGAATGAGTGACACAGATGGGCTGCCCAGGTGAGAGGAGAGCTCCCATCCTCTCTCCTGGCAGGGGCATTTGCTCTGAGCCAGGCCTGGCCTTCAGCAGTGCCAAAGGAAAGGGAGAAGGGCAGGGAGGTGGGCGGGCGGAGGGCTGGGAAGGATTTTCAGGGGGATGGAGTCTCCCCATCATCAAGAACTGTAAGAACAGGGCAGCCATGGGCTGGTTGTGACCCCTCAGCACAGCAGCTGAGCCTGGGGAATGTCCCCAGGAGAGGGACAGGGTCACAGGAGAGCAGGAGAGGGGTAGGAGAAGGGTGAGGGGGATGCTTTGCTGGGTTGTGTTGGTTTCTGAGGCCTGCCACCTTTCCATTATGTGTGTCACAGGCTTCTCCCCAGCTCATCACTGTCTGTGTGTCTGTCCCACAGGGTGCAGATCTCCACTCCTGACCAGCTCTTTTCTGTCCTGGAGAAGGAGTCATCCCAGCTGTGCACCTGGGTGGGAGAGCTCTTCCTGGAGCTGCACAATGGCACCTACACCACCCAGGCCCAGGTGAGGCTCCCCCTCTCAGGCAAACTCGTGGCACCTGCAAGAAACCCACCCTCCTGCTCTGGAGCTGGGATTCTGCTGCTGGTGGGAGAGATCCAATCCCAGCTCCCCATTTCCTGAGCATCTTCCTCCTGTCCTTAACTGGCACCAGATAAAGAAGGGGAATCGGGAGTGTGAGCGGATTCTCCACGACGTGGAAGTGCTCAGCACCCTGGCTGTGGCTCAGGACAGTGTGTTCCAGTACCCTGCCAGCCAGCTCCAGAGGCTCTGGAGGTGAGGGAGTGGAGGAGCACTGGTGGAACTGGGGGAGAGCTCAGTGCTGCAGCACTGTGTGTACACAACCCCTGCCATAAACTGATCAGGAATCTTCCCGGAAAGAATCTGCTGCTTTGCTTGATTCTCCTGTTGAAAGATAACTGCAAACCCTCGCTACTCTGCTGTCTGGAAGCTTCATTTCCTACCAAGGCTTATTCCTCCCGTATTTTGACTTGTTTGAGCTTGTGCAACAACTTATCTGGTAGCCCTGAGGGATAGAAACAAACAGCTCTTACTGCCCGTGGTTGCGGTTTGCTAAGATGACAGCTGACAAGCCCTAACATAAAGGGATTTAAAGGATGCTGTGGAAAAAATCCTTTTCTCTCAAGTGCTGGGTAATGGGGGAATAAGGAACAGTTGTTAAGTTTGTCTGGCTTGCAAACAGGGCTCTTGTTTGAGAGCAGAGCTTGTTCTTAGCCAGCACAAATCCGGTGCTCTCCGCCTCTTCCTTCCCTGCTTTCTGCTCTCTGTTTTAGGTTATTGCTGCTCAACCAGTTCCACGATGTCCTGCCTGGCAGCTGTATCCAGCTGGTGGTTGAGGATGCCCTGCAGTACTACACAGGTGAGCAGGGAGGTTGCCTGGGAGGACACTCACCTGTGGGAGCAGATCCTGCCTGGTGGGGCTGCAGTTCCCAACCCTGGGCTGCCAGGGCCAGCCTCAGCAGGCATGTCTGGAATACTGTTAAATTAGCAGGGGAGCCAAGGGATTGAGATCCATCCCAATTTATTGACTTTTCTGCTTGTTCCTGGCATGCCAGGATAGGCTCCCACCAAGGTTTGTTTCTGCCTGCCCAGGGGTGCTTGCAGGAGCTCCGTTAACCAGAATTTTCCAGCCGAGCTGGCACAGCTCTTTGCAATTGTGCAACAACAAAGTTCAGAACAATTATACACTTGAATTACTTACTAATAGATAATAATAATTAATGATAATTAAGCAATTGTAGCTTGGAAGGGGATAAAGTGTGTGTACATTGGAGTGCCAGAAGCTCTCTCAGATGCAGCTCAGGCCCTTTTGTTGTGCAGAGATCCGCAGGGCTGGTGCTCAGCTGCAGGAGGGAGCTGTGCAGTCCCTGTGCAGGGACCTGCTGCAGCCCCAGGCAGGGAGCACCCA
Organism: Petroica traversi; assembly: GCA_025920805.1. Lineage (NCBI taxonomy): Eukaryota > Metazoa > Chordata > Aves > Passeriformes > Petroicidae > Petroica > Petroica traversi. Next base: position 1,942,770 of record JAHLSL010000053.1, on the reverse strand, counting down.
GAGCACCCTGGTGTTGAACACGCTGCCCTGGGAACGCACCGAGGTCATCTCCAGGCCTGGCCCAGATGGAGCAGAGACTTTGGGTATGTCTGACCTGGGAGTAACTCCTTCAGCAGAATTCCTCACCGGGGCAGGGATAGCTAACAGGGAAATGCTCTGCCTCTCCCTGCCTTGCAGAGGGTTTTATTGGCTGTTCAGTTTGTTCTTTGGACAACTTGAAAGGGGGTAAAGTCCCCTGAAGTGTGCATGAAGAAGAGGAGGGTGTGGGAGGAGGTGATAGATCTGACATGAGAGTGGCAGGGCAGCAGTGGTGTGATTTGGGGTTCAGTTGGAACAGAACCTCTTTGCTTTCCAGCTCTGGTGACAGCCCCCAGCATGGGCTATGCTCTAGTGCAGGAGCCATTTGTGCCTCCTCAGCCTGTGGCAGTGAGGAAGCAGGTAAGCACAAGGCAGATTTCCTCAGGCCTGTGTTCCCTGTGTCAGAGGCTGTTTGAGGAGAAATCTAAGGAATCCACACATTAAATTTGCAATGGAGGCACTCCATTGGGTCTGTTTCTGGCCTTTTCCCAAGGAGGATGGCTCTGTTACCATGGAGAATGGGGTAATTGCTGTCTGTCTGGACACCATGGGACACCTGACCTCGCTTCGGCTGCTGGACTCCGGGAGGTTTGTGTCACCCAGTTCCTGGCCTGAGCTCCTCAAACCTCTGCCAGGACTTCTCCCTGTGCACCTTTCTCCACAGTCCTTCTAATGCTGCTGTTCCTCTGTTCCACTTTCTTTCAGAGAGTCAGTCCCAGATGGCTGCTATGCCAACCAGTTTGCACTCTTTGATGATGTTCCCCTCTACTGGGATGCCTGGGATGTGATGGATTATCACTTGCAAACCAGGTAGAGGTTTAGTAGGAGCAGTGCATGCAGCACTTGGATTTTGGCTCTGCCCTGAGATTCTGGCCTCCCTGTTAGTCCTGGCTGTAATACAGCATTCACTCTGGAGAAGTGAGTGCCTACTGTGGCTGCACTGGGATTCGGGAACCTGGATCTATCTCTGCCTTCATCCCTTTCTCTAGGAAGCCAGTGACAACGCTGCTGAAGCCTCTGGAAGTCACCCAGGCTGGGGGCCTACGGGGAAGTGTGAGGTTCTCCCTGCAGGTGGGGAAAAGCAGCACCTTAACCCAGGAGATCATCCTGGATGCCACGTGCCCGTACCTCCGCTTCCTGACCCAGGTTTGGCCCGTGGCTGCTGTGTGATGCCACCTCCTGTGCAGCTGGGAACTGGGGAGCTGAATTACATCCCTCCTCCCTGTTTTCTTCCCCGTCCTCCTCTGCAGAAAGCAGCTCAAGGCTGGGGGTCCCGAGGGACAAGGGTGGAAGAGGGACCCACCAGTTCATCCGTGTTGAAACTCTGGTGTATTTTTGTTGTAGCTGACGTGGACTGGCTGCTGCACACCAGGACAGGAGCAGTGCAGTCTCTGCCTGTCAGTCCCCCATGGTGACATCCTTCTGCTGCCACATTTAGGTGGAGTGGAAGGAGGCTCACAAGTTCCTGAAGGTGGAGTTCCCTGTGCAGGTGAGGAGCACAAACGCCACCTACGAGATCCAGTTCGGACACCTGCAGCGACCGACGCACTGGAACACGTCCTGGGACTGGGCTCGATTCGAGGTGAGGAGGGAGCTCTGCTGCTGAGCTGCTCTGCTCCTGAGCTCCCTGTGCTGAGCACATCCCTTGGTTCCTGCTGCAGGTGTGGGCTCACAAGTGGCTGGACCTCTCTGAGCACGGCTTTGGGGTAGCTCTGCTGAACGACTGCAAATACGGGGCATCGGCCCACAGGAACGTCCTCAGCCTCTCCCTGTGAGTTGGGGATGGGTGAGGGGTGTACTCTGCCTTCTGAGGTGAGTCTTGGGAGTCAAGGTCCTAAATGACCTTCATTAACAAGGAAATAGTTGAGTGGGTGGCTGTTTTCTGAGAATTTGGCTGATTTACATTATCTTCATTCCTGTGAACTGTGCTCGAAGATAATTCAGGAGAGCTCAGATTCATAGTTGTAGCAGGTAGATTTTCTGTTGCTAACCAAAACATACCCCAGGAAGGGATGCTTAAGGAGAGGAAAGGAACAGGAGTGTTAATATTGTGGGTACATACAAAGCTAAAAGAAACTGCCTATTTCAGCTTGACTCCATCAGCCTCAATTCTCACAGGATGACACCCCAGTTTTTTAGCTTCTGGGACTGTCCATGGTCAGTTTGCTGTTGAGTGTTTGCTTCCACTTCAGAGCCCAGCCTCAAGGCAGCAAGGCAAGCAGTTGTCTTGTCACAGTGCTCTGGCTCAGCTCTGGGTGACAGTGCCAATACTCCACTCTCATTACCCTCGTGTTGCCTTAGGCTGAGAGCTCCCAAGTCCCCTGATTCCACAGCAGACATTGGGCACCACCAGTTCACCTACGCTGTGATGCCTCACCAGGGTGAGTGACAGGCAGGGCTGGGCCCCGTGGGGACGTGCAGGGTGGGAGCTGCTCCAGTGAGCCTTGGGCAGGGTGTCTCTCTGGCCGACTAGAGCCTGGTTCTTGTGCTGCAGGATCCTTCCAGGAGGCTGGTGTGATTCAGCAAGCCTACAACTTGAATTTCCCCCTCCACACGGTGCCAGCCAGCTGTGCCCAGTGCCCAGCCTGGAGTGCCTTTTCTGTCAGCTCACCTGCCGTTGTGCTGGAGACTGTCAAGCAGGCAGGTGCTGGGACAGAGGAGGGGAGGGCAGAGGGGCTGAGGTTGTTGAGCAGGGCTTGCTGTTTCACCCACCCCAAGTGGTGCTCAGGCAGCAACTCGTGCTGGAGAGGCTGTGCCTGTCTCATTTCCCTGAACTCCCCCAGGCTGAGGACAGACCTGAGGCTGTGCTGGTTCGGCTCTACGAGGCTCATGGCAGCACGGTCACTGCCTGGCTCCACACCTCCCTGCCCGTGAAGGAGGCGATGCTGTGAGTCCCTGCCGGGGCTGGGGGTGTGTGGGGATGGGATCAGTCCCTTCAGCCCTGTGCTTTGTCCCCCAGCTGTGACCTGCTGGAGCAGCCGGCTGTGCAGGGCCGCCTGCAGCTGGAGCAGCGGGGCCTGAGGCTTTCCTTCACCCCCTTCCGTGTGCTCTCCGTCCTGCTGGTCCTGAGCCGCTGACACCAAATGACACCAAACCCCGCCCCTGCTGGCGCTGCGGCCGCCCGGACCAACACTGTGAGCTCCAATCGCAGACTGGGCCATCACCAGGCCCAAGAGGCAGCAGTTCCTGGGAAGGGCATTGTCCCCGTGTCCTGTCCCCGTGTCCTGTCCCCGTGTCCTGCACCAGCCGTGCTTGAACCACCCCGCTCCTCAGGGAAGGAGGAGAGCTGCCTGCTGCCCAGCCAGGGTGGGTGGTGTTGAGTGAGTTCTGGGCTCATTAAAGTGTGGACAAAGGTGCAGACAGGCTGGTGGCTCTGCTCCAGCCATAGAGCTTCCACAGTGACTCCTGTGTCTCAGCCTTCATCTCATCCAGCAGTGAGTGTCAAAACACACTCCACTCCTTCCCTTCTCCTTCTGCCTGCCCCTTGCACTGCCCTTGCAGATGAGGAGACCCAAAAAAAAAATATCAAGAGAATTGCATAAAAACAAGCTCCAGCCTGTTTCCGTAACTTGTTTCCAGGTAACTGCACTGACCTGCCTCCTCCCAGAGGCTTTGATGTAATTGCTCATTTAGTGTTGGCCTGAGCAGGATCTCAGTCCTGGGACTGGGGAGGCTGAGCTTACCTTTATTTTGGGGGGCTGAGGTGGATGGGAAGCCTGCTCCAGCCCCTGTGGGGAAGAGGCTGGGCACAGAGACATTTATCCTTCACACAGTGATTTCTACACAAAATACTTTATTAGTCAGCTAAAAACAGTGATTGGATCAGCAGCCAGAAAGGTAAGAGGGAGAGGAAGAGTCAGAGCCCAGCACAACATGAGCTCCTGGCCCTTTTTCCCCTGAAATGCCTGTGGACAGCAGGAAAAAGCCCCATCACCACGCTCAGCTTCTCCCTCCCGCACTGGAAGTAGCAAGTAAAGTGTGAGCACAGGTACAGACAAGCTCCATTTTCACTAGCACTACTCCTGATCTGTGGCTCTCCCTGAGCTCCTCTTGGCCCCTTAAATGCCCCTCAGGAGGTGGCAGCAGGTGACACTCACACAGCAGGGGCTGCACCTGGAGAAGGAAGAGCAAAGTGAGGAGTCAGAGGGCAAGGGGGAATCTGGCTCTGCCCCATGGGCTCCTCTCCCGTGCCCTTGGCACAAGGGAGCTCTCCCACAGCCCCACCTGTGCACCTGGGGGCTGCCAGTCTCACCTTTGCCCCTGCCAGCAGATGTCCGGCGGCTTCTTCTGACACTTGGAGGCACCTCAGGCACTGCTGGAGCAGCAGCCACTTTCCTCCTCCCACGAGCACGTCCCTTCCTTGGCCCCTCACCCTCCTCTTCCTTCTTTTCCTCCTTCTCCTCTGCCTTCGGGGGGTTCTCTGCAGCCCTGCGGCGCCGTTTTGAGGCATGTGGGGTGACCTGGGGGGGGTATCACAGCTGGAGCTTGCCAAGGTGAGAAACTCCGTGCAGGATCATCAGCATGAACTCAGGAGCAGCCCGAGCAAGGCAGGGGAACAGGGCAGCCAGACAGGCACAGAGCTGCTCACCTTGGGGCTCGGGGCCTCGGGGTCTGCCTTCACCTGAGGGCTCTTCTTGCGGGGTCTCTGCCCTGCAGGAAAGGGTGTGCCCAGGTTAGGTGGGCTGAGGAGGGCATGGGACACCCCAAGGGACAGGCACAGGGAGCTCCCAGGGGTGCTGTCCTGGGTGAGGATGAGGAACCATCCAACAGCAGCACCCAGGCAGGTTTGGATGCTGCTGGGAAGCCCTGGGGACAAACGGTTCTGTCCCTTGGTGCCAACGAGTGTCACAGGCCTGGCAGCACCCCAGAGAGCAGGGCAGCAAGAACAGGGTTTGCCAGGCTCCTGTCCTGCAGCAAAAGTGGGTCCCACAGGAGGGGGAGAGGAAACTCACCTTTGGGAGCCATGGGGCCAGGCTCTCCCTGTAAGGAAGGGACAGAGCAGTGACTGGGGTGCAGGCAGCAGCAGCAGAATCCCTGCCCCTTCTCCATCCTGCAGCCATTGCAGTGACAGGGAAACAGCCTCATTTCCCTGGGACAGCGGGGGAGTCGGGCTTGCTCTGCCTGCCCTGTGCCTTGGGGACTCTGCCATCAATCCCTGCACTGCAAGGCCCCAAACACAGAGCCCAGGAGGGCAGAACAGGGCTGCCAGACCACCCAAACACCCCCCATTCCCTCCATCTGCTCCCGATTTCTCACCATCCATGAGCTGGATGGCACCACACAGGAGGTCCTTGTCACCTCCACACCCAGCAGCTTGGTGGGGAGGGAGCCCCCCATGATGCTGGAATGATTTTTCCTTTTCTTTATACACTTTTTACACAGTTCTGTGTATCCACAAGCATTGCCATGCACACTTGTA
>JAHLSL010000053.1:1914585-1932273 GCA_025920805.1 Petroica traversi | reverse complement strand
CGGGCGGGATCGGCCCCCGCAGCGGCGAGGCCTGAGGGGACAGTGCGGGAAGCCGGGCCGGGCTGAGCTCGGCTTGTGGGGTTCAGAGCTGGGGCTGAAGCTTCACAGGTCCTGTTCTGGTGCATGAGGCAGAGCTGGCAGTGCCATAAAGCCTTGTGAGAGTGGAACGGGAATTACTGTAGAGCTGAGGTAGCAAGCTTAGGAGCACGTAGAGGTGTTTATAAAGATTGTAGGGACAGGAGGCTGAAATTCTGAGGGTGGAGCTGAAATAAAACCCCTCCACCTGCCTGAAATACAGGCCCCAGGGCTGGAGGTGAAATAAAAATTGTGGCTGGGGAGAAGGAAAATAAAGATCCTGGGGCTGATGATGGAATCAGGACTGCAGAGCCAGAAACAAAGCTTGATCTGAAATAAAGACTCAGCATGCACATGTGTGCTCAGCATGCACAGCAGGAGCTGGAATCAGTAGGGTTGGAACTGAGATAAAGCCTGTGGGGACAGGATCTGAAAAACCATAATGCTGGAACAGAAAGCACTATCGAGCTGGAAAAGTGACTTATTCTTGCTCTTTTAACTCCCAAGCAGTAGGGTCCAGTTATCCTAGAGCTGGAGAGGACCAAGCTCAGCTCACTGGCAGGATTAGACCAGCAGCACAAGGCTGCAGTGGAACTGGGACTGCAGGGCAAGGTTGCCCAGCACGGGAAGAGGGTTCAACACAACCCCACAGCAGGCACAGATCCTTCACAACTGGGTTTGATGGTCTATAAACACTTTATTTAAGATACAAAATTATTCCTTTACACACCGGAGTCTGCATTCCATTCAGGGAGCACCTGGCAGCTGCTGCCACAGGATCAGAGAGAGCTTCTCAGCATCTCCTTCCCACCTACAGCCTCTCTCCAAGCTCACCCCAGCTGCTGCTGCTTCTCTCCTCAGGCAGGAGTGTTTTGCCACTGCATGTGGCCATCCTCAGGGTCCTGCAGGAGAGAGAAGAATTCACTTTAAACACCTCCAGGAATGAGGTTTGCTCCCTTCCCTGCAGCTCCCCACAGGTTTCTCCCATCCCAGAGGTCCTCACCAGCTAACAGAGGAACCTGTGACCTGCAGAAACACCAGCTCAGGCACAGAAAACAATCCAAGGCATGCAAAGGCCACTCACCTCTTCCCAGAACCCCTGATTATCCATTTCCAGTGACTGGATCCCCACTTCAGGGTCTCTTCTGTCCCAAAGGGCTCTTCCATTCTGCCAGCCCAGCCTCTTGGTCCCCAGGCACTGGGGAGGAGAGCAGAGGGGCTGCAGCCCTGCCTGGTTGGGACCCTCAGCCCACCCCACAGGAGGAGCAGGGCTGCTTTTCCAGCCCAGCAGGCAGGACTGGCCCTTACCACAAGCAGGATGGGTGCTGTGATGATGCAGAGGCCACCAATGACCATGATGGCCACTCCGTAGGCTGGGAAGGCCGGCGGGGGTGAGGGACGTTCCAGGGTGTCCTCTGGAGCAGAGCACAGCACTCAGAGCCTGGAGCACCCACTCTGCTCCAGGACAAATGTATGGGATACAACAGCACCTGTTCCACACCCTTCGTGCCCTGTCCTCCCATCCTACACCAGCAGGTCTCCAACCCCAATCCCCCAGGCTAAGCAGAGGGGAAAGGACACAACTTTGACTAAAATTTGACTTTCTGGTCACCTCACCAAGACATTTCACCCCCTCCTCACACAAGGGGTCAGGACCTGGACAGCTGTGGATCTACTCAGCTCATATTCCCATGTCCCAGAGGGGAGCTTACCTCCCACAGAAAGAGAGTAAGGATCCACACGGATGTCAGAGCCAGCCAAAGCCTCGTTTGGCCCAACTGAGAGCACGAGTGTCTTCAAAACCTGCACGCTGGTTGGAGCAGGGTGACGGAATATCACGTTCCCATGGCAGAGCACAGAGCCAGGCCTGCAGGCAGATTTGGGAAGAGCTCCAGCAGCTGCCAACCCCACAGGGGGATGGGGTGGGCACACCCAGCCTCCTCCCAGAGCCTTTTGCTCAATAGGAAGAGATCTCTGCACTCAGAGAGCTGTGGGATGGAAGGGACATCCCTGGAGGTCCAGCAAGTCACCACTGATTCAGTGGGTTAATGCTGGACCTCAGCTTCTTCTGCAAATCCTTCTGTAGCCAAAAATAAGCACCTGTCAGCTGTGACCTGTTGGCTGAGATCTGAAGGGAGACCTCCCTGCCCCAGCAGATCCCCTGCTCACACTCACAGGAATTCCTTTATAATCACTTTCAGGAAGGTCGGGTAATCCCTCAGGGCTCTCATCACCTGGAAGAAAGGCTGTGCTCAGCTCCCCACCAGCTTTTGGGGGTGTTGGGACACCCCAAAGCAGCCCCTTCTTCTCTCCCTACTGGGAGGACCTGGATCCCCTCTTCCCACCAGCCCTGTTCCTACCACAGCTTCAAGGTCCCTGGAGAGATTGAGGTGCTCCACAGAGAGAGGATTCTGCAGCTTCTGGCTGAAGTTTCTGTTGGTGACGAGGAAGGAGAGGGGGTACACACTCAGACCAAGCTTGGACCCTGAAGGAACAAGAAACAAGCGCTGGCTGTGAGGATTTGGCAGCCACCCTGTGCCCACCCCAGCCCTGGGGACTGTCCTTGTCCTTACCCTCCACCGACAGGGATGCCAGGTCCATGGAGAGGGCTGAGAGTGCAGTCAGGGCTTCCAGAACCTCTGTAACATCAGCATGGACAACTGTGTCCAGGTAGAGGTCTCCAGTGATCTCCATGCTCCCATTGAGGTTTCTGAGGGGAGAGAGGAGCTCTGAGCAGGGCAGAAGGGCTGGGACCCAGCTCCAGCACCTTTACTGCTGGTTTCCCCCGAGAGCCCACAGAAGGTGCTGAATTACAGTTTGCTCCAGCTGCACATCCCAGCTTTCCCCATCCTCTCCACCCTTGCAGCACAGCTAATTAGCTGCAGAGGGCACAGGAGAGAGCAAAGCCAATTAAATTAAGATGTTGTGGCTGCACCCCATACCTGAGCTGGGAGATGGTGAAGTTCCTCACGTGGTAGAGGGGACTGACAGACGAAGTTACCTGGATAGAGAGAAGACAGCAGCTCACACCTTGCCCTGTTCAGCACAGGTTATTCCACCCCCAGGCAGCCTGAGCCCATTTTCCCAGGCCCCCGAGGCTTGGCCTACCTCACTGACCAGCATCTCCAGAGGATCCATCCTGCTCATGCCAGTGAGGGAAATGCGGAACTTCTCTGGATCCAGATTCTCCAGGCTGAAGCCTAAGGGGGTTTGGAAGAGTTATGCCCATACCTGTCCCTCCACCTTCCTTGGGAGATTTGTTCAGCCTCGAGCCCACCCATGGCCACACAGCAGAAGCAGAAACCAGCAGGGCAGCTGAGGGAGGACAAATTCCTTTGAATGTGGGAAGGGGTCAGGATGGGCCATTTCCCAGCAGAGGAGAGCTGGGGCAAAGAGGGGAGGCCCACACAGGTCCAGCTGCTCCAGATGTGCCCTCCACCACCCTTAACACCCTGCAAATGCTTTAACACAGGTCAGGGGAAGGGATGCCAAGTGGAGGAAAAGCCTGGAATCCAAACCACGCAGGTTGTGGCTTCAGCAGAGGCACAAGGAGGGCACTGAGCTGCTGCAGCCCTGCTGTGGGAAGGCATTCAGCACCTACCCCCAGACTGCACAGACTGGGGCTCCAGCTGCCAGCTGAAGATGCTCCTTCCCTTGCTGGCCTCTGTGACGAGTGTCCGGATGAGGTGGGAGCTGGTGGGAGCAGGAGCATCCCCCTGGAACAGAACCTCCCCTCGCACCACCACGGAGCCATTCCTGGGGGGAGAGGAGACCGTGGGCTGCTTTTTTATTTTTCCATGTACACTTATCCAGAAATTCAGATCGGCATGATGATGTCAGAGAGGGACTGTAGCCCCTCACAAATCTGGAGCATTTACCCTTCCCTCCAAGCCAAACCTGCAGCAGCTTGGGAAAAAACCAAAGAGCCCACTCATTCTTCCAGCAGGATGCACCTTCATTACACACATTGCAGTGTTTATATGTTTCTACTATGGGAAAGCTTAAAGAAAGTCTTGGGAACACGCAGGAAGAGCTGACACCACCAAATATTCCTTAGAGCCTTTCTGCCTTTATCAGCCATTCACTCAAAGCTGCAGCCCCCCCAGCATTCTGAGAGGCAAAGGAAAAACATTCACCCATGGTGTTTTATGGCTGTAGCCATTCCTCTGCTATGTTCCAAGAGAACACAGAGTCTTTATCAAAGTTTAAGTGTAAAAAGCTGCTCTTCTACCCGGGACTCTGGTTAAGGCCAGGATGGTGCTTTACAAAACACAGCCCTCCACATCAGCTGCACACTCACGTGAACTCCAGCACGTTTGCCTGCAGGAAGGTCTCATAGCTGGACAGCATCTGGTTCAGCTGGAAGGAAGAAGCACCCGGTAACTGAGAAGGTTTTCCAAGCTCCCCCCCGTGTGAAGGGGAAATGTTCCAGCAGTAAATATTGGGGAGTCAGCTCAGCCTGCCCAGGGCAGTGCCAGCCTCCAGGAATGCCTGGGACACCCAGAGTCCAATCCCACCTCAAACCAAGCTCCAGCAGAGCAGTGCCAGGGATTTACCCACCTCCACCATGCTCAAGTGGGCCACCAACCAAGGGCTGATGCAGCACCCAGCACCCCAAAGAGCCAAATCTGCCCGCTCCAGCACCCACCATCAGGCTCACGTCTCCCTCCAGTTGCCGGTAGCTCTCGGAATTCCTGCTGCCCAGATCTGGAGTGTAAGCGATGCCCAGCAGCCGGAATTGCAAGGGCAGCACATGCACAGGCTGGGTGGGGAAGGGGAGGCTGGAAGGGTGGGGGGCAGGGGGTTCCATCCCTCTGGGGCCAGGCTTGTCCTTTGTCACCAGCTCTGCCAGGCTGGAGGCCTCGGTGGTGGCTGCAGGGGGGGTGCTCTGTGGCTGTGGAAGTGATGGAGCCACTGGGTGTGACCTGGGCATCGAGGGTCACTGCTGTGGGCACAGCCAGGGGCAGGGAGCTGGGCAGGGAGCTGGGCAGGGAGCTGGCTGCACACCCAGCTCCAGGAGAAGTCAGCAGGCAGGATGGAGATGTCACACTGGTGGTGGCAGTGTGGTGGCCAAGCTCCAGAGCAGCGTTTGTGGAGCATGAGGGAGGTCCTGCTGAAGTGGAAACAGGTCCCAGGGATGCCGTCCTGGGCTGGCTGTGCCTGGATTCCTCCATCCCAAACTTCTGTCCAAGCTCTGGGATGTCACCAGTGGCCGTGGAGCTCATCCCAGTCTCGGTGGGATCTGCAGGGCTGGGAGCCCCGGTGGACATTGGCTGTGCAGGGGGGGGATGGCAGGTCACTCTGTGTCCCCGAGGTGGCAGCAGGAGTCCCAGACTCCGCCGTGGGAAGGAAGGAAGCCAGCACTTGCCGGTCGTGAGCAGCAGGAGCTGCTGCAGTGCTGGGAAGCGATGCCAGGGCTGCAGCCTGGAGTCCAGACCCGTTCCCTGGAGCCTGGGCCAACGCAGCATCCCCCAACAGAGCGGCTTTCCCGGGCAGAACCGTGCCAGCCGTGCCCCAGGGCCCCTCAGGGGACTCCCACACCGTGCCAGGGCTCAGCTCAGCCGAGCTGGGTGTCCCTTGTGTTGGCAGAGCAGAGGCCACCACCAGCTGGGCTGTGCTGGGGCTCCAGGAGTGAGCGTCCATCAGTGTCCATGCTGGGACATCGGGTGGGACCTGAGCCCCTCCAGTTGTCCCCTGGAGTGGCACCAATTCATTGGGTGCCACCTGCATCACTGCAGAGGGTTCAGCAGCAGCTGTGGGGAGGGAAGGAGAGCGCAGCCATACCTGGGCGGTGACAGGGACCCCAGCAAATGGCTCACTCCAAGCTCTGGAGGTGGCCTCAGGCCCCCTCTGGGGCTCTGCTGTGCCCACTGGCTGCCCCAGGCCACCAGCTGAAGTCACTGCTGACACCTGTGTGGCACCACCTGAGCCTGGCCCTGCTCCAGGGTGGCCTCCCAGAGCAAGGTGACGCCAAGAGCCAGGGCTGGGGACATTGTCAGTCGGGAAGAGCTGAGCTGAGGCAGCAGGAACCTTTTTGCCAGGCCACTGTGCAGGTGACAGTGTCACAGCCACTTCTGTGCCCAGCCTGAGCCCTTCTCTGTCCCCAGAGCCAGGCTGCCACTGCAGGGAAGTCCAAGAATTCTGTGTGGCCACAGTCTGTGTCCCCAGGCTCTGTCCCCCAGCCCCTGTCCCATGGGTCACATCCTGAACCCCTGGGAAACACCCCGAGGTGAGGAGGTCCCCACAGGCTGTCACCAGACTGTCACCTTGCTGGGACGAGCCCGGGGGAGCCCAGGTGACAGCAACCAGAGTGGCCAGGCTGTAAGGGACAGCAGTGACACACAAACTGATGGCCAGCACCAGGGCAAGGACAGCAGGCCATGGGGCTGTGCCCACAGCCCCCTCCCTCTCACCACAGAGCCCTCCTGGCTGCAGGGGGAGGTTTGGTGGTCCAGCCCCTGGGCTCATCTCGGCAGCCACCACGGGGAGAGCTCAGCTGTGGAGAGGGACAGCAGATTTAGGGTGGGTCCCTGCAGCTCCCCCATCCCACACCCCAGGGACTGCCCCATTTCCATCCCCAGAGCTCCTGATTAAGACACCTCCCTTCTCTCCAGGAAAGCCTGGCCCAAGCCTCAGCATCTCCTGGGGAGCTCTCAGGGTGGCACAGGGGTCTAACCAGCCCCAGGCTCAGACATTCCCTGCCCCAAACATCCATCTTGTCCTCAGAAACCTCCCCAGGGAGAGCCCAGCACCACTCACCTGGCAGCACCCCAGGAAAAGCGAACACCAAGCCACCCGAGCCCTGGCTTTTATCTGGTTTCCCAGGGGAGGGTGTGGCTCCATTCCAGCTGCTCTCAGTTAACACAGAAACTCATCTGCACTTCCCCAGGTGAAGCTGGAGGGGTTTCAGCTTCTCTCTGCTCCTCACTGAGCCCTTGGCAGCAGCAGGAGGGGGTGTTCCTACTCCTCCAGGTGATCCCCAAACCCTGGCTGATGCTCCCCAAAATAATCTGTTTGTGAGGAGTGGGTTGAGGCAGTGCTGAGCTCCCCTAATTAGGGCTGAAAATTGGATTGGAGCACTTGGCCTTTGGGATCAGGCAGGTTCTGTGCCTGATGGAGGCTCACGAGGGGAGGAGGTCTCAGAGGTCCCCACTGGATCAGCCCAGGCTGCATCCCTGAGCACCCCACGCTCTGCTCAGTTTCTGATGCTCAGGCACATCCTCCAGCATCCTCTTCCCAGGCTTTGGGAGACTGGGATGTGCACCCTGGACACTGGATCCAGTTTCCAGTGATGGGACACAGGGGCTGGGCACAGCTCTTGTGGCTCTGGCAGGGAGAAACGGGCAAGTGATTGGGGCTGGGGGATTTGGGGACCCTCCAAGCCCAGGAAGGTCCCGCTGTGCCCACGTTGGGAAGCAGAGACAAAAGCAGGGCATGTCTGGAAATGAGCCAAACTCTTTTAAACCATGAGAGGCAACTCTTGGTATTCTTACAAAAAAGAAAGGGAAGGAACTTTCTTCCCTGGAACTTTATATTCGTATAAAAACCATCCACATCAACAACAAACACTGCTTTCTGAATTGCTGTGCACAGGCATGGAGTGCTGAGGGAGTGAGGAGCCCAGCAGCATCCCCAGCCATGGCCACTCCATCCCCACAGAAAACCAGGAAGGCACCCACAGAAATCCCCCAGTAGCAGACACACCTTTTGGCTAAAATAAGTACAGTTTGGGTCATTTTTTCTTCCCCCTTCTGTTTTCTTAGTTTAAAATAAATATTCCCTGTAGTGAAATACAAAAAATCTGAAAAACCCTTGTTTTGTTCCTCTGTGCCCTGCAGCAGCTTGAAGAACACCTGAGTGATGAGTTTTTAAGGCCTCTGCTGTGTACCCTGCTGTACCCCCAGGGTGAGGTGATGTCCTTTAGTCCTGGGATGCCCAAAACCCTTTGGGATGGAAAGGATTCCTCCTCACAAGGTCTGGCAGCATCACTCCCTTCTCTGCCCCTATAGTCTCCATCAAGGTGGTCCCTAAATGTGCATCTCCCTTTGGGACGGGAGATGTAAAAGTGATTTGGTTTTCTTTCAAGAGTCTTTAAATCTTTCTCGCAGCTTTTTAGATTAAATAAAAAGACACGTATAAATTACTGTATTTAAAGAAAAATAACCCAAAACACATGACCCTGAAGGCAGCAGCTCCTTATAAAGGTAAATCCAGAACATTTGTAAAATGTCTTCATTTGTAACAAAAAGAACCTTAGTCCTGGGACTATGGAAGTCACGATTCCCTTGCTCTTGAAGTTGTGCCAGGCCTTTGTGGCACTTTAAAGGTAAAAACCCCAGTGGAAGGGGATTTTTATTGGGAATGGCATGGATAAAGCAGGAGAGAGGGGATTCAGAGGGGAATGTCATCCCTGCAGTCCCCTTTTCCCAAGGCCACGGTGCTGTGGCCATTCCCATGCTCCTCTTGCTCCAGCTCCACTGGAACTCCAGCCATTCCCAGGGCAGTCACAGAAGGAGGTGGGAGATGCACTAAAAGATGATCCATTCACAGAAAAGCAGCTCCAGCTGCTGTGAGGGGCTGGAACCCATCCCCACAGGTTTGGATAACCTGCCAGCATCCCCGTGTGTGTCCCTGGAGCACCACTGAGCTCTTCTCCACCCTCAGCACCCTCAGAGGGTCCCTGGCAAGGTTCCAGCATCCTGGAGGATCCCTGGTGCTGGTGGGAGCCCAGCATCTGCCTGCAGAGCTGCTGGTGGTCTCGGCATCCACGGCTCTGGGGGTGAGGGACATGAGGGACGTTCCCATTTCTGTCATCATTTGGCTGTTGCCCCTGGCACAGCCTCAGTGCTTCCTTCTCCTTGATCTGTCCATGGCTGTCACTTTGCTGTCAGCTTTCAGTGCCTCCGTGCCAGGGCTACCTGGGAGAGGAAGGAGTGGTGAGGAAGGGCACAGCTTCACGTCCCCAGTATTGCCCAGCCCATGGAGCAGAGCTCGAGCTGCTCATCATAACATGAACTCCACACACAAACCACTCCACAAAACGACAGGCAAATCCCACAAATTTCTTTAAACACACGTGGAAGAGGAGTTACCTACTTGGAAGGCTGCTGGCCACTCTCTGAGCTCGAACCTGGAAGAAATAAAGTCGCTGGTAAAGGCCCTGAGCAGCAACAAATGGTTATCTGGACAGGGCAGTGAAGTCACCACGGGATGGGACAGCCATGGGTGGCACGTCCCACACAGTGCCCTTGGATGGGTCTGGAGCTGACTGAAACCTCCTCAACACCCCCAGGATGGGTTTTCTCTCTCCCAGCTCAAACCTTCCCCCTCCACACCCCACAGAGGAAAAGCTGGGCAGAACCCTGGGCAGGACAGGGATGCTGAGGCACCTCTGATGCTCCCCATGAACTGCAGCACCTGGAGCAGCCCTGGGACTGCCCCATGGACCATCCCCAGGAGATGCTGGGCTACCTACCGAGCTGCAGCTGGATGGAGTTGTGCCAGTGCAGGTTGAGCAGGTCAGGGTAGATTTCGGGGAGCTGTTTGAGCGCCAGGAGCTTCAGCATGCGGGAGGTGCAGCTCTTCAGCTCCAGCTCCCTCAGGTGCTTCTCCTCCGAGAGGGTGGTGGGACGCAGCTCCACCTTGTGCTTCTGCAGCACTTGGTCCACGAAGCTCCCGGGCAGCTTTGGGAAGAGCTTCTCCTTCACCACGTGGATGGGGATGAAGACGGCTCCAGCCCGGACCACGTGGGGGGAAAGGGCAGGAGAACATGAAGGTCTCCAGCTGGGAGAGCAGGTTGGAGAGGAGCACGGCCACGTCCTGGAAAGCCAGCCAGATCTCCTTGCCATTGCTGGCCTTCTGAGGATTGGGAGCCTTGGAGCCATTCTTGGGCTTGGGCAGGGATTTGGGCGCCTCTCCCAGCTCCTCTGCTGGCTCTGCCTTCTTCAGCCACTGGCGCAGGAGCTCCGGGGAGGAGCGGGACACGGAGCCCGAGATGGTGTCACAGAGCCAGGTGTGCAGGGTGGTGAAGTACTGCCTGGAAGGTCTCTGAGGGGGGAGACCAACCTGCCCAAGCACCGAGAGCTTCCCCTCCCCTGGGGCGGAGGGGACTTTGAGAAGCAGGGTCTGGGGTGGGTTTGGGGCCAGGATGGTGCAGAGCTGAGGGGCAGGAGGTGGCACTGGGGAGTTGCTGGGTGGGGAGGGGGCTGGGGGAGCCGGTGTTGGGGGGCTGGGCTGGGGGCTGCCCTCCTGCCGGGGGGGGCTCAGTGCTGGGTGGGAGGGAGGGCAGGAGCTTGAATTTCTGGAACATGAAGGTGGCTGAGCTCTGGAAGTTGCTCCTGTCCCCGGAGTCCCCCTCAGACAGCCGGGGCTGAGCCCCCTCTCCCAACCCCACCTTCTCCCCCGCAGCCTCTTTGTCCTCCTTGTCCTCTCGGTCCAGTGTCCCCTCTGCACAGCCAGAGGGTCTCTGGGTGTCCCCAGCTTCTACCAGACTCTTCTTCAAGCTAAGGTCCAGCACCATGTCCTCAGGGGACGGCTCCTCAGTGCCCAGCCCGTCAGGGCTGCCCTCCTGAGCCTCCAGCTCTTGGGGCACAGGCTTTGGCTTTTCTGGGGTGCTCGTGTAACAGTTTTCCTCTTGGCCCTGCACTGCAGCATTGCTGGACACCACCGAGACATCCCTGAGGGCAGCAGGCTCCTTGCTGCCATCTGTGTTCTGGGGTGGGGAGCCCTGCCACAGGTGCTTCCTGCAGAAGACCATGGGGTCTGAGCCCTTGGCCCTCTCCAGGAACTCCCGGTAAGGTGCCAGGCTGAAGACATTGTGGATCACAGGCATGGGTGGGGACGATGACAAAGCCTTGGTGTCCCTCAGGTCCTCCAGCCCCTTGGTGGGGGTCACGGGCGGGGAAGGGCGGCCGAGTTCCTTGGCTGGATCCGGATCTTTGTCCTTGCAGGCATTTCCTTCCCCTGGTCCCCCACGGGGGGTGTCCTGAGGGGCCGGGCTGCTGTTCCTCCTCCCTGGGTGCTGCTCCTCCTCTCCTTGCCCGGCTTTCTCCCAGCTGCCTCCTCTCTCAGGAAATGTCTCCTGGTGCCCACCAGAGCCTGCAGAAAGCTTCTCAGAGGTGCAGACAGGCTGGAAAGCACTGCTGTGCCTCGGGGCTGCTCGCCACTGCAGGCTGTCCTCCCCGTGCTGCTGCTCACAGCCCGGCTCCGAGCCAGGAAAGGAGGTGTGGAACAGGGATCCATCAGCCAGGCTGGCAGCAAAGCCCGGGTACCCCGTGTTCCTGGGCAGCTCAGCATCCCCGGGTGCCTCAGCATCCCTCAGCACTGCCCCCAGCCTGGCACCCGCTGGCCTTGGCACGTAAGGGCCCAAGGGGCTGGGGAAGTAACTCCTGGTGGCCTGGGGCTTGAGGTAGGTGCTGGGAAAGGGCTCCCTGCTCCCCACGTAGCCAAAGCCAGGCAGGGCACTGGGCTGCCCCGCCGTGGGGGCTGGGGGGTGGTAGAGGGGGGCAGCTCTGTGGGGTGACAGTGGGTACGGGGGGGGGTGGGTAGCACATGGGTGACCTCTCCAGGCTCACCGCGCTGCCATCGGCAGCCTGGAGCTTGGGCCAGGGGTCCGCGCTGAGGTTGGGGACATCTGGCATCTTTTTCTGGCTCTGGGCAGCGGGACAGCTTCCTTCCAGGAACGGGCTGCTGGGGGGTGGCCTGTACTTGTCAAAGGCAGCACAGTACTGGGGTAAGGCAGCGGGGGAGCCCAGCTGCTCCTTGGGAGGCAGGGCCAGGCTGGAGGGCAGCGGTGGGAGGCTGTGCTCGGGGCAGGGACCCCTCTTGGGGGGCTCACCGGGGTGGAGGGGGTGGGAGGCGGGGGGCAGAGCCCAGTTTGCCTCCCCTGGGCGCTGCTGCAGGCGTGTTCCCAGCATCAGAGCCATCCTGGGAGCCAGGAACGAGGCAGGGGCGCCATACACCGGCTTGGGGACCAGCAGCGGCGCCGCCTTCTTCACCGGCAAGGGGCACCTGGGGCTGTTCAGCTTCTTCCTGGCCATCACCTCCTCCTGGGTGACACTGTCCTCGCCCTTCTGGGCATCCGGGGGCTGCAGCCTGGTGGCCGGGCTCTCGGGGGGGCAGGGCAGGTAGCCCAGCAGTGGCCCCTCGGCGGGCAGGGGCTGGCTCAGGGCAGCGGGGTAGCGCAGGCAGGCGGGCGAGGGGCTCCAGCCGGCCCGGGACTGCTCAGGCAGAGGGCAGGAGAAGTAGGAGCCTTTGTAGCTGAAGTGGCTCTCGGAGGTGAGGCGGGGCACGGGGCTGGCTGTGCCGGGGGTTTTGCCGGGCTCCAGGCGAGGTAGCTTGTGGAAAATCACGGCGTCCGCAGACCCCGAGTACCGTTTTGAGGCCATTTAAAGGTGGCTGGCGGTGTCCCCACGGCAGAGGAGAGCTGGCCTTCCTGGGGCAGAGAGAGAATAAACCGTGAGCCTGTGGTGGCACGGGGAGGGTTATGACCCACCCCACAAGGTGAGGGTAATCCAGGTGCTTTTTAGTAGATCCCTGGGGGCTGAATGGAGTGAAACAATGCGGAATAACCGGTGTTTATAAATAAATACGTAAATAAATAAATGGGGTTTATTTTAGAAAATTCGGTAGCAGTAGAGCCATTCTGGTTATCATCTCTTATAATAAAGCAATATAAAAGCATAGAAATAACACTTCAGAAAAGTCTAAGGAAAAGAAAGGGAAGGGTAAGAACAGAAAGATCCACCCGCGCATCTTCCAACAAGAGCGGGTTGTTTCAATTCCACCGAGCTGATTTACCGGGGG
This sequence comes from Petroica traversi, assembly GCA_025920805.1. Lineage (NCBI taxonomy): Eukaryota > Metazoa > Chordata > Aves > Passeriformes > Petroicidae > Petroica > Petroica traversi. The sequence goes on along the minus strand of JAHLSL010000053.1, from coordinate 1,919,394 downwards.
AAGCACAGGAAACTCAAAGGTCCATGGGTTAATATAACCTCAGGAGCGGGGGGAACGCCCAGGCACCTCCCTGGGGCAGGGAGTTTTACCCTGGATGATGTAACGCTGGATCACGGGACACCTCGGAGTTTTTGTTTGCCTGTGACACCTTTTAAGACGTCTCATTGTAGTCGAGAGGCCAATTACGGCCCATCAGAGGGGATGAATACCTGAGGGCTAACTGTGAATGTGCTGGCAAGGGGAGTTTTCACAGCTCAGCCACTCCTTAGGGACATTGGCAGGACAAAAAACACCGTCACACGCGCCCCACTTGACAGGATTTGTCTCTTATCAGCCTCTTCCCTTATCTTGTCCAACAGGCCATCTGGGCACTCAATGCAAATGGTCCATTGTTCGAGGCATTAACCATTCATGTTCCCCCGACTCAAACATTCCAGCAGTTCTCTTCTGCTGCTGCTCCTCATTCCCAATCTTCTCCCACAATCGTGATTTTCAGAATCATGGGACACACGTGATTTTCACAATCATGTGACTTTTTTCCCGCATTACTTCGTCCAGATTACTTAATTCTCCTGTTAATATCTCTGAAAAATTCAGCCACATCATCAGAAACGTCAAGGCTGCCGAGGCAAAACACGGAAGGTTAATTCTATTTTGTATTTGTACTGTTTTTTGTTCCAAATATGCGTAACCACTTGTACTAACTCCTAGGCTAAGTTTGGTGGAGACAAAATTACACCTCCATAAGACAAAAAGCTTTTCCCAGATCATTTTTGCTCCCAAGCAAAAATACAAAATAAATGTAGCAAAAAAATGAAACTAACGATGTATAAAAACTCTTTGATTAATATCCGGTCTCCTATAAGTTACTTGTGATGAAAACACAAATAAAACAGCTATAAACCAACTGATCATCTCAGCACGAACTTTGAGAGCCTCGGCTGAAGACGGGGAATCTCTGCAGATCCATTTCCACAGGGGATGTCACTGCAGGTCCAGTAATTGTGTGTGCATTAATTGGAGACAAAGGGTCTTTTGCACAGTTTCTACAGCGCCGTGAGGGCTTTAATTGTGTGGGGATCTCCCCTTTGCAAGGATCCAGCCCTCCCTGCCAGTGGGACAGTCCTGGCAGCCCGGCTGGGCATTTCTCCATCTGTCTTCTTGGAAAAGCCCTGGAAACTCTGCCTGCTTTGGTTCCAAAGCCTCAGTGAGAGGCAGCAGGGAGCAGAGCTGGGTCAGCTCAGGTGAGCAGCCAGCAGTCACAGAGTGCCCAAAACTCCCATCCTTGGCTTCATCTGGTAAAACAGTTTGAGGTTTTCACCCCAAGGCAGCAGCTCAGCCTCTCCCTCAGGGGATTTGGGGCTGCGGTGACAGGTGCTGGGTGCCAGCAGATGGAGCTGGCAGCCTGTGCCAGCACAGCCCTGCATCCCTGAGAACCCCGAGCGTTCTCTCAGCATCCCCAGCACCTCCTGAGCATCACCTGGATCCCTGAGCATCACCTGGATCCCCTGAGCATCACCTGGATCCCCTGAGCATCCCCCAGCACCTCCTGAGCATCACCTGGATCCCCTGAGCATCACCTGGATGCCCTGAGCATCACCCAGCACCTCCTGAGCATCACCTGGATCCCTGAGCATCACCCAGCACCTCCTGAGCATCACCTGGATCCTCTGAGCATCACCCAGCACCTCCTGAGCATCACCAGGATCCCCCCCCAGTATCACCCAAATATCCTGTACATCACCTGAGCATCACCCAGCACCTCCTGAGCACCACCAGGATCCCCCCAGCATCACCCGAGTTTCCTGTACATCACCTGGCATCCCCCAGCACCTCCTGAGCATCACCTGAGCATCACCAGGATCCCCTGAGCATCACCCGAGCATCCTGTACATCACCTGAGCATCACCAGGACAAACCTGAGCATCACCCAGCACCTCCTGAGCATCACCAGGATCCCCCCAGCATCACCCAAGCATCCTGTACATCCCCTGAGCATCACCCAGCACCTCCTGAGCATCACCAGGATCCCCTGAGCATCACCCCAGCATCCTGTACATCCCCTGAGCAGCCCCGGGACAGACCTGAGCATCACCCAGCACCCTCCCAGCACGGCCAGATATCACCCAGTATCTCCCAGCACGGCCCAGCAACCCCAGAGCCAGGAGGGATGGACTCCCTACAGTAGGATTTCCTCCAAATTTGGGGTTTTTTTTTCCTTTTGTGGCAGCGTTAGCAGAGAAGCCAATGAGGAAACGGAGGAAAAGCACGTGGAGATAAGATAAAAGCCACATCAACAGCAGGGGAAACAGAGTAGATATGGGGGGAGACTTGTGGGGGGGAGATAAGGGACAGAGCCCGTGGTGCTGCTGAAGCTCCACCCGAGTTCCCCAGCTCACCCCAAAACAGCACAGCTGAGCCTGTCCCACATACTGAGCCTTCCCCGTGGGTTTCTCATGCAAAGTTCAGCAATTTATGGCTTCTCAGGAAGGCCACTGCTTCTCTAGAATCCTCTGGGCACAGCCACGGGATCCTCGGTGCTTTCCTCCCTGCTGGCACCTTTGGGAGCAGCTCCCTCACGTCAATCCTCAGTTTTATCCTCAGGATAAATCCTTGGAGTGGTTTCTAAGGCGTGCGTTACCAATTAAACCTGCCAGCACTCAGAACCAGGAAAAGCAGCTCCCTTCGAACTGAAGGAAGCTCGAAGAAAACTCCAGAGTGGGTTATTTTCCTTCCGAAAGGGATCTCTTGGGAGGGTGGTGTTTAAATCCATCTCCCTGGGAGGGCGGGGCAGGCATGGGATCCCTTCCCAGCTGTGACAATGTGTGACAGGCTGGGACAGAAATCCGCCGTCTTGTGAGTCCCGAGGTTTCCCCGCTGCTTCTTCCCCTTTCCCTGAAGCCCCGGGGGGGATCCACAGCTCCCCAGGGTGGGGACATTGTGACACCGGGATCGGGTGACACCACCGGAGCACCACGCAACCGCCCCGTTTCACCCAGCTCCGAGTTCAATTCTTGCTGGAGGGCGGCAGAGCAGGACGGGCGATCCCCCAGACACGTGGATCTGCCTGATAGGGCTGAGCTCATTAAGCAAATTAGGCTGAGGGCACTCATGGGCTCCCCTTTCCATGGAATCCGCAGGGACTGTGCCCGGCCGGTGCCATCCCCACGGCAGGAAAATGCTCTGCTTTTGCTGTCAGCATCAGCCTTTTCCCTCCTGCAGCCAGGGGGGAGGAGAGACACGCGTGGGAATCAGCGCTTGGGGGGAACGCTCGGGAGAACCCCAACACACGCAGCCAATAATTCCGAAACCCCACAGCAGGGAAACGCAGCGGGTGGAATAAACACAGCCCGTTATTCCTCTTTTTTTTTTTTTTCACGTTCATTTTTTTCACTTTCCTTCTCAGCTTTTTTTTTGTTGTTTTTTTTTTTTAATTTAGTCCCATAAGGGGCCGATTGGCGGGAGGGAGCAAAAGTAAAACCAAACGCAGAGGAACACGTGCCAAGAGGAGCGAAACCTCCCTGATAAGCTCCGTGGGGCTCAAAACGCATTATCTGCCGCCTTTCGGGTGTCCAAAGGACACGGAGCCTCCTCGGCGGGGCTCCCGGGCCTGCCAAGGCCGTTGGGAACAGCTCGGACATCTCTTTTTGCTCCGACAGCTCGGAACAATGAGCCCGTGTGTGTTATCAGCGGGGCTGCCGGAATTTCCTCCCCGGGATGCGATGCCCGGAGCGGGAGCCTCTCCCCGCAGCCTCCCGCCCCCTCCATCGCCACGTGATGCCAAAAATCAGCCGCCAACTCCCGGCCAGCCCGCAGGAATCGAGACACAAAATCTCCTAAAGCCGCTGGCATGCGGCATCCGCAGCCCTCCCGAGGTGCTGCGGCGGGGGGGGGTTCAGGGGTGTCCCCAAATCCGAGGGACTCCACCGCTGAGGAGGAGAATTCCCGGCCGGCTGCAATCCTGGTTTCACAACCTCGGGGATTTTGGGATCCTGCCGAGGAGGTCACCTTTCCCATCTCCGGCGGGGTGGGATGAGCTCAGCCGGCATCGCTCCCGCTCAGCTTCGGTCATTTGGGGGGGACAAACCAGAGGCCTCAGCGGTTCCAGCTGCCTCATTCCACATCTCGTCCCTTTTCCACAAAGTTTGCAGCTCCCGAGCTTCTCCCAGCCCGAGCCGGCTGCTTTTGGATAGGGCGGTATCCTCGCGGAATGGATGCACCAAGGCTCGGCTTAACTCCGAATTAAGCTGAACATCCCCCTCCCCAACATTCACTTTTATTAAAAAACCCCAAAACTTCACGGAGCACCGAGCAGTCACCACAGGGACTCAGCGACTGCAACCCCTTCTACTCGGGGTGATTAAAACCCCTCCAGAACGCATCGATCCCCATCGATGTCACATCCAAGGCTGGCCACGGTCAGGGCTGGGACACCCCGGAGCTCGCAGCGCTTGCCAGGACACGAGGTTTGGATGTGGCAGCCGTGGGTGGCCGTGTCCGTCCTTCTGTCCCCTCCGCACACCCACGGCCACCGCTCTGGTGTGGGCAGCACTCGGGCGACCCCCAAAATAAACCTCCCGCAGGAGGCTGAGCGCGCTCCCGCTGCCAACCAGCGCATGATCCAAAGTGTCCATAAATGGGTAAAATCCCGGGATCCGGAGCCCGCAACCCGTTTTTGCCTGCACGGCGCAAGGAGAAGCGCACGATCCCGAGGAGGGCGTGCAGAGATCCCTCCCTGCCCCAGGGTTCCCCCGAGGCGCTGCCTGGGGGTCCCCCCGCCCCGCTGGCCCCGCATCCCTCCGCTCCCCC
>JAHLSL010000053.1:1881318-1914185 GCA_025920805.1 Petroica traversi | reverse complement strand
TTTAGGGGGTTCCCCCACTTCCAGGCAGCCCCATTAGAGGGGACCCCCATGGAGGGCGCGCCCCAGTGCCGGCGGTGACACCGCAGTCCCAGTTCATGGAACGGGATGTGACTGTGGCACCTCGAGGTAACAGCTCCCTGCAGCCCCATCCAGTTTAGGGGCTCCAGGGCGGCCCGAGTAACAAAACGCAGCTCACCCAGCCCTTCATAAGTAACATTTTCTGATTAATCCGCAGCGTTAATAAAGGCGCGTATCACCCTGAGCCATGCGCGCACCCGAGGCGGAGTCACCCGCCCTGTATCCGGGCCGATAATAATGTCTGCTCCTTAATACTACACTGCTTTAAAGAGTTTTATTTCCCGATTTCAGGGACACGGGCAGTCCCCATGAAGAGGATCCCCCGTTAGAGCCCAGGCTCTAATTGTGGGGATTTCCTGTGAAACAGGGGACTCTCAGCACAGAAAAGCCTCCCCCAGGCTGAGCCCACCGGGATATGGCCGGATACGAGTCCCTCTGTCCACAAAAAATCGCTTTTCCATCTCCTGTGCAGAGCCAGGGATCGCTGGCAGCCGGGGTGGGCTGGGGGTGGCTCCTGAGCCCCCTCGGAGTCACTCCCAGCCCCAAAGCCAAGCCCCTCCTCCTGGATTTAACCCCCGCCAGCCCCAGGCATTAACACGGAGCGTTTATCTGAGGAGTTGCGTCTGGAAAAGTCCAGGCAAACATTCCAGGACTAATCATTAACCCTCATAAAAGGCACGTAAATATGATTAACCCAGTGACACAGATCCTGGCAGATTAAGCGCGTTGCCCAAGGCCGTGGAGTGAAGCAGTGGCAGAGGCTCGGCTCCCTCAGGCAGTGAGAAACAGAGATTTCTACATGAAAAAGAAATAATTCCACTTTTTTATTACTTCACCAAACAGAGACTGAGAAGGCAGGGTTTGAATTCTCCTCTCCCTGGCCTCACGAGCATTATTTTCCACTTACAGCTTTAATTTATAGCAGTTTTGTGGCAGCAGCAAAGAAAAGGATCTGGGAGGAGCTGGTGCTGAATTCCCAGTCCCTCAGCTCCAAAGTTTACACACCACTGCTTTGTCTGGAGCTCATCGATCAGATGTTGCCATTAATATTTTCTTTGGTCAAATGGCAATGCAATTAGAGAACAGTTATTACATTTAATTAGGAGATGATAGATATTAATGTGCAACACAAAATAGTTATAATATATTAAAACAAGCAAATGGGTGGGTAATACAGCTGGTTATTTGGAGTTCTGGGCATTAAAACTATCAGTGTTAATTTTTACCTCACTGAAAAGAATCCCAATTCCCTTGACATGGCAGATAATCCCTTTAAGCCTGAGTTGGCTCACACATTTCCATAACTTTACTCAAGAAACACCTTTCCTCATCCCAGTTTGGCCACATCCCTGCTGCCAGGCATCCAGCTGGACGCTGAAAACTAAATTTCAACAACATTTGCTCACTCTTAGGTTTCTCTGGCACAGAGAGAGGGGTTTCTACCTGTTGTCTCAGCAAATACCTGCTGTTTTGATCTTTTTCCTGTGAATTTCCTTCTCTCAACATCCCACGTGAGTCATGTGATTCGTCTCTGCCTTAGCAACTCAAAAGCAGCTCCTTGCTGAGGCATCAAACCTGCTGGGACAGGAGACACCAACTTTAGAAAAAATCCCATTACTGATATTTGATTTGGTTGTTTTAATTTTTATATTAACTTTTAAAGACTTGGGAATGTGTCTTTGGGGGATAGGTGGGTGCTGATTCCCACTCAGGGCATGGCCATTCCCACCCTTTTTGCCTCTCCAGCATCAGCATCCTCTCTGTTTGGTACCCAGTGATGGGAACACCCCACAGGGGATGCTGTGAACCCAGGGAGGTGAGGATTTGACTGATTTAGTCAAATTGTGGCCGTGTGGTTTATCAATTTTCCTTTTGAGGCTTCTCAGCCTCAGCATCCTCGTTCATTCTGCTGTTTGCTGGGCTGTGGCTCCCTCTGAGTGCTCAGGAAACCCTTCTGGCTTCACACTGCCACTGCCTGCAGGGTCCCCAAATTCCATGCCCGAGGTGGGACACCCATCCTGGGGCTCACCTGGCAGGCACAGGGATGTGGGGGCTCCAGGTGGGAATAGCAGCATCAGGTTCCTGGCTCCAGGCAGCCCTTGGGAGTTCATTGCCTCATAATTTCTCCCAAAAGGGTCAGTTCTTGTCCCAGCTTTTGCTCCTCATTTTTTCCTGGTGCTAATGAAGCCCCTCAGAAGGATTTAACCCCCTCCAGGAGGGTGGAATCCAGAGTGATGCTGGCTGGGGGTGTGAGTGATGGAGAAGGTTGGGTGATTCCCAGCTCACAGGCCTGTCCATCTCCTCATCTCCTCTTCCTGTGCCAGATCTGTCCAGGAACATCTCCCTTCGTTCCTTTTCCCTCTTGTTTTCCCCTCTTCTCTTTGATTTGCTTCCTCATAAAGTTGTGCTTTAGGTTCAGGACAGATCAGCTGCTCAACTCATCCCTGGTGACAGGGAGAGGTGGGATTTAAAGGTCACCCACTGCCACAAACTGCACAAATCCCTGGTTTTCAGCACAGAATCCCTCCCAAAAGGCCTCAGGTTTGCTCCTAGGGACCAGACAAACTTCCAATCCTCAAATCATTGGGCAACTCCCAAAATTATCCAACAGAGCCGAAGCAGAGATGGCATTTTTGGCTCAGGGAGGGGAGTGGGAGATGGATGGGGTCCTCCCCTACAGCTGAAACACAGAATGAAGTCCCACAGAATGACTGCAAATCCCCTGGGTACCGCAGGGAATTTGGGACACTGGTGCCTTGGAGTGGCTACAGAGTTAAGAGAATAATGTGGGTATTTATTAAATACCTTGGGTAATCAAAGCCTGAGCCTCACAGAGGCTACACCCAAGGTTATGGTGGTCAGGAGTTTTTCAGACAGATAAAAGTTTGGTTTATTTGTATATCAGAGGTTAATTGTCCAATTATAACATCAGGTAATGAAGTCACATTCCCCCAGTTTGCTCTCCCCTCACCTGATTCACTTTTGTTTATACTTTTTGGGGCCTGAGGCTGACCTTGGTTCCCATCTGGGAGAGGATTGTTTTGTCTGACCAAAATGTGAAGAGAGCTCACTATCACTCTGTGTGGAGCTCAGTTTTGCACTAACGCAGTGCAGGACCTGAAAAACACAAAAGTTAAAACTTAAAGCACCAACAGCAGCACCTGTTGCTCTGTCCAAGAGGGGCTTTATCCCACCCCAACACCCTCCCCAGGGCTCCTGCTGGGGACTTCCCAGCCTCGTTAGCAGCTCTGCCTTGGCGGCAGCAGCACTCCTGATGAGGCTCTAATTATCGAGCTAATTAGAATAAGAGAGCTGTAGAGACAGTTCCAATTTCCCACGAGCAGCCTGGCTGGAGGAGAGGGGCCGAGGAAAACAGGGATGAAGGAATGGAATAGAATGGTGGAGGGGGAGGATTAGGGAGGGTTATAGGGGGGCTCCCAACAGCTGCCATTGTGGTTAAATTTAAAGCACTCTTATTGTGAAGAGAGAGATCCACGTTTCCTCATCCCACTCATTTCTGCTGCAGCCAAGAAGGATTTGAAGCCTTGGAAGCTGCCAGCTCCTTCCAAGCCTCCAGAGAGTGCTGGCAGTGAGAGGAGAAGCCCCAAACATCCTCTGAAATACCCAGTCCCACATCTCTCCCTGTCCTGCAAGTCAGATCCCACGCTCTGAGAGGTTTTTGGAGTGGTTCTTTACAGCTTCTCCCACCCCTCGTTGCTCTGGATCTCCTTCCATCCAGGGTAAGATCCCCTTTTAGGCTGAACTAGGAGAAAGTCAGGTCTGGAACTGGATGATTTTTAAAATCCCTTACAATCCAAACCATTCTATTACTCTAAAAAAAAAATATGGCATGGGCAGGTCTGTTGTTATCCAACATTTTTTTCCAGTTTTATCTCCTTCAAAACTTTGGTTTGGGTCCTGTCAGAGTCTACAGTTATTGGCAAATAAATAAAAATCCCAACCCGCACTGCTTGCTGCCCCAGGAAAGCAATAAAGACAAGGCCCAGCAACCCAGAGGTGCAGGTACCTCATTATCTCTAGATAATTATCCATAGGTAATGAGATACCCAAGCCCCAGCAAGAGCAGAGTGGGAATAAATCCCCAAGAGACACGAAACATCATCACCTTCCCCCCTGGAATCATGGAATTGAGCAGATCCCACCAGCCAAGAGGGTTTTTCTCTGCTAAACCATTCCCTCAGCGAGCTGCTCTCCAAGGAACACTGAAAACAAAACCAATCCTGCTCTCCCAGGAGGAGGAATCCAAAAATAACCCCGTGGATGAATGAGCAGGACAAAGCCAAGTGCTGAGGCTCGGGTCGAGTTTGGGAGCTGAAAGCTTTCCAGCTCCATGTTCCCGCCTGAATTACTGCCCGGGCATTCACACGCCGTTCCTGCACTTCAGAATTAAAAAAGCCTTGGTGTTTCTCTTAACTTTTGTTTCCCAGCATGGGAGGTGAAATCCTGCACAGCCCTGTTATAAATGCATATTATAGTGTTGGTTTTTCGCAAATAATGAATACTATGTATATAATATTAATCCTTGTAGAAGCAGTGTTTGTGTAGAAATGTAGCCATTCTAGTTTCACTTAATAGTTGAGAAATAACTAACATTCCTCACAAGACCCCCCCCCACAAGCAAGGCGATCTACTCCTACCAAGATAAGAGACTCCTCTGCCAACGACTAATACACGACTACGTACACTTTTGTCAAGATCTCCTCTGCCAACGACTAATATACGACCAGGGTAAGAGACTCCTCTGCCAACGACTAATATACGACTACGACTATGTAAACTTTTGTCAAGATACTCCTAGATAAGAGACTCCTCTGCCAGGAAACTGATAAAGGACTAAAAAAGTATTTAAGGAGTGTTTCTATCTGGGAGAGGTGTGTGTTCTGGCTCTGTGCCAAATGCACCCGGCGTCCAGGGACGCTGTAATTCCTTTGCCTTGTCTTTGTCTTTTCTTGTTAATCTTTTTATTAAAAACCTTTTAACTTTAACAGAAAAGGACCTCGTTTTTAACAGCCCTGAGGGAGGATGCAGGGAGGGAGAAGCCCACAGGCTGATGGAACCCATCCAAAGCTGGGGAAAGCCTCGGGACACGGGCCTGGAGTCCAGCGCTGAATTCCCCGGCTGGGGTCACTCAGCTTGGCACGTTTGGATGCTCCCTCTGTGGGAAGTCCTGGGACAGTGGCAGTGCTGGGGATGCTCCTGACACACTCGCTGCTCTCTCAGCAGGCAGGATGCAGGCAGGGGGTGCCTCAGGAAACACCCCAAACCCAAGGAGAGCCATGGAGTATCCAGGCACAGTTTCTCACCAGCACCAGGAGCATCCTGGGGCATGAGAAAAGGCCTTTAGCAGGAATCTCACACCCAGGAGCTGGGCTGGGATTCCCCTGTGAGCCCCCACTCCACATCCTGCCCTTCCACTGGGAAGCAGCCCCTGCCTGGATTTGTTCCCTGGGCACCTCTGGGGACACACCAGCATTCCTGATTTGGAGGAAAAGAGTAGCCAGGGCAGGGAAACCACCTCGCTCAGTGCTGAGTGGTGGGGAAGAGACCTGTGGTCTTGGAAAAGCCTTGGGTGTGGTGACAGCAGCATCTGTCGCAGCCACAGGAACACCGGGATGAGCACATCCCAAACACCCCTCACTCCCTGAGCTCTGAAACAAAGCCCAGTCCCTCTGTGGGGTCACCAGCAGTGTCTGAGTTTGGGGTTGTGGCCTCAGTGGCACAGCTGGGATTGGGGTGCCACCATCCCCAGGGGTGGTGCTGCCCTTCCAGAGGCTCTGGAGCTGTGGGGCTCAGGGATCTGCATCCTAATGAGCACCATGATGTAACTCCGAGGAAGCCTTGCAAGGGATCAGCCGTTTCTCACCTCTTTTTTTTTCCCCCTCCCTTTTTTCTGCTCTGGTTGAGGTGACCCAGTTTGAACCTCAGCCAGACATGGACCTTCTTCCTCTACTCCTCACATCTGCGGCCCCACTTCCAAAGAGAATCCCTGTGTCTGTGCCAGCACAGATGCTGCTGCCTGTACCCAAAGCTCTGGAATGGTTAATTAATTTATTTCTACATGATTCCCAGTGTGGGAATGGCTCCAAGGCTCTGTAACACCTCTGGACTCTGTTCTCCTGCAGTTACCTCTGATGTCCATGTGTTCAGTGTTCCTTCAGGCTGCCTCCCACCCATCCAGTGCCCACAAGCTTCCCACAGATGCAACAAAACGCTCCAAAAGTCTTTAAAACAGTTTTTGTTCCCTCCTGGCTGGGGTCAGGGGAGGGTTCACCTCTCCAGGGTGTTTGCTGCGGTATCTCTCACATTCCTTTACTCTGTGTGGGAGGACAGCCATGGAATCATGTTGAATTTGACCATTTTATTCCCTCTCCTGCCTGCAGAAACCACTGTCAGTCCTGGAAACGTTTCAATTTTCTTCAAGGCTCCGTGGCTCTGGGCTGGCTCCAGTCCTGCTCTGGGATGGCCCAGGGTGGTCTCTCCTCTTCCCCTAAGCACTGGTGGAGAAGAGGACACCAGGATGGATGAAGGTTTTCCACAGAGAAGAGCCCAACTCCTGCAGGAACCCCAAGGACCAAGGTGGAAGGCATCAGGGTCCAGTGGGACTCAGATCCCTGGAGCTCAGAGGTTTTTGCTGTGCCAGCAGGGAGGTCCCTCTCCTGTGGGATCATCCCCTCCTCCTGCAGGATCATCTCCTCTTCCTCCCACTGGTGCTGAGTCTCTCAACTGGGCTCTTCCCAGTTGGCTCCACTCCCCCATGTCAGAGTGAGCCACGAGTGTTGTGCTGCTCAGCAACACAAAATGGTCACACAGGTTATAAAAACACCAGAAAGGTGGGAAAGGGGTGTTTTACCCCTGGGGAGACATCTCCAAGAAGCTCCACATAGGAGGGGAGGGCCCAGGAGGCCAAGTGGAGCTTCACTGTGCTCCTCTCCTGGGGGACTTGGCCTCAGCAGAGGAGGGAGCAGAGCATCCCCAATCTGCCAGGGTGGATTTGAGCTGTCTGCTCCAGCCTGCAGCCTGCTTGCTGAGGTGGGAGCAGGAAGAGGAACCTTCTCTGTTTACCCACATAGTTTCAAGGTGAGTAACTCCTGCTGGGCCCAGCTCTGGCTCCGTGGTGCTGTCAGAGAGCGAGACCTTCCCCTCCCAGCTCCCCCAGCCCTCGGGCTGCTGGCATGGGCTGAAGAAGCTCTCAAATGGACACGGGGCTTTGAACCCCTTCCTGCACCATCCCAGAGGGGCTGGGGGCCACAGAACTCTCCTTGGCCAGCACAGAGGATCTTTGTCCTCCTTTCCTCCCTTCCCCCTTCCTTTTGGCACGCAAGGAGCTGCTTTGATGCCCTCATGAGACAGATTTTCCGCTGATAACAGATCCTGGTGATAACAGATCCTTGTGCTCACCCCTGTGACTGGCTCCTACTGACTCATTCTTCCTGTGAGGTTCAATCCTGGTGTCTCCAGCTCCCTTCAGCCACATTGGAAATGGGAATATCTTGCTTCCTTCATGTCTACCTCCACCAAATAACCCCCTTCTGCTCCTGATCCTGCTGGCTCTGGAGCTTGGCCAGCTTGCTCCCAGGAATTAACTGTGACCCTTTGCCTTGGATGTGGGAGCAACACCTTGCTGATGGGTTTTCTTCCTCCACAACCATCAGCTGAAGCAGAGGATCCCAGGAAAACATCAGATCTCAGTGAACTTCTTCACCCAGCAGAGTGAGCTGGCGATGGTCTTGGTGTCCTGGGTGGCTTCCTCTTCCAGGAATTGCTTTGTGAAGCCGCCCTCATCCTCCTATGTCAAGAGAAATCCCATGGAGGAACATCTCCCTCGGACATGCTGGAGGCATTGGATGGTCCTGGGTTTTGCACAAGAGGCAGTGAGTCACCACCCTCTCATCACTTATCTTCTCTGGACTCATCAAGATATCCCAGACCTCGGTCACGTCTGCCCTTGGTGCCCCTTCCCAGCCTGTTTCACCAGCCTGAGTTTTCCAGGAGGTGGCCTGGGGACAGCGACTCTTGCAGGGTGTTTTCACAGAAAGCTGCTGGGGGAAGGATGCTCGAGGCATTTGGGAAGCCGCCCTTGTTTGCTGGGGCTGCTCAGGGTGAGAGGAGCCTTGTCGGGAACATCTTGTGCTCTGCAGCCGCGGGCAGTGGGAGGTGCTGATGGCTCGGGGGTTATTGCTGCAGCACTGAGGTAAGAGGGATTAGGTTGGGAAACGGGCCGGACCCTCCTCCCGGGCTGGAGTCGAATTGCAGCAGGAGCAGCAGAGCCCAAGGCCACGGGCTGGCAATCGGCGCCCCGGCAGGCTGGGACATCTTATTGCCCTCGTAAAAACTCCTTTCACTCATCGGGCTAATGTGGGTTTTGGCTGGAGCAATTGGAGCCTCATAAAGGGACCGCTGCCTCCAACCTCCACATCCCCGCTGTCCCCAGCCTCCCCCTCCACGCCAAGTATTTCCTTCTCCTTTTCTCCGCAGTGAGAAGAAGGAAAAAAATCCCAACCAAACGCCACAAAAAGGCCACTTCCCCCCCCTTTTTTGTCTTGTGGCAAAGCCGTGGGTGCAGGGAGCTGTTGGAGCAGGAGCACCCGGGGTTTTGGCAGGGATGCTGCGGGCTGTCCTGTGTGCAGGAGCTGAGGCTGCTGAGCCTGCCAAGCACTGGAGAGCTGGGGATGAACCTGAAGCTGTTCCTTGAGCTGGGAGCTGGCCAAGCTCTACTGGCCAAGTGTCTTCTTTATTCCCTTCCAGGCTTTTTCCATGCCTGGGTGTATTTCCACAGTGTGGAGATGGGTGGAAAATTACTGGTGATGCTCCAGTGCCAGGTCCCTGCCCCGGCAGAGGTGAGCTAAGGCTCTGTGTTCATCCAGGGAACTCCTCACCACGGGATGCTGCTGGGGCTGGAATGCCCTGAAGAACCAGCTAAGTAGTTTTAAAAAAACAAAAAGAAATCCTTTAAAAATAAATGAGTCCTTTTTTTTTTAACTTAAAAATGTTAAAAATCTGAAGAGATCTGTCCATCCCAGCCCACTGAAGCTTTTGCAGCCCAACAGCTGCCTGGGTTCTGCTCCTCAGAAGTGCCATGAGAAAGCACAAACACATCCCAGATAAACCAGGAAAAGTGATGGGTCCCAAATCCATGTGATCACACCCACAGGGAGGAAAGCAGCAGTGGCAGAGAGCTTGGGGTGACAGGGAGCACCTGGGTTTGACAGTGACTCGGGAAGGAAGGGATGGATGGAGGGATGGACGGGTGGATGGATGGATGGAGGGATAGAGGGATGGATGGAGGGATGGAGGGAGGGATGGAGGGATGGAGGGAGGGATGGAGGGATGGAGGGAGGGATGGAGGGAGGGAGGGATGGATGGATGGATGGAGGGATGGATGGATGGATGGATGGAGAGAGGGATGGAGGGAGGGATGGAGGGATAGAGGGATGGATGGATGGATGAGGGATGAGGGATGGAGGGAGGGAGGGATGGAGGGATGGATGGAGGGAGGGATGGAGGGATGGAGGGATGGATGGAGGGAGGGATGGAGGGATGGATGGACACACGGATGGATGGATGTTTAGAGGAGCAGGCAACAAGCCCTGCAGATCTCATTTCTGCTACCCCAGGCACGATTCCCAGCCCACATGCTGCTCCTCCAGGGAACACCACAATCTTCCTGTTACGGGAAAACCCCAAATTCAACGCACAAGCCAAGGAGCTGTGGCTGGGATGTTGCATCCCAGGGTTCCCCACCTCCAGCCTCAGGGATGCTCATCTAACCCAGTTCCCCCAAGCCAGGACTGGTGAGAGGGATGGAATGTTCCCTGCTCATGTCCAGGTCATTGGAAAATCCCCTGGGCTGGAACAGAGGCAGCACATGGACATCATGGACACCTCAAGATGGTTGAGCCTGGCCTCTCCCCTCCTATGCAATGACACATCAAACCTTCCTCTTTTTCTCCTGAAACTACTGATTTGGCCTCTATTTGTGAGCAGTTTTAGGGAATTTCACTCCTCCAGGCTGGAAGGGCAAGCCCAAGTGTTTTTGTGCCCATCAAAGGAAAACATCTGCTTGGCAAACATAGCAAGGCCATTCATCACCTTCAGACACCTCTCCTCCCACACAGCAATTTTCAGTGCCTTGAAAGAAGAAAATAACAATAAGTGGGTGAAGCTCTTGGCTGAGCCTGCTGCAGCATCCCTGGATGGGGTTGCAGGATTTTCTCCAGCCTGGTGTGGGACAGGACATCCCACCTTGGACATACAAGCTGTCCTTTTCCATCCCACCAACTTTGGGGCTGATCCCAGCTCCCTCAGCAGGGCTTTTATTGTGGAAACCCTTGGGAAAGAGGGCTGGGAATGAGGTGGTGCTGGGAAAAGCCACGCTGCCAGTTCAGAGATGGCTCTACCACACCAGGCAGAGGAGAGGAGAGGAATGGCTGCTCAGGGCTTAGGGCTGAAATGTCCCCCTGCCCTGTTCCTCCCCATCCCAATGCCACATCCTCATCATCCTACAGCTCATGGAAACCTGTTAGAAGGAGGTTTAGTCCTGGCTGACCCTCCCTCTGGGTCAGCAGCTGGATCAGCCCTTCCCACAGGGAACCACAGCCTGGCCCCAGTTCAGCATCTGCCCCCAGGCTGGGGACTCCCCAGCTCCAGTTTGCAGCCAGCCTTGATGCCACCAAAGTTCCTGGGGACTTCCCAGAGCTTCCCAGCCTTTGGAAGAGCTCACATTGCATCAGCCAGGCCTGGAGGAGATGCTCAGTGACACCCAGGGATCTCCTCCTCTTTCTCTTGGCTTTCAAAGCTCTTCCTGCTTTGCCTGTTCACCAGAAGGACGCCAGATCTCCCTGGGGCACTCTTGGTGCCACTTGGATGGGGACCTCCTTGGATCAGACACTAAGAAAACACAAATCCACAAGTTTTTTGTCCTCAGGCAGGTAATTAGTGGCCTGGGCTTTGCCTATGCCAAGCCAATGGCTCTGCAAGACATGGCAGGTCCTGGGTTTTCCAGACTTTTCAACTGCTGGCCAGTGGCTCACATAAATCCCAGCCCAGGAAAATCCTGGATGAGCCTGTGCTGTTCCCCACAGTCCCAAAACCCAGCACCTTCCCATCAAAGCTCAGCACCCACAGAACAACTGTGCTCAGTGCAGGGTCCCCTCTGCTC
Organism: Petroica traversi; assembly: GCA_025920805.1. Taxonomy (NCBI): domain Eukaryota; kingdom Metazoa; phylum Chordata; class Aves; order Passeriformes; family Petroicidae; genus Petroica; species Petroica traversi. The sequence goes on along the minus strand of JAHLSL010000053.1, from coordinate 1,902,928 downwards.
TCCAGAAGGTGATTCCCAGCTCACAAGTCCAGCTTGGGTCTTTTCAGCCCCAAGCAATGATGAATTTTTGGAGAAGACTCCATTCCCCAGTGTGACCGTGGCCATTCCATCACCACATCCTGGCACATTTTTTCCCCAACACCCTGCAGCAAGAGGGAAAAATTCCTCATAGCTTGGAGACACCATCCATGGGATGGTTATACGTTGGTGGCTTCCTTAAAATCCCCATCATATCCCCACAAAAATGTGTGGGCAGCACATAGGGAAATCCTTGTTCATGTCAGCACTTCAAAAGTCCAGGAGGAAAAAGAAATTCCCAAGGATAAATCAATAAACTTCTCCCAAACCTGGTTTTCATTATCAGTGTTGATGTAGACTTCAAAGGGGGGAAGGAGAGGAGAGTGAGGAGGAGGAGGAGAAGGAGGAGGAGAAGAGGCTCTGATTTATCCCTCAGCAATGCATATTCATCTGCACCCAGCAAAGATTGAGAAAGGGACTGATTTTGAAAAAAACAAAAAAACCCCAGATGTTAACACATTTGCAACCCAAAAACCCACGGAGAAAAAAGCCCCAAATCCCCACATTCCTGCACTGACGCCCATCAGCCCCTCCCAAACACGCGTGGCCCCTGCTGACATCAGTTCCAGCAGCGCCGCAGGAGCTGGGAGGCGTTTTGGGGCCAACCCGCCTGTTTTGGAAACACCTCCCTCATTCCAAGGGCGGTGCCAGCTCAGCTCGGGCACGATCCCCCCCTTTTTATTTTCGGCTTCCCCACGGCCCCCGAGGCCGCTCCTCCCAAGGTCATCCCACTGATCCATCTGGGTGGCTCTCATGGGCCGAGCCGGGAGCGCAGCTTCTCTTCTCCTCTCCCCTCCAGGGATGCATGCCAGGCTGAGATAAGGATCCGCAGGCTCCAGGGAGGGGGAGGGAAGGAGCTTCTCCCATCCAAGAGTGAGGCAGAGGGTTCCAGCTGCCATCGGGACACCCGCTGGGCCACAGAGCCCGAGGGCACCTCGCACCCATCGTCTGGGCACGCCTGGAAAGGGCAAAATTAACATAAACCGAGATAGAAACGAGATAATTAGCACAAAATGTATTTACGGCCAAGAGAAGAGGGTGAGAGAGAAGCTGTTGCGCTTCTCCAGGTGCTTCCAAAGCTCTTCTCTCCAGAGCCACAGTAGGAGAAAGCTGATTCTCCTCCAAAATTTTGTGCAGGCTGAGGCCAGCAGAGAACCAAGATCGGGGGGGAAACCAAACCCAAACCCGTGGCGTTTTGCATCCCATTCTGCTGGGCCTGGCAGGATGCTCGGGAGAGGGGGAGCCCCAAATCCTGGCCCAGAGGGGTCCATCCCCACCATCTCCTGGTTTCCCCAAGGGAAAAGAAGATGCTGGCGTGGTGGAACCTCATCTGGAGCATCCCACCGGCACTGGTGGGTGCGATGGGAGGGTCGCTGGCTCCGAGGGGACAGGAAAGGCTCATGGGGACGCACTGGGAGGAGCCGGAGCTCAGGGACAGCCCCATCATCCCGGCAGTGGCCGGCTCGGGACGCGGCCGGCCGGGATTTTCAGGAGCTGAGTGAGCCAGCAAAGCAAACACGAGCAAAGAGCTCCCGAGTCATGTAAACAAACAACCAATTAAGAGATGAAATAAATCTCCCAGGTACAGGTACATAACCTTTCTATTTAAACACTCTGGGCCTGGAAAGGTTCCAGCGCATCTGACCCAGGCTCGCCTGATTTCCCTGCCGAGCTCCCGCGGGATGAAAGGGGTTGGGTTTCAGGGAGTGACTTTTCTTCTGCCTTTCCCACCACCTAATTATATTATCCTTTCTTTCTTTCTTTCTTTCTTGTGTTGGTTTAATTCAGAGGGAGAGCCCCCAGATGTTTCCTTGTGCATCCCCTCCTCGGCACGGAGCAGGACCTGCCTCCCTCCCCATCCCTGGAGCAGGACTGACTGCATTGACCTGTTAATGACTCAATTAAAGGCCCGTATAGAGGAAATGGGGGCAAATCGATCCAGCAGCATTAAAGGAGCAGAGGGAAGAGAAAAACCGAGCTTTAAAAGGAAGGGAGACATCCCTGGGAGAGTTCTGGGGGAGAATGAGGATGCTTCTTCCACAGCAGCACAAGGCACAGAGGCTCAGGCAGGTTAAACCTGATGGGTGTTGATTTATTGGGGTTTCTGTCCCCTTCAGCTCAGGGGACCCTCAGCCAGCTCCCTCCTTTGAGCTGCCAGACCCCCTGCCCGCTCCGGGGCTCCCCTGTGCAGCCACTGCTGATTCAGGACAGCGAGGGACTCACCCCGCTGGCTTCAGCACAGCCTCTAATCCCAGGCTTAACTTTAAGCCCAGCTTTGGGGTCCTGCAGAGGACAGTAGTCACACATAACTCATAGCTGAGTTACACTGACTCTTTCCAGGGATGGGGTGGGGGTGCACTGTGTTAATTAGTGCTGTTCAGTTGATTAGATCCACACACCTGCAGAATTTTGTTGCCTAAAACAAAGTGTGGAGGCTGCAGGGATAGGGAGCATTTAGGGGGAGCGTCACTAATTAGTTTTGGAGAAAGAAAACCCTTGCTTGACACCAGACTAGGAGCTCTTTCAACCCTTGTTGAGGGTGTTTCATGTTAAAAATGGCTTTTACTGAGGTGCTTGATGTACCCAAACAACCACTCTGCCCCACCACCAGGTGCCCAGTCCTGCAGAAAATATTTGGGGACAGGGACCATATATTTGTGAGTCTGCTTAAAAGATTAAAATACCTCCTTATGTGGAGGCCAAACATGCAGATACAGCCCGTGTGCCATGCGATGGAGAGGGGTGATGCAGCTTGGATAAATCTGCATCCCTGGCAGGGAACAGTCCCCAAAACTCAGCACACCAGGAATGCTGGGTGACCCCCCCAAACCTCAGCATGCAGGGATGCTCAGCAGTCCCCAATCCCCAAACTCTGATGGTACACGTGGCACCCACCTCCAGAAACACCAACCCACCCCAGGCCAGGGTGGAATTTATGAGCAAAGACAGGAAAAGGGTTAAAAATAGCCCAAAGCCAAGAAAACCTGCACAGACAGGGAAGTGAGAACCCCACAGATAGTGCTCCCACTCTTTCACATCTGAGCTTTCAGTAATCACAACTGCTTTCAGTTCCCCTTGGCCCTCCTCCTGTTCCTCCGCTGCTGGGTTTTGGTTCCTCTCCGTGCCCCCATCACCTTCCCCCTTTGAGGCCAAGCCTTCAAAGCACTTCAGCTTTTATTTCCCTGGGGTGCTGCCAGTTCCCATGTCCCGGCTGTGGCACAGCAGAGCCCTCCGAGGAGCTGGGGATGTGACAGGGATGTGAGGTGACATCCCTGTCCCTTCCCTCGCAGTGATCCAGCTTGCATGGATGCTGCTCAGGGGAGGGAGAGAAGCAGAGCAACTGGAGCTCTCTTCCTCATGGTTTTTCCCAGGTATTTGACTTCCTACAGACCCAACTATTTAACGATGATTATTTTCTAAAGAGCCGGCACAGCGGTGCCGGAGGGACGCGCCGGGCTTTGTTCTGCCCTGGCACGGGAGTGCCGGTGCGTGCGGGCGCTGACGGAGGCTCAATATTGACTTTTCTGCTGAGGCAACTGGCAGGGCTCACGGGCTGCAGGCATTTGGGTGCTCCCGCTGCACCCTTGTCCGCACCTCGGCAGCTTTTTCCCGGCACCGAGAGCGGTTTCCTATCCTATCGATGAAAAAATGCTGCTGTAAATAACATCCACACAGAGCATCTCCGAGCAGACTCACCCCGAGGGTATGCAGGATGCAGACTCCCTGGGGATGCTGCAAGAGCAGGAGCTCCCCGCCCTCAGGAAGGATATTCTGGTTGGGAACAAGAGGCAGAGGTCTGCCTGAGCCTTGGCACATCCCGGAGCTGGAATTCTTTCGGATAATGGCCGTGTTCTCTCCTCACAGCCGATTCTGCTGCTTTTAGAAAGGGGCTGTTTTTGCACGATGGCAAACATGGTGTGTTTGCACAGGGGGCAGCAGGAACCAGGTCAGGGCTCTCCCTGCCACCCTCATTGCCCTGCTGAGGGAAATCTCAGCATTCCCAAGCCATGTGCCCAGCAGGCACACGGTGCTGCCCAGCAGAGCAGGGGGACAAAGGGACAATGCTTCCCTCGGCTGCTGCTCACAGGAGCTCACTTTGGGATGGCTGGCAGGGCTCTGGGGTGGCTCCCAAACCCCATGGCGGTTCCTGATCCTCGGGGAAGCAGAGCAGTGGTCTGGAGAGAGGCTGCAGCCTCGGGAGCACACTCTGCCCTAACAGCTCAGACCATAAACTACCCCCACTTAGGAATTTTGGCTGAACTGTGAGGAGTTTTTCTGGAGCCATCCCATGGCCTCAGAGCTGCAGCAGATTTGGGGGACAAGAGCCCCTGGAGCAGAGATGGGAGGCTTTCAGCTATTTTTTTTCAAGCACACATTCTCATCTTGTCCCTTTTTACGCCTGATCCCCTCTCCCAGGGCTTTTGCCAGCCGCAGGCTGGGCTCTCTACCAGCCACATTCCTTCAGGTTGACGTGGCTTCTCTTTCCTCCCTCACCCTTATCACACTGGAGTTCATGAATCATGTTTCTCCAAAACTATAAATCACCCGTGGAAATCAAGTGAGGCAGAGCAGAACCAGGCCCAGGGGCTCTGGGGTCACAGCTCTCCTGAGGAAAGGCTCTTGAGCCATCCAAGGAGCCATGCAGGAATAAATCCCTTTTATAAAGTTTTTATCCCTGTGCTTGGCCCTCCCCTGGCTTGTTTTGGCACTGCTGGCAAGCAGGATGTGAGGGATTTTCTGGATGCTCCTGTGGGATCAGGGGGATGGAGGGTCCTTGGGGTGCTCACCCCCACAGCTGGCAGTGGCCAACAATGATGTGCCAGGGGTTGAGCTCCATGGGACTGGGGACTGGGAGCACACAAAGCACTCCCTGATTTCAGACTGAGAGGTCTTTGTGGTCACACTTGCTGGAGCCTGATTTTAAGCCTGATTTTAGAAGTCTCCATGCAGAGCCCACTTCCCTTTAGGATCCCAGGAGCCTGTGGTCAACAGCATAGTCATTTTATCTTTATTGTGATGACTAAAGTAACCTTTATTCCTCATCTCCCTAGGCAGCACACAGGCTTTTTGTTCATTCCATCCCCTTTATCCCGTTTTCCCTGGAGAGTCGCAAAAGTGAGGTACAACACCAAAGGCAGAGCTCCCAGAAATAAATCCCCATTTCTATCTAAAGGACAACATGAGATGCCATGAATAAAACCCCAGACAGGGTGAGACATAGCAGGGAACTGCCCATCAGATTGTTTCAGTCCCCTGTGTATCTCTGAGCATTCCAGCAGCAGGGAATTCAACGTTTCATTAAGCTCAATTACTCCTGGAAACAATTTTTCAAGCACCCACGGAGGCAGGTGGCCAGGGGAAGAACCCTGTACATGCAAGTTTTAATTGGAAAGTTGTCCCACCAAGCCAAGCTATGGGTGTTGCTGGAGCCAAGGAGTCTGTGCTGAGCCCTGCTGGCCCTTTTGGCACCAGCCTTATCACCAGGCAGGGCAATGCAGCTGCCTCCCAACCTCCCCCAAGTCAGGAGGGCTGGCCAGACAAAAAACAGTAAGCACACAGAAACCAAAACATGATGGGAGAAGTTGGAACTACCAGCATCCCTTTGGATCATCTCCCTTTTCCACTGTCACTGCAATCTTACAGGAGGAAGACTCGTGGCTCACGGTGTTGTTTTGAACCCCACCAGAGCAAGGAAAGGAAAAAAACCTTCCAACACCCCCAGTTCTCACTTGCCACCACCTGTGGCAACCCTCAGCTTCCCCCAGTGCCTGGCTGGGCTGTGGCTGGGGACAAACCCATTTGCTGCCACCTCACTTGCTCCAGGGATCCAGAGTGGGCCCGGGGGGGGGCAGGTGCCAAATCCGGGGTGCAAAGCCACCACCCCAGGTGCAGCAGGGAGGCACGGCTGCTCAAAGGCTAAATATGGGGGAGGTTTTCTTGTTTTGTTGCTTTTTTCAGATGTTTTCTTCCTGCTGTGGGCTCCCCAGATGGAGGAGTGGGATGGGCCAGGCATGTGAGATGATGCAATTCCCATCCCAAGTCGAGCTGGGGAGGCAACTCCTGATCAAAGCCAGACCAAAGCAGCACCACGGCGTGTCCATCCTCCTCCAGATCCAAGCAGCAAACGGATCCCATCGGGTTTGGGATGGGGGAAGCAGCTGAGACAGACAGGGGCCTGTCCAAGCCCAGCAAAGGAGGTGGGCTGCTGCCTTCACTGAGCTTTTGTCGTGGCTCTTTAACACTCCCAAGCCATGCTGAGAGAAACAGTTTTAAGCAGGATGAATGAAATTGCAACGCAGCAGGATTCATGGGATGGCTGCCTCGGTCATCCCAGAGTTTCATGGGAAAGTGAAACAAAAAATCAGCGTGAGGCTTCAAAAGAAGAGCTGAAGGAAAAGGAAAACTCATGGGAGGTGGGCCTGCCCTGTGAACTGAGTCACACACAGAGCTGAGAGGGCTGGAAGCCTGAATGCCCTGAGGGTTCCATCCCTCAGCACCTCTTGGTGACCTCACTGGCAGTGCCTATTCCCCAAGCTGGCACAGAGCCCTGCTTTGGAATCAGGTCCTTCATCACCACCCCGAGTCTTGTCCTAGAAAAACAGACCCAAAGTCACCTCCCTAAAGCAGAAAGGCTTCCCCCAGCTTCTATTCCTGCTCCTTTTCCACAGGCAGCAGCTGCTGTGGCCACGGATGGGAACCTGTACCTGTGCCAGGCTGGAAGCTACTCCTGCCTCTCAGAAGGAATTTAAGTGTTTCTTCTATTTGCCCCGAAGGAAAGGTGGTTTGAGCATGGGTTTATCCCAGCCTGGAATGCTATCACAACTTGTTTCCATTGAAAAAATCACAACAACTGCACAGAGGATCAGCTGGCAGCATTTCTGGAGCAGCTTAAGGCAGCAAAACAGGCTTGGAAGAGAGGAGGGCTTTTATCAGGGACGTGGTGTTTTGTCCTGGGATAGAGGAATCTCTGTTGGATTTTCTGTGCTGCCAAGGCAAGAAGGAGCAAGAGGAGGGATGAACAACTCCAGACACAGGAGGTAACCATGACAGAGCTCCAAGGAAAAGTGGCAGTTGTACCAGCCAGAATGACATTTCCCTGGGAGCAGGAGAAACACCATTCACCATCAAAACTCATGGAAGCCACAGACTTCTCTGCTGCTGTCAATGAGCTTTAAGGGAAGCTCCTCTGAGAGACTGAAAACACAAGCAAATGATGCAGGTCACTCCATAAATCCTGGCAAAATGTGGAAGTCACAGAAACGATGCAGGTCACTCCATAAATCCTGGCAAAATGTGAAAGTCACAGCCACAACACCACTATAGCCCTGTGTGTGAGCCACAAGCTCTGCTCACACCAGGACCCTTCTCAGAAGCTGTGACTCCCCGGATCTCTGTCAGTGGAAGAGCCAAAACAGGGAAAGTTCAGAGGTTTTATTTGTGAGGATGGGTAAGTCAAGCAAAGTTAACCCAGTGACCTCTTCCCTCGTGCACAGCAGGCTGGAGGTTTCCCCCACAGGCAGGATGCACGTGCTGTCCTCAAGGCCTCACATTTGTTTGGGTTTAGTCAAAAATGAACTCTGTAGGTCAGCAGGGCTCTGCTGGAGCAGCACGTTCCACAGCTCCCACTGCCCTCAGGAGCAAGACTGTGTTCCCAATCTGGACTGAGGGAGCCCACAATGGCACAGGATTTCCCAACTGATTCATGCCAGGCAGTTAATTTTCAAGCTGAAAAGGTCATCAAAGGGGAAGTTTGACTTCATTCCCCTGGGAAACACCCACCCTTGGCTTTCCATGAGGGCCTGGCCTTCTTGTTTCCTGACTGGGGCTCCCAGATGGGCAGGAGGCACTTTGGAACGAGGTTGATACCTGCATCCCTCTCCAGGAAACATCTAGAAAGGGCAAAAGGCCTGAAGAGCTCCTTTCAGTCAATTTTTCTTCACATCTGATAAAAAACCATAAGCAGACACAACAACTTAGCAAAGACACTGGCTGGGAACACCTTCCCAAGCAGTTACAAGAGGCAACTCATCAGGGGCAGGATTAAGAACTCTTTTTTATTCATTTCCCAGAGGGAAAATGCTTTTTGGACAGTGACTCCTGCTGGGAATGTGCAGCCAGCACAGCTGTGAACATCTGGAGAGCAGGAATGGTCCAGAAGACACTTGCAGGGCAATTCCAGCTCCTTCCAGCACCAGAATTTGCAGGGCTTTTTCCTCTCTAGAACCACTGGAGCTCCACCACCTTCTGCAGCCTACCCAGAACCTGTGAAGCACTGGGGGCTGAGCCTGGAGAAGGGAACGTTACTCTGAGGTACCACAGGGTTTTCCACACTAAAGCAGCACATTCTTGGCTCTGGTTTTTCAAAGTCTGTGGTGAGGTACCACATTTCAGTTTGGCACAGCTGGAAGACAACCGTTGGCTCCTTCTGTTGAAGAGCAGCTAAAGGTATGCATGCCATGGGTACCAGGGCAGCTGAGCCCAGCTTCCTGCTGGCTTTATCTCCAACCCATCAGGAAGGCACAAAACCACCATTTACATGCCAAAACATCAGCTCTGCCTTGGCACATTCCTCTCTTCAAGGATCCTTTTAATTCTTTCCACGATGGTCCACACTTCTGCCATGGCACCTGGGCCTGCAGGGCAAGAGCAAAACCACATTGTGAAATCCAGGCTGGGGGCAGCCTAAAAAAAAAAAGGGTGTGGAGCAAAATTCACTATCTCACCTCCTTCCTCCAGGGTGAATATTGTGTGTTTTCAGCATCTTTCTGAAATGATCTTTGCCTGTACAAAAGACTTGCCAAATCCATGCCATTCCCATGGCTCTGCACTAGACAAATGAGCTCCATTAGAGAAAGCTGTCCTGGATTCCCAGCAGCCTGAACCTTGGGAGCAACTCTTGGAGAAGGCTGAGTGCTGGACAGAACAAAATGGAAAGGCTTTTCCTTTCAGCCTGGTTATCTGCCAGATAAGCATCTCATCTATGCTATGCTGTTGCTTCTCTTTGAAGTTTTTAAGTCAGGTTGAGAATGTTAAAGCCAGAGATGATGAAATCACCTTGTCTAACCTTGTGTGCTGAACTCAGCACTGGGAACTGAGGCCATTCCCTCTTCTAATTTGCCTGGAGTTGAGGAAAGATGCTTCTCCCACAATTATTTTTCTCTTTTGGAAGGCTGATAAGGAGTCTCTCTTGTTATTTTTTCCTGCTAGCTAATTGATCTCATAATTTATTGCTCAGCAGAAATTAGTTCTGGGAAGTGCTATTTTCCTCTTTTTCAGACCTGTAAATCCCAGGAGGTCTGGAGCATCCTGTGGACAAACTGCAGGCACATTTGGACCCTTCTGCTCTCCTAATATCAGGGAGAAGAGCAGCACCTGAGAAGAGGCATTCCCTGACTGCCTCTGCATGGTTTGGCAGAGCTACACACTTCCAGAACACTTCCAAGGCCTGCCTTCTTCCTCCACCACCTCTGGCAATTCACAGCTGTGTTTTTAGGTTTAGCAAAGCAAACTCTTACAGCACAGCTCATGCCTACAGGTGGAAATCTGCCAGAAATCCAGACAAGGATGATGAAGATAAGGGGAGTATGGAAACTATCCAATCAAGAAACTCAATTTGGTATCTTATCTCTTTTAGCTGGACTTTCTGTCTAAACCCAACTGTTTACTAAGGGAGAAAAATATAATCAGGTAAAACTTGGGGGCAGTGAGGATCTGGGGCATTTCAGGTGAGACCCAACCACATGGGGTGAGGAAGAGAAACCTCCTAGAGCTAAACAAACCACAATGTCAACAGACAAAACTGGTGCAAATGGAGTCTCTCCTGCAGCAGATGTGTGAGCTTTGTTATGTGCTGCTTCTGGGGAAACCAGGGAAACCCCTGCGAGGATGGAAGCCACAAAACCAAAATGAGTGTGGAAGAGGCTGTGGGGTGAGAGGCCTGAGAAAAGAGGAAGGGGTGAAAAAAAGTCAGTTGTGGAGACTGGTTTGGGTCTTCAGAGAGATGGAATTCATCAGTGTCCTGCCATGATCTCCCTACAAGCTGCCAGGAAAAGTCCTGGTGTTTGCCATCAGGAAGACCTTGTGAATTGACTCATGAGCACAAGTGGAGTCCAGTCAGATGTGACTGCTCCTTCCATCCCTGCATCTCTTTCCTTCAAGTCCCTTCAGGAGTCTGCTCTCACAGCTGAGACAGCTGAGCTGGAGAGGAAGAAATTTGATGTAATCATGTCTAAAATCCCAGTGGAAAGCAAATCATCCAGGATATTTCAACTGATGTCTGAGTTACTTGACTACACGTACCTAATTGTAAATATTTCTTGGTTTTCAGTTCCCAAAGTACAAATCTCTAGAGGCACTGCACCTGCCTAAGGATTCCAAAACTAAACCAGGCCTAGAATTCAACCACGAGGGACATTTTAACAGCCTGTCTTTGTTACAGACTGTTTATTGGACAGAGAGGGTGGTTAAAATCCTGCTGGAGCTATTACACAGAAGTAGGTGCATGGCACTGTGCAGGTAATAGCTGCTGTGGCTGGAACTGGGGACATTTTACAGAGATTTGCACAATAAAATTTTAATAAAAAAGCTATTCCGTTCATCCAAATGGTTTGTATCAAAACCCTTGCCGAAAGTCAAAACACCTCCATTTAAAGCAGGTACTAAAACTTAAATGAGACCATTTTTTCTTAGCACTGCAAACTAAATGTACTGAATCTGAACTTCCTCCACACCCCTCTTTCACTTCACTGAAATCTGGTGTCAAAACCCCAAATCAAAACTTGTTTGGGAAGCTAAAAAGAAACCAAGGCAACAAAAACAACAAATGTTAAATGTGTGTCCAGCTACACCCCCAGCCACATCTGCAGAGGTCTTTTCTCACTGTCTGCTCTCAGGGACAAGATTTAATCCCAGTGATGGAGCTGAGGAACTGAGGCACAATGAAAACAGCCCCCAGTCCCAGCAGAGGGCAAAGTCAGGACACCCAAATCCCAGGCTGAAAACGCTCACCACAGAACCTCCCTTCTCTTTAATCTCCTCTCCTCCTGAATGAGCATTTCTGTTCAATATCAGGCTGATCTGAAAGCTCTTAAGGCTACTTAAAAATTAATGATAACACAAGGCAAAGCTTCAGCTTGTTTGTACAAACCATGGAGTCTGAAATCCCCACGGCCACGCAGCAGAAGGCAGCACATCCCTGCAGGATGAGGGAAAGGGGCAGGAGGCAGGGAAAAGGGCTGACCTTCATCTCCACACACGAGTTTCTTCACCATGCAGGGGATCTCAGTGTAGCCAAAGCCCTTGAGCTGCTCCACGTGCTGAGCTGTGATGGGATGCTCCCACATGGCCGTGTTCATGGCTGGGCAGAAGAGCAGGGGTTTGCTCAGGTCCCACGCACGGATCACACAGGTCTGTGGGAGAAGCCAAGGGAGGGCTTGGATTTCCTCATTCCTTCTCATCCTTCTCTGCTGCACCTTTCCAGCCTGGCTGTCACTTTGTCAGTGTAGCTGGACTAACCTGATGCCTTAAGTTTTAGCTTTTGTATTTTTCAGATCCTGTACTGCATTAATGCATAACTCTGCATAACTCTGAACTTCACATAGACTATTAGTAAGTTCTCTTTACATTAGTAACCTTTCCCAGATGGGAACCAAGGTCATCATCTCAGCCTCAAGCCCGAAAAGTATAAACAAAAGTGAATTGGGGGGGAAGAGCAAACTGGGGGAATGTGACTTCATTACCTGAAGCTATAATTGGACAATTAACCTCTGATATGCAAATAGACCAACTTTTATCTGAAAAACTCATGGCCATTGTCCATCTTGAGTGTAGCCTCTGTGAGGCTCCTGCATTGCCCAAGGTGCACCCTTTGAAGGCCTTTAATAAATACCTACTTTATTCCCTAGCCTCTGTTCTAGGGTTAGCCTCTCCAGGCATCAGCCCATGGGCTGAGACTAATTTGTTTCACATTCCAGCCAAGCTCATCTCTGACAGGCAGGAAAGATAAGGGAGACCACAAAGAGGATAAATCCCACCCTGCTCCAGCCAGCAGCCCAGGCTGGAGCAAACCAAGCTGGATCAGGATGTGCACAGACTGTGTGGAAGACAGAGAAGCTGAGAGGTGGCCACAGATCTTATCAGCCACAGAGAAACCCCCGGGGCAACACTTCAGATAAGCCAGCTGAACACTGGAAGTTGGCAGGGAGTCTCTCTGACATGAGTTGCCAGCTGGATCCATAATTCCCCACGAGGGAAGCAGTGCTGCTTCCAGGATTCAAGCAGAGGAGAACACGAGCACATCTGGGCTGCTGCAGGAGATGCTGGCAGGTTACAAAGCATCTGGCAGCTCCTGAGTGCTATAGGCAACCAAACCTGACTCCTCAGCACTTCCAGATGACCCAGGATCACCTCATCCCCTCAGAAAGATGAATGCTGGTTGTTCTTAGGGCAATGCCCATCAGATTCCCCAGGCCTTGCAGCATTTCAGTCAAACAAAGGAGCGGCTCAGATCACAGAGTCCTTACAGGAACCCAGCCCATCCTTTTTTACACCATGTGAACCCTTCCCAGTACAAGGAAATCTGATGGAATCTGTTCTGAACTGCCAACCAGCACCTACAGCATTCACTTTCCTTTCCTGAAGCTGCCTCTTCCTTCTCCAGGCTCTCCAAGACTGGCAGGAGTGTGTGAAGCCACTCATCCCTGACATCCTTCCTGAGCTCTTCCCTCTACTAAAGCACCACACCCACAAGGGACCCAGAAGGACAAGGCATTGCTTGTCCCTCCCACAGCTCTTTCTGGCTTCTCTCAGATCCTCAGTGATCTCCTCTGGGTGAATTTTGTTCATTTATATGCACTTCTTACCCAAAAGGCTGTAGGTCATGCAGATCTGCAGCTTCCTGAGATCTTTTGTGTGGTTAATGCCTGGCCACAAAATATTCAGCCCTGCTGAAGGTCCCCAGTACTCAACAAAGGAAGCACACAGTTCTTTTTAATACACTTTCTGATTAGCCTGAAGAGTATCAAGAGCACTTTAAATACCAAAAAACAAGCCTGAACAAGCAAAATCCTCTGTAGCTGAGAATGGGAGGTAAGTGGGCATGAGCCTGTTTGAAAGTCTGTGGTATGTTAGGTGAGGGAGGTGGTGAAGTAGCAGGAAGTAAACAGTTTTATCTGATCTCACAGGTGTCTTTCCAGATTGCATTGAAAAAACAGAGAGGAACTCAAAAGTGAGTGAGTGTTTGTGTGTACGAGTGACAGAGAGAGGATGGAGGCAGAAGGAAATCCCACCCTCCAGAAAAAGCAGGGAAGACACAAAGCAGGGACTGGGAAATGAGGCAAGAGACTGGCAGAGCCGAGGAGTGGGATTAGGTCAGGGAAGAAAAGAGAAGGAACAGGGGAGCCATGCTGGGGAATGAGAGACAAGCAGAACATGCAAATCTCACTGTTGGTGACGCTGCAGAAGCAGCAGGATTCCATGGAGGCAAGGTCAGGCAGCCCTGAGGGGTGGCAGCAGCGGCAGGCACAGCCCAGTTACTCACCAGCAGGTTGTCACAGATGCCATTGGCGACCTTGGCCAGCGTGTTGGCATCCAGAGGTGCCACCACCATGAGGTCAGCCCAGCGCCGGAGCTCGATGTGCAGCACGGGGTCTGAGCGGCCCTTCCACAGCTGGGGGGGAGACACCAAACCCTCACACACCTCACCAATCCCACCTCAGAAAACAATCCCTTATGGAATTCCTGTGGAATTATGCTTATGGGATTTAAGGGATGGCAGTGGATTAACAGATAAGGGGATCCTTTCCCCACCAATTCACACATCTGACAACTCACAGCAAAGAGCTGTCCCCATCCACAGCATTCCCAGCTTTGGAATTGCTCCTGAGAGCTCCATCCTACTCAGGCAGGCCTAAACCAGGAGGACATTTCTTGAGGAGCCCATGTTATTTATAAGCTTCACATTGAAGTGAAGCTGCCCACTGGCTTCTCATGAGGTGCAGACCCCTAACTGAGCAAGTGACTTTTAATTAGGATGCACAACCCTACTCACACTCACAGCAGCAAAGGGAACTCTAAGCACTGCAGGGAACAATGTCCTGTTGCTTTCTCCACGATGGATGAGGTTTATACAATTTGGCATTTCCCTCCTCTCTCTGCTCTTAGAATCACAGAATAGTTTGGGTTGAGAGGGACCTTAATGCTCTCCTTGTTCCATCCCCTGCCATGGACAGGGACACCTTCTACTATCCCAGGGTGCTCCAAGTCCATCCAGCCTGGCCTTGGGCACTTCCATGGATGGGGCAGCCACAGCTTCTCCCTGACACATTCACTGAGTGAGTATTTCTGTTTTCAATAACGCCCTGAATTGCTGAAGAGCACCGTGGTCTTAAGAGCTCAGTGAACTGGGCAAGAGTCCTGAGAAGCAGCAAACAGCATCAGGTGCTCACTCCCCAGAGGACACCCAACCACAGGCCAGCATGGGCTGTGTGAGGGCCACAAACTGCTCCTTCTCTGAGTCATGGGAAGCCACAACAGAAAGGCAGCATCCGAAAAGCTGGGGCCTCCTGAACACCCACCTCCTGCACTCACTTCTATTCTTCCTCGTACTTTTATTTCCAGAGTGAAATTATCTCACAGAGATGCTGAGCAGGCTGTCACACTGAGCCTGAGGAGGCATCAAGTTGATCAGAGGGATGGAGCATTTCTTCCACGAGGAAAGGCTGAGAGAACTGGCACTGTTCAGGATGGAGAAGGCTTTGGGATGACCTAATTGTGTCCCTACAGTGCCTGAAGGAGCCTGTGAGATGGAGGGAGGTGATTTACAAGGACCTGGAGCAACAGAACAAGGGGAAATGGCTTCCTGCTGCCAGAGGGCAGGGACAGATGGGATATTGGGAAGGAATTGTTCCCTGGAGGGTGGGGAGGCCCTGGCACAGGGTGCCCTGAGAAGCTGTGGCTGCCCAATCCCTCAAAATGTCCAAGGCCTGGTTGGAGCTACCTGCAATAGTGGAAGGTGTCCCTGCCCATGGCAGAGGGTGGAACTGGAAGAGCTCTGATGTTCCTTCCAACTCAAACCATTCTGTGATTATTTCCCATCACTAAGGCTCTGTGCCTGCTCTCCAGCAGACCTCAAAGCCTGAGCTGCTCCTCAGAATTAACTGCCTGAGGCACCCTGGGATCCAGCAGTTCTTCACCAATCCCTGAGACCAGCCAGAAAGTTTCCTGGCTGTTGCCATTGGAATGTTTCTGTCCACTTAAAAGTGATGCTCAGGTGTGAGCAGGAGCAGGGGTAGAGAAAGATCCCCTTGTGCTCAGATCAGTACTGCAAAGCAGGGATGAAATGAAAATGAAAAACAAATCTTGACGCCTTTAAAATGAAGCTCTTCATACTCAAGGACTCTCAAAGTGTGTCAGCAAAAGTGCAGACAGGAGAAAAAGCTGTTCACAGCTCTGACAGCTGAGCCAAGGAGAATGAAGCTGCTGCCTGCATGAAAAGTATGACTCATGACAAGCACCAAACACACTCACCATGGCTCTGCAGTGGCTGCCTTGACATTTCCTGACACTCCTCTCAGAGCAGCTGAGCCCAGGGTGGAGAGAGATCAGTGCTACCCTCCCTGCCTGCTGCAGGACAAAATCCTGCAATGCATCAGGGCAGCCTCACTCCTCGTCCTCATTTACAGCACGTTCTTCAAAAGCCACATTCCAAACATGCATTACTAGACCAAGGAGTGAATCTTTGCCCAGGTTTAAAAAATAAGTGGTTTCTTGCAAGCAAACTTAGAGGAAGGCTTCTATTTACAACAACAACTCACCTGCCACTCCTCTTCATCACCATAGAGGGCCACAGGAATCTCCTGAGCATTGTAGAAATGTTTTGCTCTCTCAGTTGTGACCACCTTCACCTCAAGCTAAGCAGAAAGAAAAAGACCACTAGTTAAACTTGAGGGCAATTTTGAAGGTTTCTCAGAGAGCCTCCCCTATTCACAGCTGAAAGACCAGGCTACCACAGGCATCCACAGGAGCTAAAGGTCATTTCAACCTAAAACAGGCCAAGTCAAGGGGAAAACCTCTGTGCAGGTATGTCCATAACACAGGGTTTCTGTGCAGAAAAACCAGTGGCTTCCACAAAGAGAGACTGGGTGAAGACATGAGGGTTCTCTCTGAAATCTCAGATAAACCTGCAAAGCCACTGGAACCTTCATTTATTGGTGTCTACTGCAGAAAGCCATCCCATCCTTCAGATGTTTATCTGACACACACTTACAAAAGGCGCTAAGGTGAACTTCTTGTTTCCTCCTGCAGAAATCTTCCCAAGTGGAAAAGGGAGCTTTTCCCTGTTTTCTGTGTGCCCTGCAGCTCTGATAAAAGTTGGCACAGGCAGAAAACCAGAGGTCTCCCTCCCATACCAGGACCAGCCAGTATCCAAGTGGCTCTGCATGCCCTGACTGCCCATGCAGGTCATGGAGCTGAATTTCCAGCTGCAATTCCCCCCCAAGGATGTTCCTTAAACCCAGCCATCACATGGATGGACCACTCAGAAGACTGCTAATGAGGAAGATGAACCCCAGGCTGCTGATTACAGTGAAAAATACCCCTTTTCCCATGGTATTGGCCACTGCCTGCTCCTTCCAGCAGCTCACAGAACCCACTGCACGGTTCTGTTGATCAGACAGTGAGATGGGGAAAAATCAGCCCCACCAGCGGCTCCTTCCTGCTGGAAAACTGGGCCTTGAGGGAGAAAACTGATGAGGCACTCCATGTGTGCACTCCTTGCTACAATCAACTGCTGGAAACCTCCAAGCTCCAAGAGGTTCTCTGACACAGCAGCATGATGTGACAGAGCATGTTAATCCAGCTCCCAACACCATTTATTCCACAGGGAATGAGGCAGTGCTGGCTCCTTGCATTCTATGAGACTAAAGTAACAGCTGGGAGCAGTGGAAAATCCCAGCCTTAGCATATTGTGGCCACTGGTAATTTCCCCCAATTTCTGAAGGAAAAGTGATAGGCTAAGACAGCTGCACAACATACTGTATTTTTGCCCCTTCTAAATGTCTGTTCCCCTCAAAGCACCCCTAACTGGGAATCACAGGTGTCTGTAGTGTTTTTGAGTGTGAAGATCACACTCACAGGCATTAGCTAAGTGTATTATTTCCATGCTTAGCTCACCCCACAGGAAGCTGCTCAAGCCAAGCAGCGACACCCACAAAGGCACTATCGCTGCTCCGTGGGCCTCGGGTGAGGTGTTAACCTCAGGCTTTAAGAGAATTTATTTATTTGGGGGCTTTAAAGGGCACTCTGCAGTTTGAAGGAGGATGGCTGCTCCCTGAAAAGGTACCTTTGAAACAAATATTTCTTTCTTCCAAGCATAAGCCCAGGACTGGGGAAGAGCTCTGGCTGTCGAGCACAGCATCCAGCCTTTCCAGGTCGATGTTCAGGGGGTCTGAGTGCTGGTGGCTGAAATCCCACCACCCCCAAGAAAGTTGCTCTGTGAGTTAAATATTCTCCCTAATGAAGGTTTTCTGCAGGGGTGGGCTCCTGGTTCCCTTGTTCTCAGCAAGTCCCTTAAGTCTCTCTGGCTACACTGGGAAGAAGTCAGTGTTCTCAAGATCACTTTAGCCTACATAGTTTATTCTTTCTATTTACCTGGCACACCCTCTGTTTGCCTGTGGGTGTCTCAGACAGCAAAGGCAGCCTGGCCACACTCAAACCCCATCACTGGAGACAGTTTAGATTAGTCAGAGGTCTTCGGTTTAAGCCAAATCTCAAAAACAAACTTTACCACCAAACTGCTCTCCTGTGTTCAGGCAGCTCTGCTGGTCTCTGATAGAGGATTCTCCTGGCACAGCCCTTTCTGCTTGGGGTAAGGAGGTGCACGTGACTATTTTTTAATGGTTTTCTCAGTTCTGATAGCAAAACCTTTCCAGACAGCCAGAGCACAGGAGAATGAGCAGCTCCTATGTTAAATGGCACCTACAAAGCTGAGGCAGAGGTTGCCTGGCAGGTGCTCAATGAAGTGATTTAAACCTGAAGTCCAGATGACACCCTGGAGCTTCAAGAGCAAAACACCTTCCTCAGTGAAAAGTTTGTGCTCCCTTTCTCTATCCTAGGGTCACAGACTGGTTTGGGTTGGAAAGGAAATTAAAGGTGATCCAGTTCCATCCCCTGCCAGGGGCACAGACACCTTCCACTATCCCAAGGTGCTCCAAGCCCCATCAAAGGAGCCTTGGACACTTCCAGGACAAGTCAAACAAAAGGCAGTGAGCTGTAGTCACATCCACTGGCACCCTTGAGGAGGTGTTAAAGTTTCATGAGCAGTAAAATCACTCTGCCAAGTCGCTCACCACAGACCATTTCAGGCAAAATGTCAATTTAAACTAACCACGCTGTTTGCAAGCCTGTGACCACATCTCTGGTATCAAAGCCTTTCCTCTGCTCCTGCCCTGGCTGCTTTTGTAAAGTTCTGCTCCAGCAGCAAAGAAATTGATGCAACAGCCTGGTGCAGGACTCAGACTCTGTGTGAAAGTTACACCGACTCAGCAGGCCTGAAAATCACAGCAGAAATGAGAAAGTAACTTTGATTAATAAACTTATAAACTCCTGGATATCTCACTTTTGCTTTTTCTGGCAACAAAGCCTGCACTGGATGTCACAGACCTCTGGGCATGCACAGAGAGTTTGAGTCCAGCTGTCTGCAGCTTTTAATTATGAAACAGAGAGAAGCAAAGGGTTTCACCCACATTCCTACCATGGGTCATTTGCATTCTGCCTGCCACCTGCACAGAATGATGTCCCAAGCTCCAGGAGCAAAGGAAAATGCACAATAGCCAATCCACGAGGGAGAGGATTAGAAGATCCCTATCTCTGGCTCTGGGCTGGTCACCCCATTCCCTGGGGTCATTTTTCTTTGTCCTTCTTACTTCAGGCTGGGACCTTTGACCTCACTAATCACATCAGGTCAAGTCAGAAATTAACTGAGGCCTCACCTTTCCAGCCTGGGTATCAACACCTCCTCTGCCTCTGCTCAATGCACCCACAGCCTCCCAAGCCATAAATAACCCAAAGTACATTTAAGAAGCAACATAATCAATAAATCTGCAGATTTCAGTGCACCAGTCTTGCCCCTGCCACTTTTTTATTTCACTGCTCCAAAATATTCCCTCCATTTCTAAAAACCTGGAAGTTTTCTGTGTTTAATTTTATTCTACAGCAGAAAGGAGCACATTTCCCTCCCTGATCAGTCACCAGTGGCCCCTGCTGGGCACCTCTGTTACTCGAGACAACAAATAGTAAAAAAATACTACACAGACTCATAGAGCAGCTTGTGTGCTCTCTTTCTGCTTTCACAAGGTCTGCTTTCCCTCTCTGGATCACATTTGGAAAAGCCCTTTCTGGATCACATTTGGAAAAGCCACATCCCACCCTTGGAAAACTGCAGTTATCCTGGAGATTTCAAGTTTCAGAAGCATCACCTTTGTCACAACCACATCTGATAACGTCACTGACGAGAACAAATTCGAGAAAAATAAACCAAAAACACTTTAAGCAAAGGCTTTTTCAAGTATGAAATAATAAGGGGGGAAAAAAATTAAAAACAGGTGGAATCCTCCTCAGAGAAATTTTCAAACTAGAGGGGCCCCCAAGGAGGAACTTGTCATTTCAGCAGAGGACACGTGATCTCTCCTCAAACCAGGGTAACTCCAACTTTCCAAAGCTCCACTCACCGCTGGGATTTTCAGCAATTCTGCCACAAGCAGGGGCAGCTTGAGGGCAGCCACGCTTCCCGTCACTCCCACCAGCACATGGAACTTTTCCTGTGCCACAGATGAGCTGTTCCCTGCAGGAATCCCTGGTTCTGGCAGGGACGGGGGCTCCATGCTCCAACCAAACTGTGCAGGCACAGGAAAATAAAAATATGGGATAACAGAGCCTCCAAGCCCAACAAATTCCCGAGGGCACGAGCTGAGCCTGGAATCTGCAGGACCCAGAGTCACCCATGACCTTCATCCCACAAGGATTTCAAGCACTAGCAGAACTTTGTTTAATGTTAATTATATTTTTCTCTCAGATACTGGCAAACAGAGTCCTAGAACTAGAGCAGAGAGGCCACAAAAGCACCCTGGTGAAGTTCATCTCTCTCCAAAATTAAGATTCTCATGCGTTGAACACGGTGCAGAATTTAGGCCAGACAAATAAATAAATTTGGGATTTGTAAAGACAAAGAAAACCCCTGCTGAGCTGCTTTCCCTTTGCACTCCCTGCTGATTAATAAATGCAGAGAGATGTCTTAATAATTAAAAATATGGGGCACGACCATTGTGCTTCTCACTCTGTTCCTAAATATTTACAGCAGTACTAGAAATTAGTCCCTAAAAGCTCTAATTCAGGCCTGCTGCTTCCTCCTGGCCTCCCTGTGCAGCTGCCACACTGATAAAAATCAGAAATTAAAGTTTTGGTGAGGAAATTGTTAGAATCGACACAAATATCTCAAATACCATCACTTAATGATTAATTAGCAGAGAGTAAATGCAGCTCTTGAAAAATCATTGCATGCAGTGAAGTTTGTTCCATTTTAGTGATTCCTTGTTCAAACTGAGCTGCCTGGAATCACTTTGGGTGGAAAGAAGAAGAAGGGCACGTTTAGGCTGCCCTCATTTTTGGGATCAACTCGGAGGTGCAAGAGAGGAATTTCACAGGATCACAGCCTGCTTTGGATTGCAAGGGAAAATTAAAGGTGAGCAAGTCCCACCCCTTCCACTAAAAGCCCAATTACAGCTTTGCTGATTAGCAAGGCTAATTAAGAGGCGAGGAAATGCAGCAGCACAGTGGCTGAGAGATTTTAATGCCCCCACCACGCTTTGCATATTTAGCTACATCTAAGTAAAAACAGATTATTATTAATATCTATAAATAAATAAACTTATTATCTACTTAAAGCATCCTTAGGATGTTTCCAAAATGTCTCTCGCGATTCCTAGACGACAATTAATTCTACCGAAGCACTCACAAATTAAAGCCTCGCAATTAAAACGTGAATTCTTCGGTAGGAAACTTCCAAATGCTTAAAAATGATAAAAGATAAAAAGAATAAAATTATTTTAAAATTGAGAAAATTATTAAAATTGAGAACATAATGGTAGATACGGCAAAGCAATGGTAAAAAGATAAAAAAATTAAAATTGTACTAATTTAAAAATAATGGCAAAAATAGCGGTAAAAATTATAAAATAATGGCAAAGGGTTATAAAGAAAGCTGCATATATATAATAATATACGTAATGTAACCATTTAAAAAGTGCTGGGCCGCGCTTTCCTCTTACCCAAACAGCTGTGGGGAAGCAGCCACTAGAAAACACGCAATTTACAGGCCCTTAAGGGTTAACTAAATCGACTTTTAATGCCGTGTCGATGCCGAAAACGGCCTCAAAAGACCGCACAACAGCACCGAGAGGCCCCGGGGGCTGCGGGAAGGCACAAAAAGCGCTCTAAGCACCGATCGAGGCAGCGCCGACAGCGCCGTGAGGGGCCTGAG
>JAHLSL010000053.1:1380117-1461823 GCA_025920805.1 Petroica traversi | reverse complement strand
GTGTCCCAGGGGTCTCCAGAGCTCCCTTGGGGACATTCTGGGTGTCCAGGGGTCTGTCAGAGCTCCCTTGTGGACAGGCACTGCCCACAGGGGACATTCCAGGGCTCTGTCAGGGCTCCCTTGGGGACATCCAGGTGTCCAGGGCTCTGTCAGGGCTCCCTTGGGGACATTCTGGGTGTCCAGGGGTCTGTCAGAGCTCCTTCCTCGGGCTGTGCTGCTCCTTGGAGCCGGGGAACTGCCAGAACTTTGTTATTCCCGGCTGAAAGCCTGGAAAAAACCTCAATTCCTGCTCTTCCCAAGGCATTGCTGCCAGTTAGGGAGGCACAGTTTACAAACCTCATCCTGGTTATTCCTGCCTGTGGGATGTTCCTGGAATCAATTTCCACCTGCACCCTTCAGTGCAGGATTGTGACCTGCAATCCCTGGAATTGTGTTCTGAACCAGCCAGGAGGGGATCTGGGGGACGGGAATTCCCTGGAGCTGAGGGAAGTGTGGCTGGGCTTGCTCTGCCCCGGGAATGTTCCCTTGGATGTGTTTCCTCAGGGAATTGTGGCTGTCAGATCGGGTTTGCACCTTGCCATAAAATACCAGTTGTGTTTCATCCCTTTTTTTATTCCAGGGAAACTTGGATAAAAGCATCTGGTGTGGGAGGGTCTCAGGCTGATCTGAGGGGTTTGAGCACCTTCAGGAGTCCTTCCCAGCCCAAATTCCCTGATTTATGATCAGGAACTGTGTCCTGTCCCCATTCAGGAATCCTTTCCAACCTAAATTCCCTGATTTATGGAACTGATCCCCATGTCCTTTCCCTGTTCAGGAATTCTTTCCAGCCCAAATTCCCTGATTCAAAGCAGGAACTGATCCTGTGTTCCATCCCCATTCAGGAATTGCTTCCACCCTAAATTTCCTGATTTATGGAACTGATCCCTGTGTCCTGTCCTTGTTCAGGAATCATTTCCAGCCCAAATTCCCTGATTTATGATCTCGATCTGATTGCTGTGTCCTGTCCCCCGTTCAGGAATCCCTTCCACCCTAAATTTCCTGATTTATGATCAGGAGCTGATCCCTGTGTCCTCTCCCCATTCAGGAATTCTTTCCAGCCTAAATTCCCAGTTTTAAAGCAGGAACTGATCCCTGTGTCCTGTCCCCATTCAGGAATCACTTCCAGCCTAAATTCCCAGATTTATGATCACAGTCTGATCCCTGTGTCCTGTCCACGTTCAGGAATTGTTTCCAGCCCAAATTCCCTGATTTATGATCAGGAACTGATCTCTGTGTCCTGTCCCTTTTAGGAATCCTTTCCAGCCTAAATTCCCTGATTTATGATCAGGAACTGATCCCTGTGTCCTCTGCCTATTCAGGAATCCTTTCCAGCCCAAATTCCCTGATGTATCCCCAGGAACCATCCCTGTGTCCAACTCTGCCGGGAATCGTCCCTTGGGCACATTCCCAGGATATTTCCCATTCCCAGGATATTTCCCATTCCCAGAAACCATTCCCTTCAGGAGTTTTTGAAATGAATTTGGGCTCTGGGGTGCTGTGCTGGTGCAGGGAATGCTGAATCCCGGAGCAATCCTCAGGTTTCCCTGCCTGTGGAGCGAGGCTCTGCCCTGGCTCAGCTCATGCATTTTGGATGATGCTCCCGGGTCGTGTTTTCCTCTCTGCCGGCTCTGGGAGCTGCAGGATGAGGCGGCAGGAATTAAATCCAGGGATTGCTCCCGTTCTGTGCCTGGAGATGCTCCGGGCTCGCTTCAGGCCTGGCTTAAAGCTGCTCTGGAGCTGGCAGAAATTAAGGGAATTAATGCCAATTTTCTAATTTCGTGCTTGCTGGCGATAAAAGAAGGGGAAAGCAGTGAGCCTATGGAAAATGGCTGGGAACAGGCAGGATCCTTCCTGGAATTGAGGTGTTTCACCTCTCCCAGCTGTCACTTTTTGTGTTTTTAACTGATTCCCGAGATTTTCGGTGGGTGTGAGCATTGGCAAGGAATAAAACCTTAATTAGGGTGCTTTCCCCAGCCTGAACGGAGTAAAACCACAAAGCTCTGACAAAGTGAGATTTCCCCACCCTCAGAGCTCCGGTCACTTAATCAAGAGAAGGAGAAGGTGTTAATTAGCCAGGGCACCTCATTAACACAGCCTGGCTGAGAGGGCAGCTCCTGCCTGGTATTTTCTGGGATATTCCCATTATTACCTGGAATAAAGTGAAAATCAGCTCTTGAGCAGCTCTTGGTGGGCCCTGCCTTTTGTCTTCAAATTTCTTGAAGAATTTAAAAAATCAGGTTTTGTAATTTAGGGAAATAAAACCTCCAGAACCCTCCTGAAGGCTGGAGAGCATGGAAATACAAATTTCTGGTGTGCTGAGAGATTTTCCAGGAGGGTTTTTATGTGAAAACAGCCAAGCTCGAAATCATTCAGTCCCACAGGAGTTGCACTTTATTTATTGTGGCTCCAGACTGCAAATCAGGTTTATTTTTGCACTTCAGCCTTGTGAACTCTCAGTTCTGAGCTTTGAACTGTGTTTTGTGCTTGGATTTACGTGGGATTCACCTCCAGCAGCTGCCTCAGGATGGGGTGGGAACGTTATCCTGCTTTTTGGGGACTCTTTGGTTGCAGTTGTGCTGCTTGGGATTGAAACCTTCCTTGGAAATACTTCATTTTCCCCTCATTTTGGTCCTGATTTGTCCATTCTTTGTGCATGTTAAACCTGGTTTTTGCTGGCTCTGAGCCTGGCTTAACATCTTTCCTCAACCTGAGTTTTAAGGCAAAGCACTTTCATTTTTAAAACTCCTTTTTTTTACACCAGACTTAACTTGGGGAGATGAAAATTCCCCCTTCTCTGCTCCTCCAGGGCTTTTATCCTTAATTCTTTTGCACCTTGATGAAAATTGAGTTCCAGAAGGATATTTTAATCAATGGCACAATAATTTCTGCAATCCAGGGATGACTGCCAGGCACTGCCCTGTCTATTCTTGCCCTGGCAGATTTTACAAGAATTTCTGGGCTCTGAAAATCCTGGGTTTTTTTCTCTGTGGGGATTTTCTTCCTTCCACAGCACAAATTTTAACAGTTTGCAAGTGTGAAGGGCCCCTGAATTCTGGGTGCATACTGAAACGTTTCCCTGGTTTTAGAGCATTGATTAATTAGTGGATGAGATAAAATCTTGAATAAAGAAACCACTTCCAGAAGGGATTTCAGATTAGTCCCAAACCTTTGGGGTTAAACAGAGCCCAATCCCAAATCTTTGGGGTTAAACAGAGCCCAGTCCCAAATCTTTGGGGTTAAACAGAGCCCAGTCCCAAATCTTTGGGGTTAAACAGAGCCCAGTCCCAAATCTTTGGGGTTAAACAGAACAGTCCCCACATCTTTGGGGTTAAACTCATAACAGTCCCAAATCTTTGGGGTTAAATCGAGCCCAGTCCCCAGATCTTTGGGGTTAAACTGAGCCCAGTCCCAAATATTTGGGGTTAAACTGAACACAGTCCCAAATATTTGGGGTTAAACAAAACAGTCCCCAGATCTTTAGGGTTAAACAAAACAGTCCCCAGACCCTTGGGGTTAAACCAAGCCCAGTCCCAAATCTTCGGGGTTAAACAGAACAGTCCCAAATCTTTGGGGTTAAACTGAGCCCAGTCCCAAATCTTTGGGGTTAAACTGAGCCCAGTCCCAAATCTTTGGGGTTAAACAGAACAGTCCCCAGACCCTTGGTGTTAAACCGAGCACAGTACCAAATCTTTGGTGTCAGACCGAGCCCAGTCCCCTGAGCCAGGCCTGAGCTCGTGGCTCCCTCAGTGTTTTTGGGATTTTTGTTGGGTGCTGGCTCAGGGAGCCGAGCTGGGCGAGCTGCACGGGACAAGCCCAAGAAAGGCAAGGCTGGGCTCAGGCACTCCCACGTCACAGGGATCTGCCCAGTGTCACAGGGATCTGCCCAGTGTCACCGTGCTGGGACAATGTGGATTCACTGACACTGCCCAGCAGCACCTCAGCTCCCCTGTGCTGCAGCCTCTGCAATAATCCTCCTTTTTTGCCCTTTTTTGGGTTTTATTGAAATGTCACTGAGTGCTGGTCATTGGGGCCAGGGAGTGCTGGTCATTGGGGTCACTCAGTGCTGGTCACTCAGTGCTGGTCATTGGGGTCATTCAGTGCTGGTCATTGGGGTCACTCAGTGCTGGTCACTGGGGTCACTCAGTGCTGGTCACTGGGGTCACTCAGTGCTGGTCATTGGGGTCACTCAGTGTGGTCATGGGGGTCACTCAGTGCTGGTCACTGGGGGCTGTGACTGTGGTCCTTAAGGAGCTGTGGCCAGTGGTCACTGGGGGCTGTGGTCCATAGGGAACTGTGGCTATTGGTCACTGGGGGCTGTGGCCAGTGGTCATTTGGGGCTGTGGTCACTGGGGGCTGTGGCCATTGGTCACTGGGGGCTGTGGCCAGTGGTCACTGGGGGCTGTGGTCCTTAGGCCGGGCTGGGCAGTCCCTGATCGATGAGTTCATAAATGAAGGAATTAGAGGTTATTTTCTGTAATTTCAAGTGTTCTGCAGCCGTTCCTTGCAGCTCCACCCCAGCAGGGCTGTGCCAGCAAGGGACCCTCTCCGTGTGTTCTGGGGACTCTTGGTGGGCTTTTCCTGCCCAGATGATCCTTTGGGATGCATCCCTGGTGGCAGCTTCCCCATCATCGTGCAGCCTTTGTTTCACTTTGGCCAAACGAGAGGGAGGGCATTAAATGCTGTTTCATGAGTGCTCCAAGTCCACATTTCCATTGTCTCTCATCCTGAAATAAGCAGGGAATGCCCGGAGAGGGATGACACAGCCCGAGTGTCCTGAGTGTGAGCTGTCCCTCCTCACTGCCCAGCTCCCAGCCCAGCCCAGCAGCAGGACGGGTTTTGCTGCATGATCTGTCTGGCCAGCTGTGCCCTAATCCTGCCGATTTAGGCGGGGCCTGGGGGCAGGGCCTGGTGTTGAGGCACTGCTGTTCTCCTGGGTATCTTTGGAAATGGGATTGAGGGAGTTTGGTGTCTGTGCTCCCGGCAGGGCTCTGAGGATTTAGGATATCCTTAATAAGGGTATTTTGGCCTGAGCACGGATGGCAGCCCCAGCAGCTCTCTCCAGAGTGGGGGGGGACTGCTGAGGTTCCTCTGTGGGTTCCTAACAAAACAACTTTTTGGCCTGGGAGTGTTCATTCCCCTGAAATTCCCTTTTCATTCCCCTGAAATTCCCTCTTTCCCAGAGCCGGGGTGATCGGCTCCTCCAGGAAAATAGGTCACTTGTGTCTTGGGGAATTCCCTGCCCTGCAAGTCCTAAATAGATGGGAGAGGAGGTCAGAGCAGAGCTCCCAGCTGGCTCAGGTTTGGGGTTTCACCCTCCAGCCCCTCTGGATGGGTCAGGTGAAGAAGCCTCCTCAGGGAGCATTAACCCTGGCCCATCCCGAGGCTCCCAGGGCTGAAAGAGGCCTGGAAATCCCTCGGTGCAGCTGCCAGGGAAAGGAGCAGCAGGAACGTTGGGAATTCCCTGCCCTGCACCCCCATTCTGTGTGCCGTGGGTCCCCAAACTGTGTCACTGCCAGTGTTATGGGTCCCCAAACTGTGTCACTGCCAATGTTATGGGTCCCCCCAAACTGTGTCACTGCCAGTGCTATGGGTCCCCAAACTGTGGCACTGCTGATGCCTTAGGTCCCCAAACTGTGTCACTGCCAGTGCTATGGGTCCCCAAACTGTGGCACTGCTGATGCCTTAGGTCCCCAAACTGTGTCACTGCCAGTGCTATGGGTCCCCCCAAACTGTGTCACTGCTGATGCCTTAGGTCCCCAAACTGTGTCACTGCCAATGTTATGGGTCCCCAAACTGTGTCACTGCCAATGTTATGGGTCCCCAAACTGTGTCACTGCCAATGTTATGGGTCCCCAAACTGTGTCACTGCCAATGCTGTGGGTCCCCAAAGTGTATCACTGCCAGTGCCATGGGTGTCCCCAAACTGTGTCACTGCCAGTGCTGTGGGTCCCCAAACTGTGCCACTGCCAATGTTATGGGTCTCCAAACTGTGTCACTGCCAATGCCATGGGTCCCCAAACTGTGTCACTGCCAATGTTATGGGTCCCCCCAAACTGTGTCACTGCTGGTGCCATGGGTGTCCCCAAGCCATGTCACTGCTGATGCTGTGGGTCCCCAAGTGGTGTCACTGTTGGTACCATGAGTCCCCCAAGCTGTGTCACTGCTGGTAGAGTGGGTCCCCAAATTGTGTCACTGTTGGTACCATGGGTCCCCAAACTGTGTCACTGCTGATGCCATGGGTCCCCAAGCTGTGTCACTGTCGGTACCACGGGTCCCCAAGCTGTGTCACTGTCGGTACCACGGGTCCCCAAATTGTGTCACTGTTGGTACCACGGGTCCCCAAGATGTGTCACTGTTGGTACCACGGGTCCCCAAGATGTGTCACTGTCGGTACCATGGGTCCCCAAACTGTCACTGTTGGTACCACTGCTGATGCCGTGGGTCCCCAAGCCCTGTCACTGTCGGTACCGCGGGTCCCCAAGCTGTCACTGCCGATGCCATGTCTCTAACTGTGTTTTCTGCCCCTGCTTTGTTGTGTGTGAGCTCTGTTGTTTTCTGCCGCTCTGTCACTGCGTTTCTGCTGCCCCTCCCTGCAGCCGGGTTTGTCAAGTCGCCCATGTCAGAAACTAAGCTCACGGGGGACGCCTTTGAACTGTACTGTGATGTGGTTGGGAACCCCACTCCAGAGATCCAGTGGTGGTATGCAGAAGTCAACCGGGCAGAGGCTTTCAAACAGCTGTGGGATGGCGCTCGGAAGCGCCGTGTCACCATTAACACTGCCTACGGGGCCAATGGGGTGAGTGTGCTGAGAGTAACCCGCCTTACCTTGGAAGACTCTGGGACTTACGAGTGCAGGGCCAGCAACGATCCCAGGAGGAATGACTTGAGGCAAAACCCCTCCATTACGTGGATTCGAGCCCAGGCTACTATAAGCGTCCTGCAGAGTGAGTCCGGCCCCCAGTAGTGGCACTGTAGTGTCTAGAGGCAGTCTGGTGTCCCCGCCCCCGTGTCCCCACCCTCTGCCACCCTGTGCTGTGTCCCGAGCCGCGGGCTGCTCCTCTCCTGGCCTGTAGTGCTGCCCCTGTGTGCCACCCGTGTCTCTTCTCCTCAGGACCAAAGCGCTTGGGAAATCCTCGGGATGTGTTAGAGCTTCTGTGTGAAACTCGGATCTGTGTCTGTTCCCTCCTCCCTCTGGTTTTGTAGGAGGTTTCCAGCCTCCCTGGCTTCTCCACGAGTGCCTTTCTCTTTGATTTCCGTGCTCTAACCGTTTTTATTTTGATTTCTTCTGTCCTCTCGGAATTTCTGGGAATGCCTCCTCACCTGGTTTTGGTTTCATATCTGCTTCTGGATAAATCCTTCCCTTTCAGTTCCACGTGACCTTTCGTGTTTGGATTTTCCCATGAAGTCGTGGTGTTTCTTTTCCTTCTGGCCAGCAGCATGTTCCCAGGGAGTTCTCTGATGCAGCAGCACTGAGGTGATGCAGCCATTCCTAATCCAGCCTGTGGAAGGAGAGGGAAAATCCTCCCTCCCCAGTGCTGAACCCACACCCGAGCTCAGTGACTCCATCCAGGGTGCAGCTCCTGGCAGCAGCAAAGCTCTGAGAGCAGAGACCCAAATTGCTTTTTGTTCTTGGTTGTGACAAGGCTTTCCTGCCTTTGCTTTGCTTCTCATCCCGGGTGGGTTTGGGAATTCATATGGTCAGATTCAGCAGAGAAGGATTTTGGGCCAGGTGTAAAACTTGGATTTGCCTGAGGAAATGGCTGCTGAGTTACAGGGAGTTAAATCTGCAGTGTGCAGGTACAGGAGAGCTTGTTTTGGGTGATTTCTCAGTGTCCTCAGCTGACAGAAGAGCAGAGCAAAAGTCTAGTCTTGCTCTGTGCTCTTTAATGTCCCACTGGGTACAAAATATCAACTCTGTATTTTGTATCTCGATTATTAATTTGGGTGCCTTGAACAACCCCCCCCAAAGCTGTCCCCAGAGGCTGGGGCTGCTGTGAGCCCTGCTGGATCAGAGACCTTCCCTCTGGAAAAGGACGTGCACGTGGGACATGGATGGTGACCCTGGAGTGACTGCAGTGTTGGTGGCACCGGGTCCTTGGCTGGAGCTGCTCAGCCCCAACCCCACCCCAGCCCCACCCGAGTCCTTTGGGCTCCCAAAGGGCTGGAATGCTTGCATGGCCCGGGAATGATCCTGCCCTGGGAATGTGTCTGCTAGGGAGAGAGCCCTGAGCCTGCCAGCCCCGCAGGGGCCTGGCCTGGGACAGTCCCTGGGGCTCCAGGGTGACAGAATCCTCCTGCTGTGCACAGCCAGGCTTTGGACAAGCCCTGGGAAGAAGTGTCCCTGTGGAGAGGGGCTTTCCCTCCCTCTGAGCTGCTCCAGGACTGCAGGCCAGCCCCTCCTCTCCTCCATTAACGCCGATTTTTGTTCAGCTGCTCTGACTGGGAGCTCTGCTCAACTCCTGGAGTGCCTTGTGGGGGATAACGCTGCTCTGGGGCTCTGCCCTGGAGGGGGTGTGGATCCAAGCCCTGGATGCCTTTCCTGTGTGGTGCTGGGAGAGCTGAGCTGCTCCTGCTGGGGACACGGAGCCCATGGACATCAGCGCCTGCCTGACCGTGCTGGAGGCAGAGGAAAACTGGGACAAGGTTTCCAAGGTGTCCCTGGAAGTGGAGAGTCCTACCTGGATGGCATCAGCTGTTCATTACTGAGCACAGTTTGTCCTGGAAATGGGAATTGTCTGGCTGGGTAGAGTTGGAATTTCCAGCTGATGGGGGTGGCCACTGCCCCTGCTGTGTCCCAAAGTCCCACAGAACACAGGCTCCATGCCTGGGCTCTGCAGAGATCAACTTGCTTTTGAAAATCTGGCACCCAGGAACCACCATCTGCCTTCCACCTCATTCCGGATTTGGAACCAGAATTTCACTTACTGGGGTTTTTTTTAGTTGCTTTGCTTGGCTTTTAACTGTAAAAGCTGAGCTTACATAAAATGGGCACTTTAAGTGATGTGTAAAAAGTGATTTTCTAGGTGAGCATCCTCCCTTGGCTGCTGCTGTCCCAGTATTCCAATTGCAGTTTGTCTCCTGGAATTAAATCAGGAGATTGATCCATCAATTTTGTTTTTTAATAACCAAATCAAAGTAAAATAAGTGCAGGAGAAGCTGGAAATGAGACTGCGGCTGCCTTCAGTTTTGCTAAACTAAAACTGAAAAGGTTGCAGGTCATCACTGAGTTACTATTTCAGACACACTCCAGAAATATTCCCAGAGCTCTGTCAGTGTTTTTGTGGGAATGCAGATGAGCTCTTGGAGGGTGGAAAAGCACACGGGGCAGGCCAGGAATTGTGCACAATACAGGAATAACACAACAATTTTGGGCCCAAACAATCCTTGAAAGGATAAAATGCCAGTGTGGGAGAAATGAGGCAGAAACAGAGCGAAAACTGTGGTAATACAAACAGCACCTGCAGCATTTCTGCAGTTACAAAATGATTTAAAGAGCTGGGGGAAGGAGGGTTGAAAAAAAGATATCCAGGACTGGAATGCTTCAGCTGCTCAGGGGATGGGTATTTTTTTCTCCCTGGGCAGCAATCTAAGGATGTGCCACAGAATACAGGGATGTTCCCTGGGTGGAATGCTGGGATGGTTCTGCCACAATGGGTACTTTCCATTCTCTCATTGTGTTTCATAACCTGCATTCCAAAGGCTCCATGGATCATAAATTTGTATCCCAGCTTGGTTCCACCAGGCACGGCAGAGTCTCCAGGATGGAAACTCCTTGGGTGACTTGCAGAAATCAGGGAGGTGTTTGCAGCTTGCTGCTGCCTCGGCCTCCTGCATCCAGAGGGGAGGGAGGAAGGAGCAGCTGGAGCTGCACCTCTGGAATTCCCTGCCCAGGAACTCACCCAGGCAGGGCTCAGTTCACACACTCTGGGGTGGCTGCAGGCCAGGCTGACACTAAACACGGGGTTTTTGAAGATTTAACAGCAAGAATTGTGAATTTTTTAAACTCTGCCATCCTGTGTGAGGGGGTTTCTCACAGAAAGCCCCAGCCCCGATGTGAGGCAGAAAGGTCTTTTTGCCAAGTTTGGGAAGCAGCTTCTGTGGCTGTGCTGAAAATGAGCCAGCTGTGAGTGCTGGAGAGCAGCAGCCACCTGCAGGAGCTGCAGCCAGCGTGGTTCTCACCAGCAGGACAGTGCCCTCATCGATTTGAGCACTTCTGAAAGGCTTTGCCCTGAAAAATGAGAATTTGGTGTTGCCAGGTGAGGCTGTGAGTGGAGCAGCCCCAAAGCAGCAGTGAAATGCAGAACTCCTGGGCTCTGCTCTTGCACTGAGGCTTTTTTTGTTCTTTATAAATGTTTGTGCTCGAGGGTGCTTCAGAAACAAAACAGTTGCAGCTCTGATTTTACCCTGCTGTGAATCCTTACGTTCCATTGTCAGGTTTTAAGTGCTGCCTCTCAGCTGCTCTCCTGTGTTTTCCCCAATTCCAGACACAGGGAAGTTGTGCCATTCGGAATCTCCTGGGTGCACTTAGGGACACAGCATCCTTTGGGCAGGGGCAAACCCAAAACACAACTGAGAAGCCTAAACCTGAGGCTAATTTATTTCTCTAAAAAACGGCTTTGTTTGAAACAAGGAGGAGAAGAACCAAGCGCCAACCAGCGAGGAGTGACCGAGGCCTCTCGTGCAGCCCCAGGACTTTGTTTGCCCGTGCTGTAGGAATCACAAAGGTGCCACGAGCTCTCTGCAGTGCTGGGGATCCTCCGAGAAGCCCTAAACCCCTCTGTTCCTGCAGGCAGGAGCGCCGGGCGCTGTCTGGTTGTGCTGTGTTGGTGTCCCCGCAGTGCCACCCCCGTGTGTCCCCTCCCCTGCCACCCCCTGCCAGTAGAGTAGCTGCCGCCTCCCCGGCTGTGGCCTGAGGGCTGTCCTGTGTTGCAGAGCCGAGGATCAACGCCAGTGAGGACGTGGTGCTGCACGTGGCCGGCGTGGCTGTCACCCTGCAGTGCAACCTCACCAGCAGCCCCAGCCCCCTGGCCGCCAGCTACTGGGTGAAGAACGGCGAGGAGATCCCGGGCACCAGGAAAGCCTCCAACACCACCGAGTACAGGTGGGTGCCTGGGCTCATCCAGGGAGGGGCATGGCTGCGTGTAGGATTGAACTCTGTGGGGTTTGGTTCTGAGGGTAAAATAGAAACCAGAGGTCTCTAAAGATGGGTTTAGAGCATGGGAGTTTATTGGGAAAGAGCGTGGGTGTGAGAGGCTGCTGGGCTGCAAGACACAGCTCAGAGCAGGCCAGAGAGAGAGAGAGAGAGAGGCAAAAAGAGAGAGCAAAAAGAGAGCTATTTGCTGTTTCCAATACAATAAATCATCTTCTCTGTTGAATATTCTAATTCTCTTTAACCAATCTGAGACAAGCTACAAACCCTACAACATTTACATGCAACCTATAAGAATCATCACATTACCATACAGGGATATATTTTAAACCTTAAAAAACTGCTTTTGGGAATCTCTCCCAGGCAGGCAGGGTTTGCTCTGCCCTTTGGCCCTGCCTGGGCAGAGGGCATTGTTCTATCCAGAAGGAGGATTCCCTTCAGCCAGCTCTGCCATTGTTTCTTAGTTACTCTTCAACTCAAACCTTGTCTTCATCTCAATTTCGATTCTACTTTCCATATTTTCAGCATCTTTTGCAAGGCAATCATATCTATAAGGCTTTCCTATCTCATCTTCCCCAACAGCTGGGTGCCCTCACAGTGAGGGGGGTGGGCTCCAGGATGGCTAAAACTGCATCAATTCAGATTTGCAGGGTGAATGCCAAAGGTTTTCTCTGTGTTCACACGGCTTCTTTTATCCTTAGGTTAAAAACAAGTTCCTTTTTCTGTTAAAGTTAAAAGGTTTTTAATAAAAAAAATTAACAAGAAAAGACAAAAGACAAGGCAAAGGAATCACAGTGCTGGGTGCACTTGGCACAGAGCCAGAGCACACCTTTCTTGGAGAGAGACTTTCTTTATATACTTTTTTACTGTTGCAGCTTGTTGTATAATTCAAATGAAGTTCTTTTGAAGAATTCAGTTAGTCCTTTATCAATCCCCGGCAGAGGAGTCTCTTATCCAGGAATGTCTTGATAGGAGTAAATGGCCTTGCTTGAGGGGTGGTTTGGGAGTGATATTTCACACAGCAATGTCAGTTATTTCTCAACTATTAAGCAAAATGAGAATGGCTCCATTTCTACACAAACACTGCTTCTACAAGGATCAATATTATACACACAGC
The DNA here is from genome assembly GCA_025920805.1 of Petroica traversi. Taxonomy (NCBI): domain Eukaryota; kingdom Metazoa; phylum Chordata; class Aves; order Passeriformes; family Petroicidae; genus Petroica; species Petroica traversi. The sequence continues at coordinate 1,449,518 of JAHLSL010000053.1, read as the reverse complement.
ATTCATTATTTGCCAAAAACCAACACTATAATAGGTATTTATAACACTTATGATGTCTGGGTTTTGTCCTGCCCATTCCTTAAGGATGGATCTGTTGCTGCACATCCTCCTGGAGCCCAAATCCCTGCTGGAATGGGAAATGGGAAATGGGAAATGGGAAATGGGCTGGGCCAGGCCTGCCCCAGGATGGAAGGGAAGGTGTCCCTGAGGTGCTGCTGGGCTTTGGTCACACCCCTGCTGTGGGATGATCCCAGATCTTGGTTGGAGTTGGTGGGATCCACTGAAGTTCCCTCAGTGATGCCCTCAGAGTCCGTTCCCTCTGGGATTTTTCTTACACTGTTTTTCTTTTCCATCCATTTTCTCCCCTTGATGGATAACAAATCCAACTTCAGTTCCAGGTTAAGCCAAGCTGAAGAGCACTTTAGGGATGTTTTCACCCCTGCTGGCAACTTGGTCCCAAGTGTTTTCTGTGTCTAGAGTGGCCCTTTCCCCTGCACTTCACTGACACAGGATTAGGGAATGTTCCAGTTTTTCATGGATTTAGCAAAGCAGCCTCTGATCCCACACCATTATGGAAGTTGGGTTTGATCCTGGTAAAGATTTGTCCAAGTTTTTCCTTTTGTTTTCCCCTTTAGCTCACTGTGAATGAGCTGATTAAAAAATGAGTCTGATTTCCTTCCACAATCCCTTCCTCATTGCAGTGTTCAGCCCTGGGCCTGAGCTTTAGGGGCTCTCCTTCCTTAATGAGCAATTAGCTGGGTGCTCAGGGTTACTGGAAATTACACATTATTGCCTGGGAAGGGCAGTGCTGGGGCTGGCTCCTCTGGCATCTCTTCCTAACTGGGATGGATTTTTCCTTCAAATTCCTCTGCAAAGGAAGATTTAGGCTTGGCTTCAGTTTTAACTGCTGTGGAAGGAAGGAGTGAAGAGGGAGAGCAGGACAGTCCTTTGTCCCCAGGGAATGGAGGGACTGTGGGAGCTCCCAGCTGTGCCAGGGACAGCTGCAGAAATCCCAGAGTAGATCCTGAGTTCCTGACCCCTCTGGGCTGCTTTGCTGATGTGGAGTTCAGGCTCTCTCTGGTGTTTGGTTTTGCAGTGGATCTGCTCTAAAATGTTACATTTTAGATCCAGGAATTCCTAATTTTCTCAGGCAAGCAGCACCAGCATAAGCTGTGGTTAACAGAGGGTGTTTGCCTCCCTCATTTATTTGTATTTTATTTTGGCTCACCTTCTGTATTCTGTTTATTTCCCTTCAACTCCCGGGTTCTTGTTTTTTCCATCACTTTGTTTTGTTGTGAGGTGTTTTTGGTGCTTGGAATTCAGACCTGGGTACTTTTATCATCAGAAAGCTCCAGAATTCAGAGGTGAAACCGCTTCCCTTGAAAAATCCTGCCTCCTAACTCTTCAGCCAGCCGAGGTGGAGCTGCTCCGGGCTGGAGGAGCTGCTCCTGCCTTTCAGAGGCTGAGCTGTGTCAGTTTGCAGCTCCTGAATGATTGATGGTAACCAGACCCCAGCGTCACCCTGGGCACACTCAGACAATTCCACCCTGGCCTGCCTTTCCTCACCCCTGAGTGTTGCCTGCAGTGGGTTAACACCAGAGTGGTCAAAGGGTGGTTATTGAACTGTGGTGCTGTTGGAAAGTTGCTTATCTGAGATTAATTCACTTTATAACTTGAGGATTGGGTGAGGACGTGCTGGCAGCACTCAGGATGAAGTGAGCAGCTTTTTCCATGTGTCTGAGCAGTTTCCACCTGTAATTAAATGCTTTTATTGAAGGTTTTGTGTTCAGCTGCGGGGGCTGTTTGCTTGATTAAAAATAATTAATAAAAAAAGAAGCCAAGGAGCCTTTTGGGGAAGGGAGCTGCCTCAGTGTGTGCTGGGGGCTGGGCCTGGCCTGGTTACAGCAGCAGGGCAGCCTGCAATTAATGGGTGTTAATTGAGGTGCCAGTGGGGGTTGCAGTGAATGTTTGGGGTGATGCAGTGAATGTTTGGGGCGTTTCAGTGAATGTTTGGGCAGTTGCAGTGAATGTTTGGGCAGTTTTAGTGAATATTTGTCCTGTCTGTCGCTCTGCAGGATCCTGAAGGCCCGAGCAGAGGAATCAGGGGAGTACCTGTGTGTGTTCGTGTTCTCTGGCTCGCCTGTTGCCAACGCCACCATCGAAGTCAGAGGTACTGCCATTGTCACTGCCATTGTCATTGTCACTGCCATTGTCACTGCCATTGTCACTGCCATTGTCACTGTCCCCTTCCCTGGCCCTGGGGGGGGGCATTCCCTGCCTCCAGCAGCTCCCACCGTGTCCCCACAAGGGAGGAAGGGCCTCCTCATCATCCACAGCCAGGCCTGGGTTAATAATCATAAATAATAATTTATTGTCATACATAATAACAGAATCCACGGCTAAGGCCTCAGAGAGATGGGAACTCAGCCGTGGCATTTGTGGACACTAAAACACCTCTGTGTTGGGCACCTTCTGGCACCTTTGGGAGCCTGAAATGAGGGATAAAAGCTGCAGAATGGGCCAGGTTTGCTGCAGGTGTTGCTGCAGGTGAAGCACAGAGCAGTGCTGCTGTCAGGCAGTGTCAGTGAATTCCCAGTGATGGGCACCACAGGCTGCAGGGAAGACTTGAGTTTGGGAATTCGTGGTGCATGGTCAGGCCATGGGATCCAGGGGAGAGGATCCATCAGTCTGTGGGAAATGGAATTCCAACACCCCGTGCCTCTGAGGAGCTTGGCTGGGTGTTCAAGGTACACAGGTGGAGGAGTTTAATTTTCCTTCTTTCCATTTCTTGGGGATTTTTTCTTCCATTCATCCCTTTGGCTCTAATTGCTAAATCTCCTAATGTTATCCTAATTAAAATGCTAAGTTCCTGCTGCCTCCTCTGGGCTACTTCAGGTGACACACCACTCCTAGAGAGGGGAAATGTAACTCTGGGAGGGGAGCAAGACCTCTGCCAGCTCTGATAATCTCAGCAAGGCCCTTTGGGAATGCTCCTGCTGCTCTGCCAGGCAGGGCCACCAGGAGAGCTTGGCAGGGAGGTGGGAGTTCACTGTGGGGGAAGAAAAGCCAATATCTGTGATTGAAGTGCAATGAGAATCCTCCTCACTTCCCACAGGTAATTTACACCTAAAGACTCCTCAGATGCTGTTCCTGGGAAACCGGGGATGATAAATTGGGATTGCACTTAAAGCAGATGTGAAGGACAGTGACCCTCTGGGCTGCCCAGGCACTTCTGGAATTTAATATTTACCTGCATGGGTGGTGCTGGTGCTCCAGCAATTACACCCAGATTTAATTGCTGATTGTAATTATGGTGCAGCTCTCACTGCTGATGCTCAGGGAAAGGAGGGTGCTGAATGCTGAGAGCTTGTGCTCCAAAAATAGGGATTTTCTGACAGCTCGTGAACAGCTTCCCTGAGCCTGTGGCAGAGGCAGCCCAGGGCATGCAGGGCCACATCCCTCCGTGTGCTGCTGCTCCTGAGCCCCTCCTGGAATGTCCCTGGAATGGGCCCTGGAGCAGCCTGGCTCAGTGGGAGCTGCCTGCACATGGCAGGGGTGGCACTGGGTGGGCTCTGAGTCCCTTCACCCAAACCATCCTGGCTTTGACTTTGCAAAACTCCACGTGGCAGAGGTGTAAGAGAGCTGGGAATCCTGGGCTGAGGCCTTTCCTGGGAATTCAGGAGTTCCAGGGCTGCCTTCCCTCAGCTGCTGCTGCTGAGGGGTCTGAGGGAGGCTTTGTTCTTGCTCAGATCCTGGAGCTCTGAGTGGGGCAGCCCCGAGCTGCAAAGCAGAGGCTGAGCAAATGCTGGATTTAGGGAAATGGGGATCCTGTGTCCCTTTTCCTTGGCTCTGGAGCAGGCTGGGGAAGCAGGGGGTGATTTTGGTGGGGCAGTGGTGCTGGAGCTGCCAGGCCTGGCCAGGCTGCCCCCTCCTCCCCTGGGAAAGGGATTTTTGGTTGCTGCATTTCCACGTGGGGGAATCCCTGCAGTGCTGGTGTTGGGAGCTCTGAGGATGGAAAGAAACACAAAGAATGAGATGCAGCCCTGGAGAACTCAGCAGTGCTCCTGCACTTCCCAGGATGTTGGGAGATGGGGGAGAGGAAACAGCTGCTGGAAAGACCTTTTGAATTCCCCTTCCTGCCCTTGCCTCATTCAAGGGGTTCTTCCAGCTCCCATTGCACCTTCCTGTTCCAAGCTCCCCAGTTATTCCTGGGAAGAGCCTGGTCCTGGATTCCTGGCTGTCTCAGGAAACCTCTGCTGCAGCCTCCTCTCTACCAGACATAAATTAAATTGGACACTCTTTGAGCCCAGCTGCATCTTGGAGTGATCCAAGAAAATCCTCTCACATTCCCCCTTCTCCTGGTGCTTTCAGTGCCTTCAGGCTCCAGAGGGAGGCAGGGATTGGAATAATAACCAGAAAAAGAAACCTTCCAGAGCCCCTGTTCAGGTCACCCCTAAGACATCCCAGTTTTTGGTGCTGGGATATTTTTAGGTGCTTTGGCCTTGCTTTAATTTTGTCTCTTAATGGGAAAGTTGAAGGTAACTGGGCCATGGTTTGAAGGTGTTACACATTTAAATTTCCCTCTCCTTTTCAGTAGTGACAGTGGAGAGCTTGAGAGGGCTGAATGCTCCTGTGTGCCAGGAAATTAATTTTCCTGTCTGTGTGACCCCCAGACCCTTCAGAAAGCTGCACAGCAAGTTCTGTTCCTTTTGGGAGCTGAGAGCACTGGAGCCCCATGGCCACCCTGCCACAAACCCCCTTTCTTCTGTGATTTGGTTTAAAACAATCAAAATTATGCTTCTTAGAATTCCTCTCATGTCAAGCCTGCCTGAATGTCTATTTATTTTGCCCTTTTTTTGGCAGCAGTTAATTTAAATTAGCCCTGCCTCCTTTTGCTCTTCATGAGGTGTTTCCAGCCCACCTTCAGGATTTTTCTGTTTCGCATGCAGGAATTCAAACCTCCCTTTGCCAGGGCATTCTCTGGTGCCAGTGGGAGCAGGTCTGAGCAGAGAGGGGACTCTGCTGCCTGAGAGCTGAAATCCAAATCCTTCCCCACAGAACTGCAGCCAAACAATGCAAGGAGCAATCCTGGCTGGAAAAGCTTCCCAGGAAAAAGCTGCTGCAGGGATATGGGGCCAGCAGGACACATTATTTGGGAGAGAAGTGCTGGGTTTGTGCCTGCAGGGTGGCAGCACCAGGCCCTGAAGCACCAGCACTGCAGAGTCCCCGGGTGCTCCAGGAATAGCCCTGTCCCAGCAGAGCCAGGGAGGAGCTGAGGTATTCTGGGATCAGCCCTGGGATCTGGGATCACCCCTGGGATCTGGCCTCTCCTTCCAGCAATGTCACTGTGTCCTGCCCAGAGGAGAACTCCAGGTCACCTGGAGGTGTCCCAGAAAGTGTTCCCTTTCCTGTCCCTTCCCTCCCTCCAGCAGCCTGGCACAAACTGGGCCAGCTGGGAGTGCTGTCCCTGTCCCCTTTCCAGGCACTGGGGCCCAGCACACGGGGGCTGCAGCTCCAAGCTGCTGAGCCCATTGCTGCTTTTCCTCCTGGGAAGTGTTCCCAGTGTGCAGCCCCTTGTGGCATTCCAGGTTTGTGTCACTGCTGTGTCACTGCTGGGCTCTTGTGTCCCAGGCTGCAGGAGATCCTCCTTGGCATCCTCCAGGAAGCAAAAGCCACCAGAGCTCCCCCAGCTCTGCTGTAAGAATGTCCTGAGCCCAGCAGGGAAGTAGTGGCACCTTTCAGTAGGTCCCAAGATGAAATTCCCCTCTTGAACTATCATTATTTGGAATAAATGTCATTTTACTCTCTGAGGCTGGGGCAGGGGGTTGGAAGGACATGGCAGTGCCTGGGATCCTGGGGTAGCACAGCACACCCAGCCCCAGAGCTGATTTATTTCCTGCTTGAAGATCTGCAGCTCAAAAACTCCATTTGCTCCAGGTGTCCCTGCCCCTTGCAGGCACAGGGAGTGTGGGATCACCTGGCAGTTGGGGAATGTTCTTCCCAGCTTCCCTCAGCTTCTGGCAGCTCCTTTTTGTACAAGGCCAGGGGATTGTTTGGGTCTGGTGCCTTCATTCAGGTTAGGTTTCGTGTGTCTTGAAGTATTTTTATGTCTGATGTGGAAAGATGCATTTTGGGTGTCAGTTTTTGTAAATAAACCCCTTGTGTTTGTTCCTGGCCTGTTCCTACCTATCATGGTTATGCTTGGAATTAATGAGCTGGCATCTGGCTGAGCTTCATCCTTTGGTCAGGACTCCTGCAAAGCCCAGGGGGTGTTGGAAATGCTATTGGAATTTCCATGGCACTTGGAGAATGCCTTGGGCCTCTCCTTTGCAGGTGAACACACCCCAGCAGGAGCTGGAGCCCAGGTTTTCCAGCAGCCATGGCTTTTCTGGGGCTCGGAGTCTCACTTTGATAATGTTGTTACTGTCCAAAAAGAATCTGAGGTTCAGGATGCTTCCTGCATCAAAACCCCTTTGAAGTAGGACAGTAGGAAGCACGTCAGCTTGCCAAGCATTTTCCCAAAGATTTGTGCTGTAATTTTGGGAAGAGCAGTCTCAGCTGCTGTCTGGTGGAGAGAGGTTTTGTTCCCTTTGAGCAGAGTGTGAAATTCCCTTGATTATCTCAGCTTGCAGCTGGAATTGCTCACTGTGTACCCTCGTGCAGGAAATTTGCTGGTGGTGCAGGGAAGTCTCCTGTAGGGAATTCCAGTTTCCTGGAGCAGCCGGGCTGGCCCTGCATGGATTAACAGCTCAGAGTTGCCATCACACAGCCAGCCACGTGTGCTGTAATTAGGAACTGAGCTTTAAAGGTGGGTCCTGCAGCCAGGGCCATCTGCTGGGCCAGGGGTCAGCCCAGGCACTGCCCTGAGCCAGCCTAAGCTCAGGGAGGGTTTAGGGCAGCTCTGAGGGACACAAACAGGGGCACAGGGTTTAGAGGGACACCCACAAACGAGAGCACAGGGTTTAGGGCAGCTCCCAGGGGCACCCACAAACACAATTCTTCCATAACACCCCCTTGGTGTGAGAGAGTACAGCTCCAGGGAGCTGGAGAGATTTGTGTCCAGGTGAGTGAAAGAAGCCTTTTTGTACTGACAAACTTCTCTATTGTCTCGTAGCCACTCCTGACATCACTGGGCACAAGAGGAGTGAGAACAAAAACGAGGGGCAGGAGGCCCTGATGTACTGCAAGTCCGTGGGCTTCCCCCACCCCGAGTGGGTCTGGCGCAAGAAGGTCAATGGTGTGTTTGAGGTAAGGAAGGGGGTCAGGATGTCTCCACCTGCCCAGACCCCCAGAGAGGGAGGAAACCCCAAACTTGGGGTTCGGGATGGGCTGTTGAAGGTGCTTTGTAACCTCTCAAGGTGCAGTCCCTCCAAAGCATGAGTGAAGGTGGATCTTTTTGGCAGCAGTGAGGATGGATGGGTGAATGTAAAATTGATATTTATATTATTGGTGTGTGAAAAAAGTTGCTCTCTGCATTGCTGGGCAAAGTTAAGAACTTACTCGGACAGCCATTTTCTGGAATTTGCTACAAACTGCAAGATCTGAGCTACGAAACATGATTTGAAACCACGTTGGGTTATAAATTCCTCCAAGTTTTACTGGTTGAGCTCACAAGACTTCATGTGAGGAGGTGGCAGGGATCCCCATTAGTGGCTGGGTGATCTGTTTGTTCCATGTAGCTGGTGATGTCAGGAAAATGTGACCAGCAGTGGGAATAGCAGAGAGGAGCTGGGAATTGTAACCCTTCCAGCCCAGCTGTTTCCTGTCGCTGCATGACCTGCCAGGGAGGCAGAATTGGGTGGATGGAGCCAAAATGTTAAGCAAGTAACAGGATGGGATGATGCTCCCTGGTGAGTGTGAGCTGAAGGTTTTAAGGCGTGGCTGAGTGTTGGCAGTGATCGGGATTCTGAGTGCAGGGTTCCCTTCATGGTGTTTTGGTGGTGTTTGGAGAGACAAACGCCAGGCCTGGGCTCCTCCCTCAAATCTCCAGTTCCTGGGACACAAGGGGACTTAAAGCCATTGCTGTTTCCCACCCCTGTCCCTTTGCCAGGACATCAACAACTCCTCGGGCAGGTTCTTCATTTCCAACAAAGAGAACTACACCGAGCTGAGCATCACAAACCTGCAGATCAACGAGGACCCCGGCGAGTACCAGTGCAACGCCACCAACCAGGTGGGCTCCGTGTCGGTCACCACCATCCTGCGCGTGCGCAGCCACCTGGCCCCGCTGTGGCCCTTCCTGGGCATCCTGGCAGAGATTGTCATCCTGGTGGTCATCATCGTCATCTACGAGAAGCGGAAGCGGCCGGACGAGGTTCCCGACGGTAAGTGCGCCCAGCGCCGCCTGTGAGGAGCACGGCCAGCACCACCTGCCCTGCTGCAGGAAGGACCAGCAGCCCAGTCTGTCCCGCTCCACGCTCCTGCCTCTCTCCTCTCTTCCCTCTCCGGACATGAAGCCCAGAGGGTCCAAGGCCCAGGGCCTCAGACCGTGGGGTGGGAGGGGGGTGTGGGTGTCTTTAAAGCTTTGTTGCACGAGGGATGGAGTGCTACCATCTCTTTCCTGAGAAGCGCTGCCCGTCCGCCCTGAGGAGCACAGGGCAGCACGGGGGCAGAGCTGGCAGCACCCTCACCTGTGCTGGCATTCCCTCCTCCCCATGGCCTCAGGGTTGGACACTGGGCAGGGGCTGTGAGGGCACATTGCACTCCAACTAAGGAATCATTGCACTTCAGGGGATTGGGGCTGCAAAGGTGCTTCACGACTAAAATGTGTTCAGGGTTCAGAGACGGGGGGAGGGTTCTTACTCTGCTGTGTAGCTGAATCTGTAGTTAAGGAATGCTCTGGAAACTATATCTAATTGTAGCCACTGAGATTTTATAAAAATAGGGCTTATTATCAGGTTTGATGGTAGCAATAATTAATTTGTGTTTGATACATACAACTAGTAGTATTTTACCTATGAGCTTCTCCTGCACACCTTCCCCTGTGCACAGCTGGGGAAAGGGGCAGCGTGAGGCTGAGCATTTGCAAGATCCACGCTGAGAAACAGCCTTTAATGTGCTGCTAGCAGCTTACTCCAGTGTGCAGCAAGAAAACCTCTGCAAGGACTCCTTGGGAGAAGCAGCACGAATGTGATGGTGCTGTAGGAACATGATGGATCCAAGTATGGAGCAGGTGGAGGGCAGCACTGTCCTGGGTTGGCCAAGCCTTTCCCAGTGGGAGCTGCTTCCCAAGGCAGCTGGGTGTGGCTGTGGGGCTGCAGGGGGGGCCTGGGCCCACACAGGGCATGAAAACAGAGGTGTGAGACAGTGCTCTGTGTGTGGGGTGGGCACAGCCACTTCACAGGCCTAACATGGGATCCAGTGAGGAGAGGAGCTTGTGGAACTCAGTAAATGGAATAATGGGAGAAGGGCTGAGGCTTGGATCAGAACTGGCTGAAGTAGTGCATCCCTAGAGGAAACCTGCTTTGGTTGTAAGCCTTGAGTAGCACTTACTAACTGCTTACAGAGCATGTGTGGGGGCTGCTCTCGGGGTGGAGCCCCCCAGTAGTGCATGTTCTGTGCATCACTAACAGCTTCCAGTGGCTCCGGGGCTTGTCCTGCCCTCAGCGTGGCCTCAGGGAACTCCACCAGCCTGGAAAACTTGGAACAGACAATTTTCGTTTTCCCTTGCACATACCCACCTCCTCATCAGTGATAACAGTTCCTTGCGTTCAGAATTTTCATTGGATAGAGTTTCACAAGGACCAAAACAAGGTCCTGGGAATTTGCTACACAAAATGTTCCCTGCAGCAGCCCCAAATGGACTGAATGCAGCAGGAATTGGCTTTGGCATGAGCAGATCACAGCACAGCCCCCATGGTGGTGCAGGGAGCTCACACTGGAGGTGAAGAGTTCACTGCCTCTTTCCAAGGCAGGAGTTTTCCTGGCTGGTCTGGCTACTCCTCAGGTGCCCCAGGGATCCAGGCTCATCATTCCTCTGGAGCTGTCCAGGATGATGAGCCAAGGAGCTGAGGGTACTCAGTGCTCACTGGGGCCACTGTTTTGAAGGCAGAGCCCTGGAGAGTGACATGACGCACCTCCGTGGGGGTCAGATGTTCTCCCTGTCCCCTTTCCTGGAGGAAAAATCAATCCATGCTGAGTATGACAGTCCATACCTGTGGATGAGGTTTGCCTGGCTGACAGACACAATCGGCATCACACTGCCTTGCGTCCCACATTCCTTGGATAGTTGTGCATTTTCCATAGTGGCATCGAAGCTTTCTGTGGTGGGAGCAGGGCACCTACAAATGCACACATGGGAAATCATCAGGAGCCTGCTGATTCCCACGTGTGGATGTTTGACTTATGTTATCCTGAATCTTATTATTTTCAAGACATGGTTACGAAATGCCAAAGTTAATGCTGGAATGCAGTGGCGTGCTCGGCGTTTGGAATTTCAGCTCCCTCTTCCAGAACCACACCTCCGCCTCTGCTGCTGCAGTGAGCTGGGGCAGGAACGTCAGGGAGCTGTGGCTCAGCCAGCAGGCTGAGGCCAAACACCACAGCACTCGTTATCCACAGCATCTGGCACCAGCTGGGATCTCTCTGCTGCCTTTTTCAATCCTGGTGTCAGCGGGACATGTTCAGCTTTAGGGATTGAGCTCGTGGCAGAGCTCCATATGAGATGGTGCTACAACAGCCATTGAGCTCTTCCTGCCCTTCCTGCTGGGATGGGAATATTCTCCTTGAACCTCTCCAAATTTAGACACTGAGATTGCTTCATCATCCCCACCATCAGCCCGTCCTCCCAGGGCAGATTAACTCTGGAGTCCCCTTCCTGAGTCCCCAGGTTCCTGTGCTGTGTGTCAGCCCACAGCAGGTGTGAGGATGGATGGCTCCTGTGGATCTGTGCCCAGGGATCGTTATCCCTTGGCTCTGCACATCCTCCTGCTGGGAGATGACTCTGGCTGCAGGTCCCTGTAAAGATCCTGAGGGTTGGGCTGCAGGTGTTGGACCTGTGGTGTCCCCCCTCTGTCACACATCCACCTCAGGGTGTCTGCCACTGTCCCTCAGGAATCAGCATCTGGCCTGCTGAGAGGAGGGCACAGATAACTGCAAATGTGGCTTATTCAGGCCACGTCTAAGGATTGCTTTTAAAATTTGGAGAAAACCAGTGCTGCTAAATGTAGCCACTTCTGTGTTCAGGAAAATCAAAGGCTTTTGGAGCAGAAGGAGCTGCTAACTGAGCTGCCAGAGCACACCTTGGCTCCTGAGTGGGGCAGTGCAGGATGAGCTGCTGGTTTTGGATCCCGCTGGGAGCTGCAGGTGCCCACCATGAGCTCTTACCTCATGCTGAGCCCAGGAGACTCTTTAGGGCTGGCTTAGTTAAACCTGCACAAATGACAGTGTTTGGGGTGTGCTGGATCAGGCTCTCAGGTGAGACCAGTCTGGTGCTGAGCACAAGTGCCCAGTTAGTCCTGGGGGACATGACTGGTGGGACACTGGTGAGAGGATACTCAGGTGTCTGGGATTTTTGCCTCAGCACTTGGGAACTCTGCCTGGCCAGCCCAAAGAAGCAATTGAGTGAATTCCCTTTCCTCTGATCTCCATGTTCTGCAGGCTTCAAATGGCCTGGCTCAGCATGCCCATGGCTCCATCCCAGGACTCCTGGGTGCACTTAGAGCAGCTCTGTGTTCCAAAGCATGTCCCATGTAAAGATGTTCCCTCTGTTGGAAGCGCTGCCATGCTGGAAGAGCAGGGACCCTCCTTTAACTTTGGCATTTCCTGACTGCAGGGCTCAGTTTTGCATGGACCTCGCTTTGTGTGTCTGGTGAGCTGCTTGGTGTCCCTCGGGCCAGGGCTGCTCAGGAGCTCCTTTGCTGATGTTTCCTCCTTCTCAGAACTCTGATTTGGGAGTTGATTCTTTTCCCTCCTGCTGGAGAGCAGGAAAAGAACGTTGCACCCATGAAATCCCTGTTTCCACCAAAACAGTGGCATGAGGGGGTGCCCGGCGCAGGGTTTGCTGCGGTGCCTGTGGATGAGGGCTTCTCCCAGCACATCCAAATCCTGTGCTGGAAGGAGGAAGGGAGGGCAGATGGCGCTTGAATTCCTGCACCCTTTCAGAATGAGAGTTCTGACTTGCCTTACACCTCGTAAGGCAGCATCCAGCTCGTTCTCCATTCCCAGGGAGCAGCCAGGGGCTGGCAGATCCAGAGGGGCTGGTCACATGCAGCTTGGGTGGCTTTGGGGAGAGCTGCATGAGCGTGGCATGCCCTGGCACGTGGCTGCATGCCAGCAGGGAATGCCCGGGTGCTCCCTGGACAAGGAGAGAAGGGAATGGCTTTGTTCCTCTGTGGTACAGCTCGAGCTGCTTGGTTTCCATAGACGGAGTGACCAGCCAGCACACCCGGGTGTAGCGTAGCAAAGGTTCCTCAGGGGACTGGGCTTCCAGCTGGTGGATCAAGTAGTCTAAAATCAGAACAGCCCCTGGGTTAAAGGGTGTTTTCTGGGTAAGTAGAAAGTAAAAACCTCTTGGCTCCATTCCCCATAGGAGTGGGAGCGGTTTTTACTTGTAAATCCATGATCTCGAGTCGGAAGCTGTGAGGTGACTGGGTTATAACATGTCCCTTTTCATTCTTCCCCTCTCATTCCTCAGCCTAATCCAAAGACTTCCCATAAATGTGTTTCTTCTCTTGGCACTGCAGAAGCTCCATCCAAATCCCCACATTCTTTCTAACCCTCCTTTGCTTTTTTCTTGACTTTCCCTGTTCCTGCTATTACTGTAAGTAATTGAAAGAAACTGTTTTAACTGCAACCATTTACGTTTTGTAATGAGTTATTTTGGTGGGGTTTTTTTCCCTTTTATGCACATCTTTCTCTCCCACACTTCCAACTCGTCAGGGTGAGCAAATTGTGAGGCAGGTACATGGTGAGGCCATAGCAATCAGCTGTTCCCAGCAGCATTGTTGTGTCCCAGTGAGAATGGACCATAACACAGGACCCTGAGCTGTCACAGCCTCTGGCTGCTCCTTCAGAGCATTTGAGCTGCCCCTGGATGCCTGGAAGTGCCCAAGGCCAGGTTGGACTGGGCTTGGAGCAGTCTGGGATAGTGGGAGGTGTCCCTGCCCATGGCAGGAGGTGGCACTGGATGGGCTTTAAGGTCCCTTCCAATGCAAACCGTCTGGGATTGATTCTTTGCAGGTTTTAAAGCATGAGCTGAGATGTAGAATCCCTTCAGAGGCAAAAATTGGAATCTTAGTGCTGGAAGAACCCGCAAATGTTTCATTTTTAACTTCTACCAGTCACAAGATGCTACCCAGGATTAATTTGATGCTAAAAATAAACCCTATAGCTTTCCAAAGGTGGTGAAATAAACTGATTGACATCTAAATGCCTTGTAAATTAAGGCTGAAAGTGGTAGGGGGGGGCACAAAACACATTCCCAAGCAAGTGGAGGAGCTAAGGAAGATTTACTTGTCATCATCTTCCAATTTTAATTCCCAGATATTTTTGCCTGAAGGGATTGATTACATGTGTTAAAAACAAGCAGCAGATCTCCCGTTTTGCTTCAGAAATGTGCGGTTTTGGAACCCCATGACCCCATTCCTGCAGGAAAGGCCTGGCTGTGGGGGTTATTCCTGTTTTCTGTAACCAGGGGGGTTTTGGAGCCTGCAAATGCCCAATCCCAGAGGAGATCCTGCAGGAGGAGGGGCTCAGCGTGGTCAGTGGATGCTCCCACAGCGTTTGGGGAGTGCTGGGGGACGTCGCCGTGCCGTAGGTGTTACTGACTCTTCTAGAGCAGGGCTGTGGCACTAAAGCTTTGGGTTATATTGATCTTGTCGGTTACTATGACTTCTTTTTTTTTTTTCCCCCCTTCAATTGCATCATACCCTTAAAAAATGGTGGTAAGTGAGAGCTCTGCATGCTTTGGAGTTTGTTTAACCTCCGCTTCAGTCTATACAACGCACAAGTCATAACGTTAACACTCTTGAAAACTTCTTCATTCACGTTCACAACTAATTTGGATTTCAGTTTGCTGTTTTGAACCTTTTCTTTAGTCTTATTTTGTACTGGTTTTTCTGTTGTTTTGTTGCCCCTGGTTTCGCTGAGGGTTCGGTCTGTGTCTGTACTGTACTGGGGATGCTTTTGCAGCACTTAACAGCTGACCAGGAATTTCCCTTGGTCTTTTTATCTCTGGTTTAGGTTAGAGATGGGACAGGGAGGAGTGGTGGGGATCCACCATCTAGTTAAAGTATTTCAGTAGGCTTTTTTGTGGGATCTTTGTGAGGAATCACCGACGGCAGCCTTTATAAATGTGAAGCTTTGTTTTTTGTTTTTTGTTTTTGTTTGTTTGTTTTTGACAACACAAACTTGCTGATCTGAAATGGGCGTTTAAATCTTTGAGCAGAGAAGGGAAAATGGTTATATTGTAGTGAGTGTCCACGGTGCAGTTTGATATTGCTGAAATCCAGCCAAACAAACTCCGAAAGCTGTGGATGGTGCTTGCTGGAGCCGAGATGGGTCTCAGAGGCAGCGCTGGCATTGGGGGCCAGGGCTCTCTGTCCCTCCCAGGCTCATCCCGCCCGGAGCGCGGAGCTCGGCTGCTCTCGGATCCTTGATTCCCAAAGATGTTTGTGGAAGGAAGCTGTAGATTCCTCTGCTGTGCTTTGTGTTTGAGTACCTGATGTGTCTCTGTATATCTCACTGTATATACAACAGCACATTGATGTCTGGCTGTCCTTCCTAGTCCCAGTTCTCTGTACCGTGTCCGATAGTTACTGTTGCTGGTACTGGAATTCTGTGGACACCAGTGTGTTGCTAGTCTGTTATTTTGGCTGTACAGCTCTTGGTTTGTGGTTAGTTCTTTATTTTTGAAGTATTTTTTGTTCCGGTCACTGTCTGTGCTAGCGGTGGCTTTGCCTCTCCGTTGCCTTGAAGGCCCAGGTGGAGTAATGTCCCCTCTCCCTGACATTACTCCTGGCGTGTGCTCATGCGGATGCCTACACTGTAAGACTGTAATTTCCATAACTGCTTCATGTGCACTAAGCACCCTTGTGGAATCCTGCTGAGAGTTTCTCAAAGACTTCCCTGAAAAATCCCTCCGGCACGAGGTGGGAGTGGCAACTGTCAAGTGCTCAAACCAGCAGGGCCTGAATTGGTCCCCCCAAAATCCATCTGTGGGAGCTTTAGGTTCCTGGATTGATTCTTGTACTGTTGTGTAAATGCATTTCTTTCTTCTGTACTGCAGCGTGGGAGAAAATACAGTGTTTGAGAATGCAAAAAAAAGCCCAATTGGTCATGAGAGTTAATATGAAACATTCCCCATTGGCAGATTTCCCCCCTCAGTTCTTAAATGAGTCTTGGCAGGATGATGCTGTCAGTCCTCTGCAGCTGAAGTGTGTCCAGAGGTGTCCCAGCACCCTGACTCCTCCTGGTGACATCTGATGCCACTGCCCAAGGACCATGGGGCTGGAATTGAGTGTTCCCCTTCAGCCTCCTCCTAACCTGGTCCCTTCTAATTAAACATTGAGAAAAATGGGGAATGTAGAGGTTGTTTCACCCGTGGGGGAAGATGAGTGTGGGGTATGTACCCTCTGGGGTATATACCAGGAATTACCCATCAGCAGTGGAAAAATGGCTTAAAAATTAAAATAAATATTGGAAAAAGTCAATGCAAGCAAACATCCAGCAGGATTTTACAACTGAACCGTTGGTTTGTCTCCTCATCTATTTTTTATGAGATTGAACCACTGGAACTTGGGGACAAGATGAGTCTTGACCATGTTGCACCAATCTGTCCGCTACAGTTGCAGTCCTTCATGACCAGCATTCCAAGTGTTAACTAAATCCATTGAAGCAACATACCTGCCATTAAACCCGAATCCAGAGCAGTAACTCCATGATCCTTGCACTCCCGACTGGAATGGCCTTTGATGCTGTAGATAGATCAGTTTGCTGCTCACACTGCAGCCCCCTGCAAACACTGACTCTCTTTTTCTTTCCTTCCCTTGTCTCTCTCTGGGTGCATCGGGATGCTTGCTGCAGATGATGAACCAGCTGGGCCAATGTAAGTGTGTTTTAAGGAAAAAAATACTCTTTGGGTTAATCTAGGGGGTTGTGGGAGGTGGTAAATCATAGGATTGATACTGCATGTGACATTACAGATGGTGTTGGACCTCTGGTGCGTTTCTTGGCACTGGAGGAAAGAAGAGCAACATCTTGCTGCAAAACAAATATTGTGCTAAAATACAGAGTCTAAAACTGTGTTGTCTTCAGCCAGTTAAAGGGAGGAAGACTGAAAAGCTGTTTAATGAAGTACCAATAAAGTCAATTTTTCCTGTACCTGTGAATGATTTTTGGTGCATTTCTCTCTCATCCCTTTCTGCAGGAAAACCAATTCTACAAACAATCACAAAGACAAAAACTTACGCCAGAGAAACACAAATTAAAAATGCTCATCATGTAAGTATTGCCTGCACCCGGCTGGGAGCGGGCAG
This sequence comes from Petroica traversi, assembly GCA_025920805.1. NCBI lineage: Eukaryota > Metazoa > Chordata > Aves > Passeriformes > Petroicidae > Petroica > Petroica traversi. The sequence continues at coordinate 1,433,043 of JAHLSL010000053.1, read as the reverse complement.
GCCCAGCCCTCCTGCCCGGAGTGCTGGGGGCGCGGCAGCAAACGCGTTCCCTGGATTAAAACATTCCTGCTGCGCCTCGGGGAGCACGGGGTGGGGACCAAACATTGATTTCCTCGAACAGTCGGGTGGTTTAAGGACCTGCTTGCTAAAATCTAGACAAAGCTGCCGAACCCTCCTGATTCCCCACTAAAAGGTGGAGCTGGGGCTGTCGGGAGCCGTGCCCCGCGGTGGGAGCGCGGGGATTGCAGGCTGCGGCGGCTCGTGCTGTTCACCATTGACTAGCACCTCTTTCTCGTTTCTTTTTTAGAGCTTTAAGTTTCTGAGAGACTGATGGCAATATGACCTGCTAAATTTAAGGGTTGGAACTCTTGGTTCTAGAACTCCAGTTCTGTCTGATTTCTTTTTTTTTCTTTCCTTTCCAAGTGAGCAACAATATGACTGTCTAACGCATGCCTTATTTAGCCTCTCCTGCAAGGATGACCTAGCCAGATGAATTTTAATAATGCTTCCGTGTAGAAGGTGTAAACTCTTTTGGGCTTGATGTGCTGTGAATGTTGCTTTTTTTTCCTCCTTTCCTCTCTTTACACGAGCAGTAGCCAGGCGGGTTCACGCATGCGCTGTTTTTTACTTCCTGTAGCTGTTAAATTCGGCACCGCTCAAACCGCACCGCTGCCATCTAGTGAGACTTCTTTTGTAAAGTACAGCAAAACTTAAAGATATATACAGTATATATTTATATTTGGGGGAGGGGAAACCAGAAGTCGTTGTGGTTCATTTTGAAGCTGCTGATATTCATTCCTTACTGTATGGCTGGAAGGAGGGAGCGATGCCGGGCCGGCGCTCGCAGCAGGGACATTGGAATTTCCTTAAGGGCTTTAACCATGGAGCACGGGGTGTCCTGTCGGGTGTCGGGGCTGGGTGGTGCCAGGGGCTGCTGGTGGTGGTGGGATGCAGTTGGAAACAAAAACAAACCTTCAGTTTATAAATATATATATATGATTGCTTTTTAAGTGATTTTTTTTTTGTTAACTCATGTAAATTCTCAAATCCTTTTGCACTGATGTGTTCGACATATTCTTGTACATTCAATTCAGGCAAACTTTTATAATTTTCTTTTTTTTTTTTGTTTAAATGATGAAATGTTTCAGCATGGTGATATTCTATGCAACTAGTTATTCCTCTTTAGTTTGACACTGTAATTTCTCATGATTTAAAGATTGTAGAAATAGACCTACCAGGGTTCTCATGATGTGCGTAACTGTAGCTGCATGAACTCGTGTTCTGTGTATTTGTTGAAGTGCAATGATGTATAAAAAGTGGATTCACCTGTTTTTAAAAATAAAACACCGACAAAAACCGCTGTAGGCCTTGTTTTTCAGCCTTTAATTACCAGAGCTGTGTGCACCCCATGGAGCACCAGTGTGTCTCATTCCTCAGCAAGTCTGTGCAGCTCCTTCTCCACGTCCTCCACGAAGGCTGGGAAGTGCTGGTCCATGAGGCAGAGGCGGATGAAGGGCCGCAGTTCCCGGGCGCTCCACGCCGGGTGCCGGAACGCCGGAGGCAGCTCCGGCCGCTGCCGCAGCACCGACTGCAAAAGGAAGGTTGGGAAGTGGCCCTCACCTCGGACACAACAACACAGCCACATCCCGGCTCTCCTGGATGCTGGAGAAACATGGAGCTGCCTGGGTTTGAGGCTCTGTGTCATGCATTAGCAGTCAGTGTGATTTCTGTATGTGAGCTTCTCTCTGATGCCCAGTTCGGATTCCAGTGTAGCTTTTACACAATGTCAAATTCCCCTGGAATTATTTCAGTTGGAAATTTAGCCTGGAAATGCAAATTTCCAGGGTGCCGTGGCTTCCTGGTGGGTATCCATTCTGTCATCAGTGTACACTCTATATGAGCTGGATGTGCTACCACATGGATTGTGTAGGGATAACCAAGTGCGCACCTCCAAGCTTTTCATTTAGCCAAATGTCATTTAGAGGTAAAGTATGGGGCTTTTATGTTAAAACATCCTTTTCATTCCTGTTTAACCCCCTCTCCCAACTTATCCCATGGTGGTGGGAGAAGTCAGCATCATGGCACTGGGGTTGGAATGAGGTGACCTTTAAGGTCCCTTCTAATCCAGCCCAGTCTGGGATTCTGTGCTCACCCAGTGACTACAAAAGATGGCTAAGAAAGAGAAGCAACTGCACAAAACCAGAAAAGAGCAGAGTTTTCTGTTCATCTGCTTCTGCACTGGCCCGAATTCCCAGTAAATGAGCAACAGTTGACTTCAAGGTATTTACCCAGAATTGCTCAGTGAAGCTGTCCATGGAATATGGGGACCCTCTCGTGTGGTTCAGGGTTGAGAAGGGTCCACGGAAACCTTCCCGTGCCCAAAGGGTTCCCAGAGGGACTTGGACAATGGCCTGGAATGCCAGGACAAGGGGGAGTGGGTTCTCACTACCAGAGAGCAGGGTTAGGTGAGATATTCTGTGATTTCATGTTTCATTTTCAGGCTTCAGCTCTGATCTGCACAAGTAATTTCTGCAGAGTCAAACCAGTGCCAGAGCTATTCATCTGGATGGATATTGCCTCTGGGTATTTCTTTGCTCTCAGGGTGTAATTTGTTCCTATTCAAATGGGGTGATTACACCACCAAACACCTTGTTTTGCTGCTTATTCCCCGGCTCTGGATCATTACACGGATCCAGTGTTTTGCTGGTGTAGATGATATCATCCTGATGTTCAGGGAAGGCATTTCCCAGATGTTTATGGAATCTGAGATAGCTCATTCTCGTACTCAGTTACAGGATCTAAACAGGAGCTGTTTGTTTTTTTACCTGTGCGAGCTGTGCTACAGATCTCCTTTCTCCAAGGCTTGTGCAGGAGTCTGGGAGAGGCTCATCTGGCTAGAAAATACCAAATGCAAATAAGGGCTTGTTACCAAGCAGAGTGTGGGTATGTGCAGGGGGGGAAGCAGTTCCATTTTTAGCGCTGACGGGAAGGGAATGTGCTCAGCTACCTTCTGCAGTAAAAAGGCATCTTTTTATGGAACCTGCATGCACATCTGCTCCAGTCTTCAGAAATGAAAGACATGACAGTTTAACTACAGGCCTGTTAGTTCATGGCTAAACTGAAGTTATAAGCTCGTTCCTAGGAGTAACTTCAAAGAATGCCGTGTATGGATGCTCACAGGAGCATACTGCTTCATTTCCATGGATCTAAGTACCAACAGGAGCAGAGACTGAGGAATAATCACCCTGGAAAATGCTCTCTTGTCTTTGTTCTTTCCAGTTATCTCAGGAGAGGGGAAACATTCTATTCCTCCCGAGATTGCTTTTGGATGTGCCAGGTTAGGCTCGAATTGTAAATGGGCAGTTGTAGCACTTGCTACCACTGCAAAGCAGGAGCAGGAAAACAGAGAAAGGAGCCAGGATCCAGGGTTACTTTGTGGCTCTGATCATTTTTTACCCTGTGTGACTGATTTCCCACTCCTGTTTACACGTAGACACCTCCCAGCTGTGAGAAACTTGTCACATCCCACTCTCCCAACCAGGGCTGATTGGTTTGGGTGTGTGTGGTCACTTACTGCGTGCTCAGTGTCCATGCCCTGGGTGTCCTGGCTGAGGCCGTGGCAGAGCTGCTGGCTCTGTTCCTCAGCCCCCTGCACCGGGATGTACTCGCTGAGTTTCTGGACACAACTGCAGCAGTGCTCCTGCATCTCCTCCCTGGAGCTCCCTCCGAACTGCACACGGAACATGCGGTACTCGCTCTGCTCAGAACCACAGGGAAATCAAATTAACGTGGAATGCCCTTAAACTGCTTGGATTAAATCTCTATTTCTCGGAGTTGGGAAGAAGGCAATAAATTCTTGGATCACTGCACCTATTTAAAATCAAATAAATGGATTTTCCCTGCTGTATTTTCATTTTTCCCAGCAGCTTAACCAGAAGACTGTGATTGCCGATTTGAAAATCAGACAAAATTATGCAAGAAAAGGGTAAGTGATGCAGGGCCACCTGTCACTAATTCAAGGTTTAGCTAAGTGGACAAGGCTTGCCAGGCCTCAGCTTTTACATGTAGCAGCAAAGTTAAGTTTTATTGCTGCTGCAGGTAGTATCCTGTAAGTGTGACAGGTCTGCAGTTACTTGTGACAAAAAATGACACTACAGTAAGCAGAGGTTAACTCTGGATGTGAACTAGAAATTCTGGAATGGCATGTTCCAGTTAGGATTTATGTTCCTGATGCATCAAGCTCAACCCCACCTGGTCTGCCCTGTGTGTAACTAAACCAACATATTCTGTTTGGCTGTCACCTGAATGTTCCTTGAACAGAAGTCACCATGTTGAATTAGGAGTGCAGGAAATTTAAATGCAGTACTTTAAAGAGTGAAATGATACTAAGTCATTAAAAACCCCCAGACAGCTCTGATCCCCCCAGAGTAGGTTGTTGGGCTGTACCATAATAGATATTTTTAATAAGTGCCCCAGGTTCAGCAAACTGCCCTGAATTGGGGAGTCTGTGGTGTGTGATAAGCTTGGCCTGAGCACCTTGAGCTGATGGAAGGTAGGTGCATATTCAGTGTTTAGAGAGTGAATTAATGGAACTTCCTGTTTGATCTTGAAATTTCAAACACTTAAAGTACTAGAAAAGCAGCAACTTCTCCTTGGCCCAGCCTGGCTTATTTAGGTCTTCATCTTCCTAAGGTTCCAATGTCAAACCCATTTTCAATGCCCATTTTAATGCCAGGCTGCTGGAACACGAGTGCAAAGACACCTCTCACTTTAAAGTTCCTGTCTCAGAGATGAGCCAGCTCTTCCTGACAGCCCCTGTGTTTACATGCCTGCTGCTTGAAGATGTCTGAATCACATAAAAAGATTTTTAGGGTAGGGTAAGCAGAAAAGCCTGTCTCAGTGCCTTTTCAAGGGAAAAATGTCAAACTAATGTGAAGTGCAGCACTCACTTGCCAGCACCCAGCTGGATTTGCCCTCATTAATTAAGGAATTGGGGCAGCCTGACAGAGCCAGGCACTGAGCTGTGGGATGCCAGACAGGTGAGTTATGATTTCAGTGACAGAAAAGAATTTGGGTGGAGTTTCTTGAGGACACTTTCAAAGAGCACTTGCTTGTTTAGATCCCCAAATCAATTTTAAGGCTGAGCTATTTGGACTCCCTCAGGTTTCTCACAAGGACTGTTAAATAGTTTGCAGTTCATAAACAACAGTGGACTTCGAAAATTAAACATTGTTCCTTTGTGGAAAGAGAGCTGTGATATGTCAAGGTTTATAGCATAAACCTGAACCACACAAGAGCTGAAGTATTCAAGAACTCTGAGGTCACAGAATCATTAAATTTGCACCTCTTCCATGCTGGAGTGGGGGGCTGAGCTCAAGGAAAACATAAAGGGAAATTATTTATTGCAAAATTATTAATAACATTCACCTTGCTCATGTTCATAGTTCTGAAACTCATTCTTCTGGCTAAGAGTCCACAGTGCCCTATTGAAGCTGTATTTGTAGCAATGAGTAAGTTCCACTGCAAATGCAGTGTTAATGTCTTACAAAAAATAAGGAGTACAAGATAAACCAGGAACTTATGAAGATGAGCACAGAAGCTATGTCCAACTGTTAGGATATAAAGTAGAGGAGCTGCGTGGTAGAACCACTGCAGTGCCACTAAATCCAGTCAAAGTTGGGTGAATTTATGGTAAGTAAACATTGAGATGCACCAAATTAGTTTCAGACTATTAATATTCCTCCTTTCCTGCACTGCCCCTCAGAGCTTTGCTCGAGCCTTGCAGTGAGTGTGATGTTGGTTTTGTCTTGCTGGTGAGGAGCAGCAGAATCCCTTAATGCTGCACTGGGGGACTGGCTCTTGTAACTGGGAAGGAACAACCTGCTGGTTCATCAGAACTAATTCCTATTCCAGCTGTCTTCAGGTTTTCTAACAAGCTGATAGAAAGCAGAGTGCAGAGGTGTTTAGATTTCAAGCATAACCCATGCATTTAAAACACTAAGATACTTACAAAGTACCAGAGTTCATCTAAGAACAAAAAACCCTGAGATTTTTACATAAATTGGTAATAAGAAAGTGTTGGACTGTTTAAAGGCAAACCAACCACTTTTCATCAGAAGACCTGAGGGGGAGACCAGAAACCCATGTCCATTTTGTTTCCTTGAGTGGCAAATACCTTAACTGCTGTGCCAGGAGCCACAAAATAGCTCAGTAATTGCACAGTTTGAGAGTTTATTTCCTGAAGTGCAGTCTGACTCAGAGGTATCTTGGAAGAGATTTGCTTCATCTTGTTAGCCATGGCAGATACATTGTGAAATACAACTAGTCTGGCTGTTTTAGCAGCTAACTCTCAGGGAGCAGTCAAAAAACTGAATATTAGCAGTAACAAAAGATACCAAAATTATTCAGTCCATCCTTGTTTAGTTGCTAGAGTTAAAAAAAAATCCTAATTTATATAGGTAATTTACACCTTCTAGTTTAATTTAGCCAAAATTGGGAGATCCTCTCTGTATCTATGTAACATATTAGGAATGTTTCAAGCAGCTCAGCTCACCTTGGCCTGTGCCCGGAGCAGCAGGCACTCTGCTTTCCTCACTATCTTCAGCCACTTGTGGGAATCAATCAGGGAAAAGCCTTCCTGAAATAAAGCAGGACACAAACCAGTGGCACAGCAAACAGCAGCACTCAGGAGCACATGTTTAAGTTCTGTGATGTAATTCAAGCCCTAATGAAGATCAGTCACTGCAACTGTGCAGTTTTTGTAGCTGTCAAACAGCTGCCACTGTGGAAGTTTTACCACTCCAGCGATTAAATCCAGTAACCACACTGTGTTGAGGTATGTTCTAATTTCCTTAGCTCTCTACGTTTATATTTGTGCATGCTATGAGAGCCCCTGAAATTCAGAATAAAGCAGCTGCAATTGGAGCTTTGAGTGCTGAAGTTGCCCGGGAGGGCAGCAGAGGGCAGGCGAATCCGGGGAATGGCACAGCCCTGCTTATCCAAGGCCCGGGGAGGCCTTGGCTCCAGGTGCACTCAGGGAACCGAGCAGCAGCTTCCTTAATTGGATAAAGGTGTTTTTATACTTCAGTTGCATCACTGTCAATCTCCTCAAACTCAACGGACTGCTCAGCCTCCTGTAAAAACACCCCAGGAAAGTGAAAATCAACTGCAAGGCAACGGACTGTGTCTCTCAAGGCACTGTGAGCCATTCCTTAGCAAAGGCCAGGAGAAAAACCCCAAACAATTAATGGATGTTAGGGCAGGGAGGAAATCAGGCACCTGTTTTATCCAAACTCACTTTCAATGACCAAGGGCTTGAGCCCAGGCTGCTTTCAAGGAGTCCTAAGGGTCAAACCTCACAAGTCATGTCCATTCTGGAGGGCCAGCAGAGTTTGCCACAGTCACTGTCCATCTTAGGTTGGCTGAGGCTGGAAAACCATCAGCCATTCCGTTTTGGAACAGGAATCACCTCAGTGACTCTGCTCTTTCACTGTGCTGGCACTGGCTTTAGTCTCATGCAGCAACTGCATGTAGATTTTTGCCTGCATTTTTACAGAGGAGTCTCTCAAAAGCTGTTAAGAGTTGGACCAAAGACACCCTGGATTGCAGACATCTGCTATGACAGACTCCAGAATGTCAGCCAGCAGGGAAGTACCATTCCCAAAAGCTCTGGGGTCAGAGGGAGAAGAAAGTTTCCCTGTGCACTGTAAAAGCAGGTGCTGACAGCAGGAGAGAGAACCAGTCCCTTATGTCTGTCTGCACTGAGCACACTCAAAGTGCCCTAAGGCAGGACGTGCTCAGCGGGCAAGGACTAAAGGTCAAAACAACAGAGAGAGATCACTTGGTGAGCAATGGGGAGAGGTGGAACCAAGCCCCAAAATGCTGTCAGTGAAGCAATTCTAAACCTTTCCTTCACTAGGCCACTTTAACTTGTGGCCACTTGTGCTTGTTCTATTCAAGTAGTTTCTGTTTTGGAGACACACCAACTGTTTTCTTAAATATAGCTGTTGCCATATTCAGTCTGGTTTTACAGTGTTTTTCCTTTCACTGGAGATGAAGGTTGAACAAATGTTGTCTCCTTAAAGTAACAACTGTTTTCAAAGAAATTTTAAAAGGCAGTCACTGTTTAACTTTCCTACAACTTCTTTATTGATGTTTTCCAGGTTCTTTTATATATCCTGTTTTTGACGTAGAACAAGTGAGAACAACCAGCATTTGGAATTTTTATTTATGTACTCCTGATTATCCAACTCCAACCCCAAAATTTACCTGAACTTTTAGTATAACCACTTTATTTTAAAAATAGTTGTTCCTGTATTCACAGAATCACTGCCTGGTTAGGGTTGGAAGGGACCTTAAAGCCCACGGGCAGGGCTGCCATGGGCAGGGACCCCTTCCACTATCCCAGCGTTCAGCCTGGCCTGGGTCACTTCAGGGCTGGAGCAGTGCATGTGAATGAATTCAGAGAAACAAGAAGGAAGAGCACAATAAGGGTGTCCCTTGAGCCATGCCTGAAGCCAGGAGGATCTCTGCCAACACCCAGGAGCAGGGCATGGGGCAGAGCCTGGGAACTGCAAGGCAGTATCTGGAGATTACAGCCCATTGTGCCTTTCCACAGGTGATGGATTGACTCTCGACATGCTCTGGACACGGGCGATGACACAGAAAAAAGCAACGGTCCCTCTGGATTGGTGCTGCCACCAAGCTGCCAGAGTAGGGAACAGAGCAGCTGGTCCCTGTTCCCTCGAGCAGGCAGCACCCTTAGCTGCTTTAGTCAGCTGGGCAGGGACAAGGGCAGATGGCAGTGTAAGATTAACCAGAATATCCCAAAAATGCAGCCTAGAACAGGACAGGGACACAAGAGCCCAAATGTTCACCGTGTGAAGAGAGAAATGGCAGCACTTTCCTAAGTTTGGTCATCAGTGTTCAGTTAGGCACATACTCCTGTTGTTCTCCACGACTGTACTTGTAACAAAAGCTGGGTAAAGGAAAATTTTTTCCTACATCTGTGACCAAAATCTCAATTTCTCAGAGGGAGGACTGAGTGGAATTAAGTGGAAGGAGAAAACAAAGCAAGATGTTCCCCAAATGTTTTGGAAGCAGGCAAGATGTGACCACAGCTGCCATGAGGCAGAAGCCAGAAATGCTGATCCAGCCTCACAGCCATCAAGTCCAGCACTGACTGGGAAATACTTTTGTTTTGACTTCACATTTCATCATTCAGAAACCTGCTGTGTAATGAGGGCTGTGAGCTGTGGTGGAAGGTATTGTGTGTGATTTATGAATATTTTTTATTGTAGCATCTAGAAACCCTGTGGTGCTAAACAACACAGGAACAGATTATCTATGTTTTGTTAGACTGCAACCCTATCTGAACTGAAAATGACTCTGTATCTAAGAAATGTTATTTGTGTAGCAGTTCAGCTATGCTGGCTTGCATCAGTTAGTTTGGATTCACTCATGCACAAGGCCAGATGTTTTCAAAAAAAACTATGCGTAAACAATAGCTTAGGAGGAAAAGCTTTTTTATTTTGGTCACAAATATGATCTAGTCTGTTCCTAAATCACAACCAGTATTAAAAAAGAAACTAAACCCCAGGATGCTAAACCCCAGTTTGGGCCCATGAAATGCAAATACATCCGTTTGTTCTTCAAGTTCATAGCTCGAAGGAATGTATGCATTGTATCATGTTATGGATTAAGGACTCAGCTGGGAATGTGCATTTGCAAGAAAGTAGGAGGTCAGCTTGAGATGAAAGGAGTTCTATTGTATGAATTAATAGTGCACAGCTGCCAGGGAGGTGCTGGATGGGAGAAAAGCTGCAGGCCTCAGACAACATCCTACTTGCACCACTGTGACGCAGGCTGGGCAGCACCATGGGACACAACTCCCTGGAAAACAGAGCAATCTACTTCCAAAGTTTCCAGGGAGGCACCTGAGACAGTTCCTTAACCCTTGCCTACACAAGTGGGGAGCAAACCTTGCTCAGCTCCACTCACAGAGCCTTGGCAGGGCTGAAGGAGGGATTTTGGAATGTTTTTGTGAGCAGGGTGGGATGCTGTGCTGCTCTGAGCACCCCTGCCAGCTCCTGCAGTACTCACCAAACCTCCAGGGATGGCTTAAACACCCTGCCACTCTTGCCAGGCAGAGAGGGCACTGCCCACCTGTGTCACCCTTTCCAGAGCTCTGGGGACAGCCATTATTCACTACCTAGGTTTAAAGCGTGCTATTTTAAGTGCAAATACCCACATTTTTGACCTGTGATATTGTGGGTATTATTACAATTTAACATTTATACTGCCTAACACTTTGCTTATTCTTGGAAGTGTCTAATTTGGAATGAGAGCAATGGTAATGTTATTTCCAGGTGTTCCCACAGTGTGGTCCTGATCAAAACAGAAACCAAGATACTTGGTTTTAAGGACCGTTATGAACCATTCGCTCAGGAGACAGGAAAAATAAAAACCGATGAGTTAGGCAGGCAGAAAAAGCTTGTGAAATATGTTCAATAATTATACCGAATATTAAAGAACAGATAAAGTGAGATGCTTTCAGAAAACAACGCTAAGAGAAGGTTTTTACAGGTAAATGGTGATCAATGGTGATCACTTTAATAAGGATTTTTTAATTAATAGGTTATTATAATAAAAAAGCTATACATATTGAAACATGACATAGATTCTAAATCAAATGCTTGCATAGATCTGAAAAATAGTGATTTTTAACTCCTTGCTTTCTCAAAAGGGAGTGAGTTGCCATTTTACACTTTCTTCCTAGAATAAGCAGTTTTCTATTTAAAAAGTAAAAATCCTTCATTAATGACTGTAGAACAAAGTTGTGAAAATTAAACTTCTAACATAATTTCACTCCAGCCTTCATTACTACCTTGTCACATATCTGGAAGCAGAAATTTTTGTATCTCTTTCCAATATCTAAGTAAGGTTTGCTTTCTGCAGTATGAGCTGTCTTGAAAACTGAATCAAGATTAGAAGAGGCAACATGAACCAAAAAACAAAAAAATCTCTAAACAAGACAACCCGTAGAGTGAGGGAAGCACAAAGTTGTCCTTGCAAACATTTCCAACCCTAATAATCAAGGCAGACAGACAGGGGTAAAGAATAAAAGGATGATAAGCTCTGCATTATCCTTTTTTTACCCTCAATCTCTTAGACCCTCAAATCTTGTTCTTAAGCCTGTTTGATTGTGGCAGAGAACACACGAGGGCTGAACTCATTAAGCAGAGTGCTCTGTGTATACACAGGCAGGGAAGATGAAGGAGGAAGGAAATCCAGGAGTCACAGAGCCACCCAGAGAATGGCTTTGGCCAAAGTGCAAACACTGCCTGCAGGAGCAGGGCTTGAGACGGACACAGACCACAGCAAAGATGAGCCCCCACCTCAGAACAAACCCGATACTTCAGAGTGACAACCTGAATTGTTTTGGGTTTTTTTTTTCTAAACTACAGAACATGCTCTTCAGGGCATGCCAATAATGTATTCTTTCCTTCCCAATATAAAACATGTACTTCCCCAGACTGATATCATACATTAAGCACTAGGGTAAATATGCCTCATTAATAGACATCACTAATCTAAAAAAAAAAAAAAAATATTCTAAGAGCTGGGTTTAGGAGAATTGGGGCAAGAGAAAAGGAAAGAGCAGAAGCCCTTGTCATGAAACAGAAATAGGAAAGCCGATGCAGAAAGATACTCTCAGTTCATCCAAAACAATCACATCAACAGCACATGTGGAAATAAACAAACCAAAATTGATATATTTGAACTCGGATTGTGGTACTGAATAAGCCAACAAAACTTTAATAAATTAAAGAACAACCTTCTGTGGCTTTGCAGAGCTCTACCACAAAGCAGCATTAGCAACCTGCTGTCTCCCCAGGTTTCTGTCAGGAGCCCTCATTTATTGCACAGGGACCATCTCTGCCCAAGGCACTGTTGTGAATCTCATCTGCAAGATTTGGTGCCTGAGTTTCAGGCACTGCAAAGAGAGCACCAGGAACATAAGAATGCCTGCTGAATGCTTGCCTAATTAATGAGTTAGAATCTACTGTACCCTAAGCACTGGTAGCTTATTAGAAGTCATGAGGGGACCAAGAGGGCACTAAGGACATTTAGTGTACATTTCAAAAGATCAGGTCACAAATCAATTACTCCGGATTAATTTCATCCTATTAAGTAAGTCCTCTTCACAATTTCAATTTGTTTAATTTGTAGGGTATTATGAATTCTAGCACCAGAAATAATTGCACTGAAGAAAACACCAAACTAAAATTTCCATGATGTGTTGATACAGAGGAGAAAGGAAATAAGAGTTGTGGTAAATGGAACACGATGTATCTTGAGCATGGCCAGAAATTAAGAGAGATGTTGTTGAGATATTCCTGTAAAATTCCACTGACTACAGTATACAAGAATGAGGTTTTTCTATCATCAAATGCAGTCTGTTAGGCAACACTGCAGCAAAAATAGGTCCTAAAAATACATTATATAATTTAATTTCAAATGAAGAATTTGGTTTTAAAAAAATAAAACAAAACAAATCAAAACACCCTTTAATTTGCATTATGCATCAGGGATTTTTATGTTCCATGCTCTGAAGTTCCATTTACCTTCCTCTTCATTCCATTACACAAGGAATAGATGGTATTTTGAAAGGAAAACAGTTGTTTCTGTATTTATTTTAAAAACCCCAGTTGTTAGGGTATGTGAATATTTTATTGCTATTTTATAAATATTGTTCTTAGAAACAGATCATAAAAGAGCCAGTGGACTCTATGGAAAAGATTTCTTAACTTTCCTACTTAAGTAAAACTAAAAGGACTAAGAGAATACGTAAGTACACCCATCACAGAATATTTTGATGGCAATCAGAAACACTTGACTATTGTTCCCACTATGGATATTAATCCAGCCATCAGCAAAACAGAAATTTCTTTTTCCTCACAACTCTTTCAGTTTCGTAAAAATTTTGTTCGTAGGTGAGAATCAGAAAAAAAAAATCCTTTTATTATTCATCAATGAAAATTTTACAAAACCACAAATTTTGCATGTTGAGAATAAAATGTGTCCCTATGACACAGATCTTGTGCCTCACCCTGTTCCTGTGCAGAGGCACAAAGTTACAGTAATTGTTATCCAGTTCCTTCAAACCCAGGAGCCTGGAGCATATCAAAAGGGCTGAAAAGTAGGGATTAGGAGATAGATCAAAAGACAAGACATCAACAGTTTAAAGGATGCAGTTCCAACACAGCACAAAACAGTTCTGTGGGTACATCAGAGGGAATTTCAATGCAAGTAAGGCAGCACACAGGTGGGAGGACGTGTTGGCAATCCAGAGGGGACAGCCCAGGCCAGGCCAGCAAGAGGAAACCAGAGCACAAGTAAAATTATACCAACAGTTGCAGCATTCCATCAAAGCTGATCCATTCCCTCTGGAGCAGAAGTTGTGCATTATCCCCTCTGACAGAATGTCCAGGATAATGGACCCCCAGTGAGTGGATTTGGTGTGTGACAGGCTCCAAGCACGGTCTGTACTTAGTCGTGCAAAGCCTGGTTAAATATTGTGACAGGTTTGTGACAGCCCTGACAGCTGGGGACGGGAGGGAGATAGAACCACTGAGATTAACCATTTCTGATTATTTCTGCAGCAAAAATACAGCCTGAGCAGCACTGCAGATTGGGTTGTTGTTACATGGCATCTCAGGAAGGAGTTTGCAAAATGCCCCATCCCTGAAGTGTTCAAGGACAAGCTGGATGGAGCTCTGAGCACCCTGGGACAGTGGAAATGTCCCTGCCCGTGGCAGGGGGTGGCACTGGATGAGCTTTAGGGCCCCTCCCAGCCCAAACCATCCTGGGATTCTATGAAAACCAGCAGATTGGGTGTTTGGTGGCGTTTTCAGCCACTCAGGTATGTTTAAAGAGGACAAATGGAGGACTGCAGCTGGTCCAATCTCAGAAATACACACAGTCCCAGTACGAACCAGTGCCTCTCCCCAGTTCAGTCCTGCACACACAGAACACCCCTGTACCACCTGCCAAAATACACCTACTCGAAGAGCTGTCCCCAAAGCAGTCCAGAGACTGGAAAACCAACTTTGTAGAACTTCTCTTTAACAACTTCTCTCTAAATGTTAGCATGTCAACTTTAAGGTTGGCATAGAAGCATTGCCAAAATGAATGTTTGGAAAAAACCCAAAACAACTTTTTTTTTTTTTTTCCTTTTGAACTCTCAGTGCTGTATTTTGGTCACATCTACCAAGCATGTCTGTTCCACCTCTCCTGCACTACGTGATAGCTCCTGCAGTATCTCAGTGTCTCTTAGAAGCTATCACAGTCCTGATAGATCCCAGCAATTCCTCATCTGGCATTTCTTGCAAAGCAGCTGCCTGAAAGCTTCACTAGCCACTAAACACAAGAGCTGCAAGAAAGTGCTTTTCCCAGCCAAGTTTCTCGAAGCTCTTCTGATCCCTCATCCTTTCCAACAGCACACTTTTATCTGCCCTGTTACTTGCCAGATTCAGCCTTGCCAGGCGAGTCTTTGAAGGGCTGCAGCTTTAGGTTGTGCCTTTTTTGCACTTCAGTTACTTATTAGAGGTTGCTGTTAGCTTTCATATGGTTATTTTCAAGGACTTTTAGAGTAATGTCAGTCACTCGTCACAACCAGGTACAGCCACTGGGAACAGGAGCATCCTGCACTGAATCATTCCAAACACAATGTGGTAAGGGAGGGCAAGAAGTCTCATTTCCATCCACATTTTCAAAACCTCTTTCCTTTTTCTTATTCAACACAACTGCTAAAATACTTTCCACAGCATCCTCACTAAATAGGAGCTGAGGGCATCCACAGTAACAGCTCTGTTAGCTCATGCATTAACTATTCAATATTCCTAACACACAGGCCAAAAAATTCAAGAGTATCCATGGTTCTCCCCTATACTTCAATTTCTATAAGTTTAAGACCCTTGAAGAGGCACAGTAAAAACTAATTTACAAGCTTATACATATTTAAAGCTGCAACACAGTCTCTTATAAATTCTACTAAAAAAGCTTTGTTATCTTTATAATGCAGCATCTTCCAGCTGTTTGTAACACCTTTCTAACATATTTATCAGTCAGTTCCTGCTTGTTATCACCACTGAGTACTGGTGATGTGCACTGAACACACTCAATTTCCTGTAGTGCAGGCTACAGGAAAACCAGATGACACAAGTTTGAATTTTGTCTCCAAGGATGTGTGTTGCATGTTAAATCTCATCATCCAACACAGAAAATACAAACCCTTTGATAAACCAGATTGTGAAAACAAAATAATAGCAGGTCACTGGCAAGCAGTCAGCTGGACCATATAACAAATTATAGTTTTACTTATTTCTAAACAGTGTATTTTCCTGTTTTTTTTAGTCAGAAGAATAATGAAAAAAGCCCCAAATATATTTCAGCACTTAGCACTACCTCTTAATCTAGATTTTTAGAACCACAGAAGAAACGCTGATCCTCAGCAGGAAATAATGCATTTAACATTATTCTGATAAATGTGAAGGGAAAGCAGGACATGAGAATTACCATGAGCAAAACCAAATTGACAGTTCCCACTCAGTGGGAGAGAAGATGAAGCTGAGAAAAGAAACTAAGTTAATACTGATGGTAACGTGAAGGAGAAACGTTCTTTATACTCGACAAACTTACCAGCACTGTTCGCCCTTGGGAAATAAAGAAATGGCCAGACTCCACAATGGTAAGGACAAGAGGGCCTGATTCTTCATTTGATTCAAACACCTTTAAAAAGACAGACAAAAATCTGGCCCTGCAAGCACAGAATCTACAGTTCCCATTTCTAGTGCCAAATAAAAGGTCTCAAAGGTCGCTGTTAGAAGCTAACTCAAATCTCACTAATACAACTTGCCTCCACTCCCACAGATAGGAGGTACAATTAAATGATTTTTTCACTAATTATACCTCCATATACAGATTTAACTACTTTGAACAGCCCTCTGAATTCTTCCACCTTGATCTCTAGGTTTTATTACCACAGGTTACTCCCGAATGAGGGAATAAAAAAAAAGTGGGCCACTAAACACACTGATGTGTTGTCATTAATAATTCATGAAGCAGAATCTCTCCCGATTCCTGCTTTCGCTCTCGACTCGCAAAAAGACACCTGAAAGGCCTCATTTATTCGTGTGTGCCTCACAGCAGAGCCAGTCACCCCACACCGCCCTGCCACCTTCCCCGCGCCGCCGGCACCTTCCAAGAGGTGTTTTGCCCCTCATTGTCACCGTCCTTCGGGGGGAGGAATCGACCGTAGCGCTTCAAGGGCCACGTTGTGGCGCTGCAGAGGAGGGAGGTGTCGCCGGCGCTGGCCGGCGCCGAAGCCAGCCCAGGCACGGAGGGACGAACGCCGCCAGCGGCCGCCATCCCGCGCTGAGGGGGCTGAGGGCTCTGAAGGGGCCTGAGGGCTCTGGGGGCTTTGAGGGGGCTGAAGGCTCTGGGGGCTTTGAGGGAGCTGAAGGCTCTGAGGGGGCTGGGGACTCTGAGGGGGCTCTGAGGGGGCTGGGGCCACTGAAGACTCTGAAGGGACTCTGGGGGGGCTGAGGGCTCTGGGGGCTTTGAGGGGACTGAGGGCTCTGAAGGGGCTGGGGACTCTGAGGGGGCTGAGGGCTCTGTAGGGGCTGAGGGCTCTGGGGCCACTGAGGGCTCTGAAGGGACTGAGGGCTCTGTAGGGGCTGAGAGCGCTGAGGGCTCTGAGGGGCGGTGGCGGGCGGCGCGCGAGAGCTGGGCGGGAAGCAGGAGCCAATAGGAAGACGGAGAGGGCGAGTGGCGGGAATTGTTCGCCAATCAGCGCGAGGCGCGGGCGCTCGCGCTGCATCTCCGTTGGCGAACCGCCCGCACGAGATGTGGCCTTTTCTTTCACTTTGGCAGCGCCGTGCGGAGTTCCTGGCTCCCTCCTCTCTTTCTTCGCCTTCCTTTTTCTCTTCTTCCTTCCTCTCCTTCTGCGAGAGCAGCATGGCTACAGCTGCTCCCTTCTCCCGAGCAGCCCCCGGCCGTGCCGATGTGGCGGCGGCGCCCAGGGGAGAGAGGAGAGAGGACGCCGTAGCCGCCATTTTGTGGCGTGTGAGGGAGCGCGGTCCGAGCTGTGCAGGAAGGAGGAGGAGGATGAGGATGCTCTCGCTGTCTGTCGCTGCCTCTGTGACATGCCCGTGAAACCCGGCCAGTAAGTCAGCATCCTTCCTCAGGTGGAACGAGGCAAATCCCTGTGAAAATGCTGTCCTACACTCTAAATTCCCTTCCCATTTCTTGGTGGCGTTCACTTCCTAGAGTTGCAACAGGAGCTTTTGTGGTACCTGAGCTGGGTTCTGTCGAAAAAGCCATTTTCAATGTGTGTGATGGTTTTAGCCAGGGCGAGGAAATAGCTGGATTAATAAGTCAAAATTGCACTCTTCTCCCCATTTCAGCTATTAGATGCTTCTGCAGTGATGTAATGCTACACTGACCATGGGACAAGGAGTGATGGTGACATGATTGCACTTGGATATTCCATTTATAGAACATGCCTCGGCCCATTAACAATAATAATGTTTATAAGCTGGTTGAGGTCATTGAGGGAGCACAGAGGAGCCAGGTACCATTCAGGACTGCCCCAAATGGGCTTGTGGATGCCCACGACCATAAGTTAAACCATCCTCTGCCTAAGGGTGCCATCCCAGTACCTTTAATCCCAGTTCTGTGCATTGCCCATTGCCAGCATAATTTATCTGACTAAGATGAAACTTGGCAAAATAGTCAAATTAAGCAGAAAAAATAAGTATATGCCAATTCTTTTTCTTTACCTATATGCTTTGCATTTATGATGCAATGTTGGTTGATATAAATAAAGTTAACATAACTACTGTCTCATCTGAAATGAAGCCTTCAGGGATGAGGTTAACCTATTAAACTGTGATGGTTTAATCTGCATAGTTTAATCTAGAGGGTTTAATTAGAAAATATTAGATTGACATTTATGTCCTGTGGCCCTTGTGTTTTCATCCGATGTTGCACCCGAGAGCCAGTTGAGCATCCAAGGAACTATTTCCAAAATAAACAATTTCCCAGTGTTTCCAAAGGGGAGGTGTTTATCTAAGCATTTTGCAGATAGGGAAAGGCAGGCAGAAAGGCATTAAATGACTTGACAAGGTCATCCAGAGACATCAGTAATGAAACAGGGAATGCAGTGTGGGCTTCCCAGCTGCCAGTTGCCTTCTCTAATCACTGCTTCCCCACGAGGTTTTCTCAAATTGTGCTTGTCAAACATTCAGAATTTGCCAGTAGACTTGGGACTTCTTGGAATCTTTAGAAGAAGCTGAACATTTTTGTTGTCAAAGGAAAGGCATTATGAGTACATACAGGTAAAATATTTTCCCCTATTTCAGCTGGAAACTGTTTACAGAATTTGTTTTCTGTAAAAAGCAGTTTCCAGTGTCTGTTTTCCAAGAATGAATTCTGGCTTCTGCAGGAAGGAAACAAAAGCATAATACTTTAGTATAACAAAACTTTTAAATTGTGAGAGAAGCAGATGGAAACCAGGAGCCTCAGTGATCTTACATATATATAAAGTCAAATGAACATTGTGTTGAGATTGGTACTCAAGCTTTTGCTGATTCTAATTTCCTTGGGGAACTGCATGATTAAGTCTGGATTCAGAGAGTAGACACAGGAAAATGGTTAAAATGTGTTTTGATTTTTTTTAAAGGCTACAGAAGCTGTCAATTTTTATAAATTAGAGAATAAAATGTAGGAGAAAGAGACAAGTAAAAGCTGTCAGGAGACTGACAGGTTAAAATGTGTTTCATCAGATATGAGATGGCAAATCCCATCTAGATGCCAAGGGTTATCACTGTTGTGTACTTCAGGGTTGCCTGAGACTTCACAGGGTGCAGTGAAGTTAATTTTCTCTCTGCAGAAGTTTCTGCTCCTGTTAATAAATTAAAGAAACTCCCAAAAGCAGAGCTCTCCATGCAAGGTCAGAGATCCCTTCTAACACCACATGGATTTGATAATCTGCTAATAATTGTTAGAGGTAGAACAGTCGATTCTGCTTCTGGGTATTTTGCTGAACAATCTACATTATTGATTTTTAATAATAGCGTTGGTGATAACAGCAGCAATAAAAATCACATCCCCGTGACTTAATTGTCAAGTGTGAGCACAGATTTGCAACAAGTGCTGGGGATGGACTGGAGGAACTCACACAAGTTGGACAAATAATGTATTAGCAACATCGAGGGTGCCAGATGCATGAAATGGACAAAATAAGCAACAAAAGGTGCTTTTTAGCAATTGTGGAGGCTTCCCTGTGGCACTGACCACTCCCCATCTGCTTCTGCCCAGATGTGTTCAAGGCATGAATGGGATTCCTCACAGTGACATAAATCAAAGGCTGGTGAAAACGTTCTGTTCAGAATATTTGATTTATTGCTTTGATTTCTGTAATAAATAGTGTTACCTTGTGCTTTAATTGCTTTGTTAGTAGTTGTGGTATTTCCTCAGGTTCATTCCATTAATTAACATTTCCCATAGTTGTTCCTGCTTTCCTTGGAATGTGATCTGCAGTCAGCATCCTCCCTGCCCAGATCTCTCAGTGCTGCTGAAATTCAGCATCTTGGATTGCTGCACAGCAGTTCTGTCCCCTCCCCTCCCCAAAATACCTCATCCAGCTCTGTCAATATGAGTCAGCCTGGGGGCAGATGAACTCTGAGCTTTATTACATAGGAATTTGAAGCCAGGTCCCAGTGTTGCTCTGGGCTGTGGTACCATGGCCTCTGCACTGAACTTGACTCAGCACTTCTATGCTGTTCCACTTTCTTCTTATCAAAATCTACCCCTTTGCAAGAAGCTTTACATTTTCAAATGAAAAACTGAGACCAAATCTGTGTTTC
This sequence comes from Petroica traversi, assembly GCA_025920805.1. Taxonomy (NCBI): domain Eukaryota; kingdom Metazoa; phylum Chordata; class Aves; order Passeriformes; family Petroicidae; genus Petroica; species Petroica traversi. The sequence goes on along the minus strand of JAHLSL010000053.1, from coordinate 1,413,112 downwards.
TGATGTCATGTGCTGTAAGTACCAGTGTAAGGTGTAAGTAAAGTCCGATGATTGTGTTTGGCACAGAATCCGGGAATGGTTTGGGTTGGAAGAGTCCTTAAAGCCCATCCAGTGCCACTCCCTGCCATGGGCAGAGACACCTTCCACTGTCCCAGGGTGCTCCAAGCCCCATCCAACCTGGCCTTGGAACTTCAGGGGTCTGGGGGCAGCCACAGCTGCTCTGGGCAGCCTGTGCCAGGGCCTCACCACCCTCACAGGGAACAATTTGTTCCTACAATCCACATCTAACCCTGCCCTCTGGCAGTTTAGAACCATTGCCCCATGTCCTGTCACTACTTGCCCATACAAAAAGTCCCTGGTTTTTTTTATAAGCCTCTTTTAGGCACTGCAAGAGGCTCTGAGGGCTCCATGGAGCCCTCTGATCTCCACATGAGCACCCCCAGCTCTCCCAGCCTGGCTCCAGAGGGGCTCCAGTCCTTGGAGCAGCTCCATGGCCTCCTCTGGATTGGCTCCAGCAGCTCCAGTCTTTAATGTGCTGAGGATCCCAACTCATTTGCAATTACACTTCACAGACTCTCTTTCCAGCGGCCATATCAAGATTAAGATTGGCTTGAGAATCCATCCTTCAAGCACCACGAGAATTAAAGTCCTCCCAGCTGAGTGTCTTCAATTATCCTTTCTATTTTCAGAAGTTACTCAGCTTGAGTGTGTCTCCAAAGATTGATCCCATAAGTTCACATAGTGTTTCTGTTTATCTAATGGGTGGCATTCCTGACTGGTCAGATATCACATTCTTCAATAACACCTTCACTAGATAATCTTTAAGATCCCTTCCAACCCAAACCATTCTGTGCTTCTATGATCTGACTCCCAAAGTTACATAATTTGTGAAGGTGCTTAGACTTTAGAGAGCAGCTGTGGAAGCTCCCAGGGCAATGCCCATTATGTGCACATTCGGTTCTGGGACAGACAGAGGAGCTGTGTATCGAGGTTATCACTGCCATGGGATGTCCTGGAGAGTTTCAAATGGAGCCAGAAGCTGGGGACAGCTCGGTGGATGGAGATGCCACAGCAGCCTTATCTCCTGAAGGCTGTGGTGGGCCTCTGGTGAGCAGGTGCTGGGGACACAAAGCAGAGTTGTCCTCTGTCCCTCAGTCAGTAGGGACACACCAAAGCCAGCGTGAAGCCCTGACTTCATGGGGTCTTTGACCTCATCTTGTGATTTGAGACACTGCTGCATAAAGCCTTGCACTTTTTCTAGGGAAGGTCACATTTGTTCAAAACATAATTTATTTGCATTTCCTTTATTTCCTTTTAAGTTGTCTAACTTTAGCACTTGGGGCACAGATGAAGGAGCTGCTGCCTCACAGATTTTCCATTTACATAAAAACCCCACCCACAAACACCCTTCACTGTCAGTGCATCCATTTTGCTGAGTGCTTTTCATTTTCCATGACCTTGAAAACATAAGGGCGTTTATTAATTAATTCAAATTTACAGCTGGGTGGAGGGGAGAATTGCAGATCGGAGATAAGCAATTTGTTGTGTGCCCCTTATTTGATGAGGATTGTAAGAGAAATAGTCCAAGCCATTGCCAGGACTTCCCATCCCACTCAAGTCTGTTTTTCATTTAACCACTGGGTAAAGAGTGACCCTAGCAGGAGAGTCTGAATTTAGAGGGGTTGTTGTAAACTGAATTCCTGACATCTCTGCTTTTAACTCTTGCATTGCTTAACTCTGAACATTTCCTAAAGTAAACCTTTACATGCTGCTGTATAAACACAACAGTAATGGGAATTCTGACTTGGCCAACTCTGTCAAAGTTTGTTTCTTTTGTAAAGTAAAATAAATTTTTTTCCCCTTCAGGTTTCATTTTACTGATTTTAGCAGTTCTTGCAGTGAGCTTGTAGGAGAAAATGCATCTTTGATTTTTTCTTTAAGCCTTAGTCCCAAAGCTGATGTCAGGGAGAGTTATGTGTGCATAAAGAGGAAGAAAATGTCTTGAACTTCTGTGCCTTCTCAAAGAAGGATATTCCCTTCTCACCACCCTAATTCTGAATTCTCTTTCTAGACTACTGGATTATCATGTGCTCAACCAAGGATTTAGTGGAGCAGGTGAAGAGAGGACTCTAAATACGTCTAGCTAGTGTTACACATCTGTGCCTCTTTGTGCCTGAATAGAATAAAACGAAATAGAATATTATATTTCAGCTTCTGTTTCTAATATACCACCTTTTAAAGTAGAGAAAAAATGTTTCATGTTAGTGACATGAGATTTTGACACGCACCTGAACAGTTGCTGTGCCTTCCACTAAAAGCATGACACTGAAAGCCACCTTGCCACGTTCAGCTGTCCCTCTGACAGCTAACCTGGAATGTGTGCTACATGAGAAGGAGCCTTTAGTCCCCTGAATCCCACACTGGTTACGAAGCAAGCAGCAGAATGCTAATAAATTTAATTTGCTTGCTTAATCTCCCCTGTGTTTTGTATTAATATGAATAGCATTACAGGAGCAGGGATCTGCTTATATAACAAAATGTTCTCCTTCAGCTTAAGGTTAATGTAGTTACTCGTATTTACCACACATGAAACGGGAGCTTAATCTCCTGCAGCAGGATCCCAGTAACTTGTGTGGAAGTTGTATTGTCTGCCAGGAGCCTCTGAGCCAGAGAATGGGATCTCACCTCTGTGTAGATCCCCAAATCCTGTAATACCAGATCCTGGAAACGTTCCTGTCTCACCACAGCTGACACAGTGGGGATGTGCAGGAGACCAGTATTGATCCAAAGCTTGGATTTTCCTTGTTTGCTTTCATAGCCTAAAACACAAATAAAGGCCTGATTTTTCTCCATCACTCAAAGGCTCCTGCCTTGCTATTGGGTTGCATATGGTGCAGTGTAGAAATGATGCTGTGCTGTAATGTACACTGGTCTGTTGTTAATTAAAATGAGAGAGATTGATCATTTTTTCCTGTCAGCGCTGTGTGTCGGGTTCCCTTCAGCCCTCACTGATGGAGACTCACTGGTGGCTGCACTAAACAGCCCTGCAGTGTTTGACTCTCTCACAGACACCAAGCTAAGGGGATGTGCCACGAGATAATCTTCCCTCAGGTAGCATCAGGCACAGGTGTGTGCCTGTTCTCCCTGTCCTGGGCTGCTCTCTTCCTGTACTTCATAAGAAATTAATCTGTGAAATTGTGATGAGTGCAGATACGAGTATCTCATCGTCCCACTCTCCTCCATTGTCCCTGACTTCACAGGGGACATTTGCCAAATGGGCAAGCATGATTCAACTTTGGACATGTCTTCAGGGTACAGTTTTATAACCCATTTTCATCTCTGAGCATCCTTTTGTACCTCTTGGACAGGAGCTGGCTTTCTTTTCCTGTAGTTTTACAGAGTCAAGATAATACCACCATTTCATAAACATGGAATATCTTCTCTGTACTCCATGTTTTCGTTAATTTTAATGCAGAAGGCAGCTGCTCAGTCTAATTTATTTTCTGCATGAAAACTGAGAGATGTCTGTTGTGATTCTGTGCAGAACCTGGGCATGATTCTGATCATCCAGCAAATCCACAACGTAATTTTGCCAGTTTCAGCTGATTTCTTCTGCTATTGTTTGATAGAAGGAAGAGTGAGAGCCTCGCTCAGTCTTATTTGTTGTTGTTACACAAAACCTGGATAGACAGGGATGCAAATAAATCCAATCTTGGTTGTTATTCTCAGCAAAATATCAAGTGTGATAGCTGGAATGTCACTTGTGATGGAAGAGATTTTGTTTTCCTATCTCAGCTTTCCAGAGATACAGTATTTGCTAACGTTTAACAACAGCCTGATGTCAGTGGAAAATGCAGATGCCATTTGACATAAGCTCTCACATTAATCAAGAAAAATGTAAGTTCTGAGAGGCATTTCTGCTACCTGAACAGAAATGAGGTTTGGGGTCACAGAGGAAGGCTGGAGATCATGCTCAAGCTGCTTTTTCTCCTCACATGCAAAACAGTGTTTTCAAAACACAGCCCCTTCCCAAAAAAGCATTTTCATGGCTTCACTACATTAATTATAAAGGTAGATGTAAAAATGCCTTAATCCCAGCAGTGTTAATGTCAAATAATTGTTAGTGCTTTAAGAGGCTGACAGAATATTTTAACTTGAGGGCAAAGGACTGGAAGGGAGTGGCTTTATATTTATTGTGCTGCCATTCCCAGTGCCTCAGAGTCTGCCTCCTGTGCTGTGTAGTGTGACTGGGATTGACAGCCGCTGCTGCAGAGAGTCTGCAGATCCCCTAAACTTTCTGCTGACATTTCTTCCCCCAGAAGATGATTTTGGTGTGATTCCCATGTATCCTTCACCAGGATTTCTTCATGCTTCCTGCAGAAGTAAGGGATCCTCCAGGCTCCTGATTAAATTCCCTGCAAACCAGAAAGCAGTTTGCTGGAATGCTGGAATTGCTTGTTTCTCTGGGAAGCAGCCTGGTGTTGTCTCCAGGATTTGTGCTTCTGCCATGTAAGTCCAGAGTGTCTCAAGGACACTTCAGTGCCACCAGGAAGGTGCTGAGTGGGGTGACCCTGCGTTTATCAGGTTGAGTGCTGTCTTTTGTAGGCATCTCACTAGTGGAACAAAAGCCATTAAACCACAGAGGCCCAGGACTTAAGATAGTAACAGAGGCACTTGGAGAGTTTTAAATGTGTTATTGCACAGCACTCATGTTTGCAAGTGAAGTTAAGCTCTGTTCGTATTAAGAAATGGGCTTTTAAATCTGTCTGGGCTTTTCATTCCATTCAAAGTAATCTGTGCCTGTTTTTCTCCAGTGCATTAAGTGTACTAGGTTTCTTAAAGTTTTATAAATGAAAGTAGGGTGCATTAATCTGAGAATTTCTTGTAAAACAAGGAAAAAGATATTTCATATTTTAAAAGGTTTTGTTATTTTTAACAAAAATCCATGAAAACATAGAGCACACACCTGACTGCACAGAAAGGAACAAACTATGGGTCTCTTTGCAGTTTGGTGTTGTGGATGCCAAACGTTTACCTGGATCTGAAAAGTAATTGGGGAAATGCAAAGGAAGAAAGCTGTGATGGGCCATTATAGGTGGAGATGATAACCCTTGGAACCAGAGAGCCCTTGAGCCAAAGGTTGCTGAAGGTTTGAGAGGACAGCAGGGAAGGGTTTCCATAGGATTTTCCTGTAAAACACTCCCAGCAGTGGCCACTGTCCCCTCAGGGTATCCAGGGAGGTGGTAGATTCTGAGAGGTCTCCTGGTGCTACAGGGGGCAGGCTTGGCTGACAGGAAAGTCTTAGTGCAGCTTTGGGGTGAATATAAATAAAAACAGGGCTGGAAGAATGTAGCCTGCACACCTCGTGGGTGTGGTGGTCTCTCTTTCTCAGAAGAAACGGGAGACCCTGTGGAGGGCATCAGGAATGTGCCCATTGGCTGATGCTGGAGGCTGGACTCTAAACAAATCTTTAGTCTGCACCTTTGTGTTTTTTCATCTACTCCATGAACATTTTCTTACTCAAAATCACATTTTTCTAGTTGCTTCTTTGAGTGATAGAAGCCATACAGAAATAAATATAGGTTGTATTAGCCATGTATTATATGCAGGAAATCAAATCAGGCACAAAACCCAGGCACCATCTTTATTAATACTACAGTTTTGGGGAAAAAAACAAGCCATTTTATTCATACTTTTAAAAGGGATGAATAAAATCCCTTTATTCATTCTTTAAAAATATCCAGACAACTCAAACTAAAAGAAACTCTCAGCATATCATATCCAGCAGCTGGGGAAGTGAATTTTGCACACAGCACACCCATTATCCATTCCAGCAGCGTGCACACCTTTATCCTCTGTCTCCTACCTGCTTTCATAATGAGCCTTCCAGAAGCAAGAACACATGTCCTGAAACAACTTCTGAGGGTTACTTAATTGCTCAGTGACCTTTTCTAGATTTGCCAAATCGCTTAAGCTCAAGCACCACTCATCAGTATTTAATGTATACCATGAAGTGCCACTCAATTTTCAAATACTTAGTTCTGAACTTAGTTATTATTTCCGTGGAGAAGGATTTCCAAATTATTCCCTGTCGGCAGAATGTGAGCAGATAAAGCTGGGTAAATCCTCAGCTACCTGAAATATGCCAGGAGACAACCAGCAGGGTCATTCTGTTACACATTTTGAACTCAGAATTTTGTCTTAAAGTGGTTGTAAATTTGTGAAAATGACCTTCAGAATCAGAGGATCAGAGACAATGCTCGGGGGAAAAGTGTGCAACAGATGTGAACTTTCTCCCATTAAAACACATATAAAGCAATGTTTGCATGTCACAGTATCTAAGTGTTGTATCATATGCTCATAAATATGGAAATTAATAATATTTTCACCTGACCAAGGTCTCTGAAAAAATAACAATTGAGAATTGATAGGTGAGGGTTAAGGGTTCATCCTGTTGCCATGACCTCTACAATTGGTAATCCCTGAGCAGAGTTATGTGTTCTTTTATTCCATGAGGACTGCAGGATAACTACGAGTTGTGAAGTGGCAATGAGATGATGTAAAGCCTCAGCCTTCCCAAAGTTCCTCTGGAATTGCACCAAAAGGCAACTCCCTTGCTCCCCTAAGATTACCTTGCATATGGCATGGACTGATGGACAGTTTTTATATCAGCATTAGTTCATGAGCCTCTTCATCCCTGCTTTGGTCCTAGGATGGCAGAAGCTTAGACACTCACAGTGTGTGTGTGACATTTTCTAAACTCCAGTTGTGAGTCTGAGGGCTAGAAATGTAACTTTTTTTTTTAACGAAGGTGAGAATATCTATTCAAAATGTGACACTAAGAACTGAAGACCTCTGCAAATGTTGTAGCTTTAAAATATTCTGGATCATGTGCCAGAGTGGTCATTGTACTCACTGTTACTTAAGTATATGGATGTATTATTGCAAGGGTGAGAAGAACATTCCAGAAAGAAATGTCCAAAAAGGAGTTAAATAGAGCGAAGACAAAATGCTCCTCTAAGCACTTCAAACCACTTCCTGAAGCTGTGAAGACCCAGAAGACACTGGCAAGTCATTGCTGGTTAAAGGAACAAGTCAGGGTGCTCAGGTTCCAGCTGATGACTTTTCCTATATGAGAGTTTACAAATTCCATTACACCCATGTTAACTTCAGAATTGTTCTTGCTACCTTGCTCCATTGAAGTGCATTGCTTGAAACTTGATGAAATAGCAAAAGTAATTATAAATTTGGCTGGGAGACAGACAGGAGCTATGTCTGGTTGGATCAGTGGCTGTTCAATATTCATTTTTCTCCTTCCTTTCGCACAGTGACAGGGCACAATTTATTTTTACAATTGTATTGAGATATTTTGTGGATGCTCTCAGAGGAGCAGTTTAGTTGAAATCTTCTCTCTGTACTAAGATGCTGCTGTTGGTCAGTGCTTATATTCATACACCAGAGTTCAGAACTCCAGAAAAAAAGGACTGCACTAAGGAAGAGAACAGTTCAGGATGCAGGTTCCTGAGGATTAAGGACTCTGTTGGGAATGTGCAGCCTGATTTGAAGATGATGTCGAAGTTTTTGAATGAAGTCATGAATCCAGGGAAGCCCTGGCTGGTGGCCTGCAGAGCAGGATTGATGCAGCAGTTTCTCTGCCAGGCAGGGCTGTGGCCAGGGAAAGCTGTTCCTTCAGGGTTTCATGCAGGTGGCAGCTGCTGAGCTTGAAGCAGAAAGACACGAGTCTATTGGAAATTCAGGGAAAAACTGCAGTGTCTCAAAGCTGCTTTGAATTAGGGTTGGGTAGGAAAGATTGGGTAGGATTGACTGCTGGCTGCTGGTGGAATCACTGTCCATGTTGTGAGCTGTATCTGGGGGTGTCTGTGGTGGACAATTCTATTGCCTGGCCAAGCCCATGCTCACCTGGGACCCTTAAAAGGGAAAGCAGTTGGTAGAAAATGTGACAGCCTCTGAGCAGTGAGCTGAGGGGAGGTGCAGGTCATGGCAGAGCAACACATCCCTCTCTCCAGTTCACAGATGCCAAACCCACTGTGAGGGTCCTGGAGGAGCTGGTAGAAGAAAAAGGGCTCCAGTGTTTGCTTGCAGCCAGGCACCTGAGCAAGGTACTCTTGTCTGAGGCTAGCACTGACTCCTGCCATCATGTACTGGGTATTTTTACTCTAAAAGCACAGTCTGAAAAGGCTAACTTGTTCTGCCATGTATAGCAAATGATCCGTCTGCTGAGCCACCTGGAAGGCCTCTATTTTTAGGCTCTTTCCTTGGAGCAGTTGTAACTTGAATTGACATATTGTTAGCCAAAAGCATGGCACACGAGGCAGGAATATGTCTGGAGCCACGCAAGGCACTGATTGTTAGCAGCACTGGGAACAGCGGCCTGGCAAGAGCCAGGTTGCTTTTTCCAAGTGGGAAAGCAAGCACACAGGTTTAACTGGTACAGTTCTAGCTCTCAGCAGCCAGAGCTGAGCAGCCTGGACAAGTCAGTCCTTGAGCTGAAAGAGTGGAGAACATGAAGGACACCTTTGATCTGAGTGGGCAGAGTTCAGCCTGTCAGTCACCATTTGCAGTGTGAGCAACCCAAGGGCCTGGAGTGCACTGCTGAAGCCTGATCTGTACGTAGAAGGGATGAGGTTTGCATGACATCTTACAGATGTTTGTTTGTTTGTTTGTTTGTTTTCTTAATTAGGACATATTTTCCCCAGATCTTCATACTTCTTCCTCACTCCCCAACTACTTATAGTCCATGGTCACAGAAGCCTCAAGAGCTCACACAAGCAGTTCTTTTCAGGGCCACTGTCAGGGAACAATCCCCTAATCTTCAGATATTTCTATATTTTCTTTTTATATGTTTGACTTTGAATATTTTTGTATTGTGCTGAGAGATAAATCCTTATTTTGCCAGTCTTTGTTTCATTCCCACAAGGAATTGGCAAAGCTTTCCTATCTGTGGATCCTCAGGAAGTTAATTTGAATAATTTTCTGTGTGTGTTTCTCTGTGGGTGCAGGTGGACATTTCAGTTTGCTTTCTTACCAGTGTTAAATGCTGGATCCAGGGAACGTTGACAACAACTCTACCATGACAGATTTGCTTGGAAATCTGATTTCTTGTTTGTTCTTAATATGTTTTGAGAATAGAGAAGTGTAATTTCTACCCCGAATTCTAGTTCTACAAGAAGCCACTGGTGAAGCTTTGCCAAATGGAATCCCTGTGCATTCCCAGGAAAGCAGAAGCACCTACAGGTGTTGGACTTATGTATCACCTGTACAAATGTTTGCAGTTTAGGTGCTAGTTTTTATTAAGCTGTGGACAAGGGGGTACTTTAATTCCACTCAGTCAATTTGCAACAGCTTTTCCTTGTTTTGAAATGCCTCAGAATCTCAGTAGTCCATACCCTGCCTCTAAAAACGTGCATTCATTGAGTTTAAAATGATTTCCACTTAGCTTTCTGTTGGGAAGGCTGTCAGACCAGTGTATTATTCAGCAGTTGGAGCTGACTGGAGGAGTTTCCTTCTAAAATACTTCTCTGCAGCAGTAGCAAGGTGAGGAAGTCAGTAGAATGCTGGTGTGTTTGGTTTTGGGCTTTTTGTGGAAGGGCTGTGTGTGCTCCAGATGTGCAGTCAGATCCAGAAAATAAGGGCTGTGAGGCACTTCATTGCTGCTGAAGTACAGAACTGTTCATATATAAATATATATACACATCTCAGCTCACCAGCACTGCAGCTGCTCAGAACCCAGGGTAATTGTGGGACACACTTTGACCCGACTTGTCAAAGCAATCAGTAACTCAGGGAGAGGATTTCTACCCAGGCTGTAGCATATTCCTGAGGGATATGGAAACTTCTCCCCTGTGTAATGGAGGACGTGATTAATTCTGACTGTGCTGACACAAGAAGGTTATTGAATAGGATTTCCTGTGAATGGCACATCCATTCCCAGAAAAAAAACCATTACAGAGATGTCAAATACACTCCCATTGCATTCTGAACACCCACCCCAAGGCTGCATAAAACCAGCTCAGGGCGTTTGTAATTAAAAGTTGCAGAGAGGCATCTGTAAACTTGTGCATTTGATAGTAAAAACAATCTGAAGACTCATTTATTGAAGGAAAATATTAACTCTGCAGCCTCCCTGGGTCTCCTCAGTCTCTGTAGCAGTGGAGCTGTGCCTGCATTGACTGTGGAGAGAGATGAGTCAATGACTTAGATCTGACTGCAGGCACCCAGGTCTGGTCAGACAAATCACTCGTGAGCAATGCATTCATCACTGTTACCCTCTGGAAGGGAGCCAAGGACCTTGACAAATCTTGGCTCTTGCCTCAGTGCGAGGTGCACAACATCCTGACATCTGACACCAAATCCGTGAGGTGGAGCTGCCTCCAGCTGACCGGCTCATGCTTTCCCCCTACTGAGAGGACGTAAGAACCAGTGGCAGGTATTACTCATGGTGCTCTAAGCACTCTGAAAGGTATTTCGGTGCGAGGTAATGGAGGTAGCATTGCCACTGAATTCCCTAAGATTTAAGTGTGCATTGATGCTGCACTGACACAGCTCCCCTCGGCAGCACTCACCTTGCTGTTGCTGCATTAAGCTCACTGCAGGCAGTGGAAAGATTTGCAGCTATTAAAAACCAGGGAGAGTAATTGTTACCTCTTTGTGAAGTTCTGAAATGCTCCTTTAGCAACTGTTGGGAAGCTCTGGCCATGACTCACAAAGGCTTCTCTCTGATGCCTGTTCTGGCAGGGCCCTTGTGGTGGAGGGAGCAGAGTGTCCTTGGGGAAGGCAGGGGATGCCACGGGACACTGTCCTGGTGCCACGGGAGAACCAGGGCCACCAGCACAGGGTCCTACAGCAGGATTATATCACTGAAAGGCCTTTTTGGCTGCCTGCTTTATTCCCTTGGAATCTCCATATCATTCCCTTGGAAGCAGCTGATCATGGTCATACAAAAGGCGCTTGACAGAGCACAAGTCTCAAGTAATAAAAACAAATGGATTATTTTGCCATCTAAGACATAGATTGGACACCTTCTAACTGGAATATAAAGAGGATTCTGTGAAGGATCAGGAGATAGTGTACATTTTCTTTCCATAAGAAGTTTCAGGTATGTGGTAGGTGTGGGAATTTATTGATCAGCACCCTGAGGCTCTGCTGCAGCTTCAAGGAGCATCAAGCACCTTAGAGAATATCCATTAACGTACTGGATGCTAGCAGAAGTCTCATGGTTAGTAGAAGAATGATACTAAGATTAAGAATTAATAATTAGGAATTATTTACTGTTAATACACATAAAAAAACTCAGTGCATAGAGCCATTGGAAAGGAACTAGTTCAGAAAGTTTTCTGTCTTCCAGTAGGCAAGAATTAGGCTGGGGGGGGTTTTGAATTTCAAATACTTGTTAATATTTCATATACATAAATGCTGGATATAACCTACAGGTCACTAATTATTCAGTAACCACTAATTAAACCCTGTAAATGCATAAATCAACTAAATGATGTTATTATTTCTGTTGTTAGTGTGAAATCCTAGAATAATCCTTTTGCTTGGATAGATATTACTGATCAAGTAAGATTTTTCCAAGTAAAAAGTTCATAAAATCAAATGTTATTTTCAGTGTTGTGCTTATTTTAGAATTTAATGGGATTCCGGGCAGCTGCCTGTTCTATTTATTTCTGCTTTTGTATATTAATTGGTTATATCATTCCTTCTGCCTCTGAGGTCTGGAGGTGGAAGCTTTGCAGCTTAATTAATCAGTGCTTTTGCTATATTAATGTCATTGTGGAATCTGGAATTGGATGGGGTTCTTTGCCTGCTCTCAGCAATGGTGAGAGCCATTTGTGTGAAGCTTCTTTTCCAAAGTGTGCTCAGCTTTGGGTTCATGGGCTTAGCTCTGCTCTCAGGCTCACTGAGCAAACAGCCAGGAATCCATCCCAGTGTCATCAGTGCAGATCCTCCAAAGGATCTTACATTAAATCAGATTTTGAAGAATTCATTGATCCACCTTCTGTGGTGGCATAAGGAATTCCAGTTGCCTGTGCCATCTGGAGAGGACGCTCGCATCATTTCTCCCATGTAAGCAAGAGCGCACTTGGAGAAATCTGATGTATTTTAGGATTGCCTCTCTGGCTCTGCTTGTTGGCTGTGGCACTTTAAATACATTTGCTCCAACAACAGAGGTACATCCCAATTTTTTCATTTCATTTGATTCCCAAAGTATCTGGTCCTTCTTGAATGCAGCATCTTCCAAATTCAGAGTACAAGGCAAACGTCACAGATTCATGTTATTTATTTGGGGGATGATGGTGAAAGATAACATTTGTAGATGTGGAAAAACATCGAGTGAATCGTTAGGCAGACATTATTTAAAAGGTTTTATGTCTTCCATATGTTTGCTGTTTAAGGAACATCACACTTCAGACTCTTTGAGGGTTCTGCTTCTACATCCTCATCTTGGTATTGACAAGATAAAACATTGGACCACCAATACTAAGTTCAGCTTGAGCTAAAAGACCAAGTTAGGGATATCAGTATTTGCTAGTAAAGGAGCACAAAAGGACTCAATGACAAAATATTGTCAAGGCTGAGTGGTACTATCTCACATACTTTATGGCTAATACCAAACTCAAAAGAACCTCAAAAGCGTCACTTTGGTGGGGGGGATAAAGTGAAAATATATGGTGTAGAAAATGCCTTTTTATCCCAGTCTGATTATCAACAGGGTGCCTCTGTTTAAGACATCATCAATTATACCTTTTCCCCCAGAGCTGTTTACTGATCTATTTTCAGAGCTCTGTGTAGTAGCAACAACGACAAGAAGAAGAAAGGCTCAGTGAACAGGCCGTTTCCCCTTCAGGTACAGAGCAGAGGATCTATTAGTGGGAGGGGATGCTATTTTTGAAGCGTTCCCACTGCCCCACTTATTCACTGGTCTCATCCATCCATCTACCTTTCAAAAACCTGTAACAATGCAGGCAGGAAGCCTTTGCACAGCTGTGCGTGTCTTGCTGCTGTTTAATGGGTGCTGGGTGAGTGAGCTCGAAAGGCTCTTTCCGTATCAGCCCCTGCCCCAGTTCCGAGCTCGCCACATTCCTGCGGGATGGGCACCAGGATCCAGCACAGCTGCGGGCCCGCTGGGTCCCTCTGCTGTAAAGGGCTGCCACTGGCAGCAGGGAGGCTCAGCCACTGCTGAGGAGCAGAGCTCAGAGTTAATGCCCTGCTGAACTGCCGGGAAAAGTCGATCATTCCTAACGGCACTGAAGGACCACGATCCCACGGGTGAAATCCCTGCTCCGGGCAATCCTGCTCTGGGGGATCCTGCACCTGTTTTCGGGTGGGGCATGAGGGTGTTTGAACAGCTGAAGTTTGATCCAGGCTCTGTTGTCCATCCAGCAGTTCCAGAAGCTGGAAGGGCCTGGAGTTCAGTGCACAAATCCTGACCATCATTTTCTCTGGGTAAAGTCAAGAGCAAGGCAAGCAAAGGGCCCCTGAGTGTGTGACAAATCATCCTCACAGATAGAACTGCTCAGGCTTTAAGGCAGGTTTGTTCCTGGACATCTTCCCCAGTGTGGGAGCTACACTTGAAATTTACTTTGCTTAGTAACTGTCTATGGTTGGATTGGAAACAGAGATGCTGTAACCTTGGGGGAGTCATGGAATTGCATATAACCCTATTTGCAAGTTTGGGATATTAAAATCCCCTTCTTCAAGAAGGGCAAGAAGAAATCTATTAAGTTCCCTAGGAGGAAGACTGCTGGGAAATGAGCATCATTGCAATTCACATGCTTGAGTGAGACATGAGTACAATTTGCTGTGAGCTCTGCAGCATGAGCAGCATTTTCTTCATTCTGTTGTACTGAGATTTTATAATTTCATTACATTAAATTGAATAGAACATGAAGGCAAATCCATCTATGGAATAGAAGCATATTTCAGTTCATCCACTCATTCTTTAATGTCTTTAGACAGGGGCACATCCCATTGGAAGTAGTTTGTGCTTATGTTGTGAAAAGCTTAATCTGGGAAACTGAGGCATGCATCTTTCAGATTACTCACCTGCCCAAAAGCTTATGCCTTCTTTTCAAATTACACTCCCACTGAAAATGTATGGTTTTCATAATGATAAATATTTAATAGCCCTGGAGAATTCCAGACTTTTGCATATTTATCAAATGATTCAAGCATAAAACCTTGTCCTATCCTTGCATTTGCTGCTCTAAAAAGAGAGAAAGTTTGCTTTCCATGGCTCATTCAGTTCTTAATGGGCAAGGCAGTTTTAGTCTGGAAGCAGACTGGAAATCATTTAGTGCTCTCAGTGCAGTCATCAGGTACAGACATTGGTTCTGGCTCTCTGCAGGTGGAGCAGTGTGAGCTGGCTTTGTTTTTGAGGCTCTGGTTGCCATTGCCATTCTCTAGTGGCTTTTTCTGAAGCCTGTCCCAAGTTCATGAAACACTCCTTACCATATCCCCCACCCTGGTTAGTCCTGAGACCATCGCTTCATTTTGTTACTGACAGTGAATTCCATGATGAATGTGTACAAAAGGAGAGGACTTCAAATGAGAAGGTGATCATGGAGGAGTTGCTTTTTCCACCCCCAAGCATCCCACCCCTCTCACTCACACACTCCTTGCCCTCACAAAGAGCTGGAATTGCTAAAGGAGCAAGAAGAGCAGGGCTGTTCCACAGGGAAGGGCAAGCCAGCAGCTGAGGGAGCCCAGGCACAGGCAGGGGCAGCATCCTTCTCAACAGGGCACAGCCTCACAGCACCTTAGCTGGGAAAGCAGGACAGACCTGGGGATGATGACAGGTCCAGGAAAGTCAAAGAACTCAGGAACAAACATGAGAACAGCAGAGCTCAGGGCAGGACTGGGTGCAGGACTGAGGATCCTGACACCACAGCTTGAAGAGAGATCTGGCACTAAAAGATGAATTCTCCCTTCCCTGTCTCCTCCTGCAGCCTGCTTGGAACTGGGAATGCAGGGCTGCTGTTCCCCTCATTCCAATGACATGAATCTCCCAAAGCCAGTCACAGCCTGACCATCACAAGCAATTTATGGGAAAGCAGTTCTCTTGTTTGCTAAAGTGTCACACCAAGGCAATTGGAAATCCGGGTTTATCTTCCCATTTCTTTAACTGCTGTTTCCTGCAAATTCACAGCACAGAGTAAATGAAGAGCACATTGCAATAAATCACTGTTGCTGAGGCTGCTTGGTGTCTGAACACTGCAGCCAGAAAGAGATGTTACACCTTTGTTGTGGTGACAGAGAAGGCAGTGAAGGATGGTGCTGCCCCCTCCCTCAACTCCAGGCAGGAGATTCCAGCTATCATATCTCTCCTGTCCTTGATGTGTGCCAGCTGCCATTCATTAAGCAGCACTGCAGAATTTGCATCCATCCCCATCTCATTTAGTGACCAAAGACTGGGAGCCTTTTCTAAAGGAAACATCTTGTTCCTACCCTCCTTCACACATACAGGAGCTTAACGTGGGGGTAGCTCCTCTTCCTCAATTCCGAAGTATTTCGTTTTGAGGCACCCCAACAGCTGCCTTATTTCCTAACCACTTTTAGCATCTTCCCATTTTACAGGCTCTTCCATGGACAGCTCCTGAGCTATCCTTTTAGACATGGCAGCTTGGCTTCTGCTCCACAGGATACTTTGCTCCAGTTCAAGGCTAAACATTAGGCTGTTCCCTGAAAGTCCATATTTCAGTCCCATGTTCAGCTGAGTACCTGAGCCCTTTCAGTCCTACACAGCAGAAGCACTACAGAGGTTGCTCCTTAAGGGAGAAACCA
This sequence comes from Petroica traversi, assembly GCA_025920805.1. NCBI lineage: Eukaryota > Metazoa > Chordata > Aves > Passeriformes > Petroicidae > Petroica > Petroica traversi. The sequence continues at coordinate 1,397,308 of JAHLSL010000053.1, read as the reverse complement.
CCTTGTCTCATTTGGTACTGTTTAGTCATGGGTCCTGTGCCTTGGGGCTGCCCTGAGGCATTGTCTCTACAAAACCTCTTTTTAACCAGACTTTGCATCAGATTCCTGAGAGTCAGAGATGATCTGGCAATGTTTAGTGCCATTACTGTTCTTCTTTGTGCTCCCTATTTTAGCACGTTCTTAGGAAGAGAGCTTTGTGATAATCTCTCCCTAATCCTGCAGAAACCTGGTTTTTGCTGGGCTGCTGAAGGCTCTGGTGAGGAGAGGTTGCATTTGGGATATAGATGCACTTGGCAGCATGGTCTTCCTTACACCTGATGGACTCTTCCAGATCAGAGGGATGATCACTCTGATCCTGAGCCTCTTCTTTGTGACTCATTTTTGGTTACTGAGAAGTGTCTTTGAAAGCAAGGGATTCTTCCCCAGCTAAGCCATGATGGGTTTGCAAACCTATTGGGCTTCCTTTTTGGTTTTGATGGGAAATTAGTCCCCCTTCTGCCTTCAATTCAGTGATCAAAGAGAAGGCAGCTGCCTGAGTTACAGCCCATGTCCTCCAAAAAAAACCAAACACTCCTGTGGAGGTCAGTACATTGAGTTTTGTACCAGTTTGAGCTGAACTACAGCTGGCAGCCCAGGAGCAGAGAGGTGCTGCATCTTTTTGTTCTCACAAGACATCTGATTTTCTAGAAGAGGATATAAATATTAACAAATAATTGCTGTTCTGGTTAATAAAGGAACCAATTTTCTGTCATCCCAGGAGCAGACATTGATTTCTGTAGAAATTCAGCAATTTCTGATCCAGAGAACAGACCTGTTCACTATTTATGACTTACACTGAATGGTTTTCTGAAAAATAGAGTCAGGGATTTGATCTTGAATGATTCATTGAAATCAGAAAAAAGGTCAGTCCTCAAGAAAGCCTGATAAGGATTTCAGAATTACAGCAGCACCCTCCCAGACTGTATTCCTGGCTGAGTTATCATCTTTGAACTCTCCATTAGTCCCTGATTTCTTTCTGTCTTGCCCATAACCATCCTGACTAAATCCAGGGACAGGCAATTCCATCACTGTCTCTATTAAGCTCCCAGCACTCGTTCCTGAGTTACCACAACAACAAGGATTACGTGACAAGCAAATGAAGAACCAGTCAGATAATGGAGTTTTTAAAACGGGGATTACTGGTGCTGAAGATGGAATGGCCTCTTGGATGCTGTTACTATCTATAGCACAAATCCTTCTCAGTCTTTGGACTATTGACCTGACACACTGAAAAGGCTCCTTTGCAGCCCCCATTGTCCAGGAAAAAGGAGAAGCTTTGAGCACAGACATCTTCAAGGCACAGGAAAAACACAAGGCAAAGAGATAAGCTTGGTAATTTGAAAGCATTTGATTTCTTTCAAGCACAATCCCAACGTTTTAGCTGAAACTGATATCCCGATCTTATCTGTGTTGCTTTTTCTCCAAGGTGTGCACTCAATACTTTGTTATTTCCAAAGATACTCTGAGCTGATGTTCCAGCAGCTTGCAAATCAGATCTGCTGGAAAGGACTGAGTAGATTCTGGGGAAAAAGTTGTCCCTGACCTTTGGGCTGTTTTGCCTCTTGCACAGGATGACTGGATATAGACCTTTACTACCTAAGAATAAATAGCTGGATTTGGGAATAACTGAGCTGATTGTTCTTGGTTTTGGAAGTATCAGTTAATGGCAGTGGGATAATCTGTAGGAAAGTGAGGATTTTTACGCTTTGTCCATAACATAATGGTGATTGTCTGCAGAGCTGGTAATTCCAGGGAACCTGGATGAGCATCAACCCTTTATTCTGGGTTTTTTTTGCAAATAGATTATCAAGTTCATAATATTGTGAGGAAGCAGGGGATGTAATGCTCCCTATTTAACAGACACAAGGTGAAATTTTCTCCTACATTAAGGCAACTCTAGCAGAGTTATGAAGGCTGCCTGCAGGAACTTAACAGGTGTAGCTGTGCTTCAGCTTGGGTCTCTGATTGGGTCTCTGATTAGTCCCTGGTTTTGTGAGAGCTCTGTGGGATACCAGGCAATTAGCAAGTGTTGGACCAGTTTCAGTTTGCTCTGAGACTGAAAATACGTGTGCAAAAGGAAACTGAGGGGTGAGGCTGAAAGCTGCACTTGTAGAGAAGTTGCCTCCCTCTGTTTTGACTCTTCTCCTTGTCTGCATTCAGGGACAGGCTTATGAAAACTCAGCACAGTGGGACTCATTCAGATGTCCTCTCCTGGGGATCCTTGTCCCCAGTGTCACCACGAGCTGTGCCCCACAGGGCTGCGGTCCCTCTGTGTGCACTCTGCTGATGCCAACATCTTCGTGACATGACACTGCCCGAGCTCACAGGGGCTGCTGCCTCCTTTCTCTTGGTGCCTCTTGGCAACTCAGGACTCCAGACACTTGTCCAGGAGCTTGCAGTAGGTGAAGTGACTTCTACCCTTATTTCAGAGCATTTTCCCTTCCAGTGTTCCAGTTGTGGATATCAGAGCTGGTTCAGCATTTCTGCTCTGGACTTTGATTTACACAAATCTTGGGTATGTCTCTGTTCTCAGTGGCACGGTTCATGTAGCGTCAGTACATCACTGGCAGGAGACTCCTGGGCTTTAGCCTGTGCTCCATTCCCTTTCCCTTCTCTTGATATCACTCCATAACAAACTGGATTGCCCTTCCTGTACTGAAACCCTTCAGCTATTGGCAGGTGACTTTCAGGACCCCCATTTATTACTGAATCAAGCTGAACATATTTAATTGTGTTAATTTAATCTTTCTTCACAAGTCAGTCCTTTCAGCTCCCTCATTGCTTGTGTCACTTTTTTCTGAACCCCCTACAAACTCTGTTGATAAGGAGCTCATCACAGAACACCACATTATAGATGCAATTTCACCACAGTGACAAAGAAGAGATTTTACTGTTTCCTTTTTCTTAATGCAGTGTCATTGCAGATTCTCCCTCAGAATTCCTTTGCATTCTCTTCCCTTTTGCTGATGTACTACACTGAAAACTTACCTCCACTTTTGCCTAAGCCCCCAGGTATTGCCCAGGGTCACACACAGTGCATAGGATGTGGGGAAGCTATTGGCCTTAAATTCTGGACACTCAAGAAGGATGATGGGCATATCTATCAGAGTGGAGAGAGGTGCTGGTAGGAGTTCCCTGAGGCTTAGCAGTTTAAACAGAATTCAGGTAATGAGTCACAGGCAGAGCTGAGAACACAAGACAGGAACTCCGGTTGCTACTTTCTGCATCAACCTTTGCCCTCACACCCCAGCCCCACAGGCACCTTCCTGGCCCCTATCTTGAGGGCATGCTTTGAGCTGCCCCTGGCAACTGAGCAGCAACCCTGATGTGTCTGTGCAGCGCTGCAGCCCTGCAGGGACAGCAGGGTTGTTCTCAAATGCAGCCACACACATTCCACGCTGCACTGCCTGAACTGATCTGTTCAGACTGGAGCTGGTTTAGGTGTGATCTGTTACAAAGGCAGTGACAGGGGAAGCTGTGGAAATGGAAGATGAGTTGACATCTCAAAGTGTCACAGCAGAGACTCAGCAGGGGTACACTGACCTGGCTTGGTGCTCAGGACACCTTGTCCTACACCTGCCTTCACCACTGAATGACCGTGTGAGCATGGCTGAAGCACCTTCCCACCCCTGGCCTCTCTTTGCTCCCTGAACTTTCATCTACAACATCAGCCCTCTCAGCTTTGAGACTTCCTTTATGCAGTGCCTAAACAGCAGGGGTTGGGATTAGCTGGGTTTAGATTCTCTCAATCACTCTAATGAAACCCATCACAACAGAACAAACAAAAGCAGAGCAGAGTGATAACCCCTCACTAAGTTATTAGAATTGCAGCAGGACTAAATCCCACTCAATCTGCTAAAGACGAGGCTGGCAGCAAAGGAATTTCTGTAATGTAGTACATGTATTTTTAAACAGGGAAATAAGGAATGTCTGGGGAGCTACAGGCCAGGCAGTTTCACCTCAGGACCCAGCAAGATGGAGCAGATGGAGCTCTAAGGCAGTGGTTCAGTGTCTCAGTGGCCAGGGTGTCCTCAGGGCTCGGACTGGGATTGGTGCTGTTGAACATCTTTGCCAGTGACAGGGACAGTGGCATCATGTGAACCCTCAGCAGGTTTGCCAAGCCACAGAGTTGTGTGGTGTGGGGTGTGGTCAGCCTGGGGCCCTGGCCCAGCCTGCCCAGACAAGCTGTGGCTGCCCCTGGATCCCTGGAAGTGCCCAAGGCCAGGTTGGATGGGGCCTGGAGCACCCTGGGACAGTGGGAGGTGTCCCTGCCCATGGCAGGGGGTGGCACTGGGTGGGCTTTAAGGTCCCTCCCAACCCAAACCATTCTCTGTGTGAGCTGACACACACTGGGACAGGAGTACATGGCTGTGAGTGCTCTACAACTAAATTTAGGCTGAAAAGTTGGAGAACTTTCTAAGCATCAAGCCATATGTGTTCTAGAAGAGTTTCCTTCTAAGGTAGTTGCAGACAGATGATATAACCTTTTGTACTAACTGTGAACACCCTTTTAACTTTAAACATGGGCAACTAATGAAGTTTATGGACAGATTCCTACTCCACATCTTCCTTTTTCAAAGCCATGCCAGATCTTCATTTCCTCTGTTATTTTCTAGCTTTAATTCCTACCAGGCATTTCCTTCAGTTAACCTGAAAAAGGGTCCAAAGCAAATTTGTAAACCAAGCTGAGATCAAATCAGAGGGTTCCACCTGTCCATTCTCAACCTGAGAAACCCTGGCTTCTTAGTGAGGACTTTCAACAAGATTTGTGTCTGAACCACCTTACCATAATGGAGCTAAGTTGTTCTTTGATTGCAGCAGTCCACTTAAGGAAGTTTGCAGCTGAAGTGTGCAAGCAAATACAAAATGCACCTTGTTCCCCACTGGCAGGAAGAGAGGCTGTGCTCCCCTGGCTGCCACCTTCAGTTTCTGCAGCTCTGCAGGCCGTGCCTGTGTCTTAACTAGGTCAGCAATATGGAAAGTGGAACCTTAGCTGGGTATCGCCTTCAAGAAAAGTGCTGGCTTGGGTTTCAGCACGAGCTGCTGATCCAACCTGTGGGGAAAATGACTTCAGTGGAAAAAAGCTACTTTTGTGAAGGAACAAAGCAGAGGGGAATTTGAATGGACTTTAGAGTAGCTGAGAAACTCCGCTTGGTAGCTGCCTGTCTTTGTACCCCTGTCCTTACTGTGAATGTGCTTTAAACACAGAGCAGAACAACAAGCTCCTTGGAGTGTAAAATGCCAGGAATTCTGCCTGAATGGATCCATGTCACTCCTGTGCCAGTGGCATGGCTTTGACAGGGATGCTGGATGCAGACATCCAATCATAACTCCAGGCCCAGGCAACTCTTCCTTGTAAGAGCCAGCTTTGCAGCATCCTTTTCCAGGAGGTTCTGCAGGACCACGAGAGTGAGACAGAACCATCTGCCACAGATCCTGCACAGGATGTGGGCTGGGAGGTACACTCTGGATCCATTGTTTCCACTTAGGATCTTCCTTCATTGTGTCTTCACTGCTTTGTCCTTTCTCCCATGATGAGGAGGAAGGCAGATCACAGATGCTCTGCTTTTTTACAGCAGTTATGTGAACAGCTGAAACCAGAGTCCTGAGCCTCCCCTGAAGGTACCATCTGATACTGCCCAAGCAGAGCCCAGGACAAAGAGTTCTGCAGGGCTTCCAGCCCTTCTCTCTCAAAACATCCCAACAGTTTTCCTGGCAAGGAGTCCCTTCCTAGCATCTCTACCTCACCTTGCTATTCTGTGTGTCACAGTGAACCTGAGCTAAAGGTTACTGCTGCTGAAAGAGGGGAACTGCATTTCCCCAGCCACCTCCTACACTCTGTTGTTTTACTGCCGCTCAGCAGAGGCTTTAAAAACTGAAGGAGTCTCCTAATCTGTCAGGTAACTAAGGAAGCAAAACAAAAAACTCTCACGATTTCTGGATTAGGAAATAGAAATGTTTGTGAAAGTCCCGTGAGTGCAAGAAAAAGGGAAGAGAGAGCAGAACTGGAGGTTGGAGACCACTTTCAGCATCTGCCAGCTGGTAAAGCAGTGTGAAACCACAGCTGTAGTTTCATCCTTTATTTTCTAAAACATCAGGAGAAACTGAAAAGCTGGAAACACAGAACCAATTTTCATGGTTCAGAGAGATGTCTTTCCTAATGCTGCAAAAATACCTAAAGGATAATTATCACAGATCAGAAGGCACACGAATGTAGTGTCCTTCATTCTAGGTATATTTTTGCAGACTAAAACCCTTAACAGTGAATATTCTCCCTGGGTGGCATCTGGGCTAGAAAAAATAAAGGATTAGCTTATCCCAGTGGAACACAGGGTGTATTGCTTTCAGAACTTCACCTGTAACTTTGGATGCAGGTGGTTCTCATGCCCCATATTCACCCTGGAGAACCTTCTCCTGCTCTCTAGTGGTAGAAGCACAGAAAGGCCCAAAGTGTTCTGCTTTTTCCTGGCCAACTCACACACTGAACTCCTTGTTGCTGCTGCACAGCCATGGAAATGGTTCCCAATTTCAAGCTGGAATGCTTCAGTCCAATATCTCTCTGTATTCGTAGTGTTTCTTAAGAGTGTCAGAGCAGTTGTTGTACTGCTTTCCTGAAACTTCTAAAGCAGAGTGAAGTCCTTGCCCAGCTCCCTGCCTTTCATGCAGGGGTGGGTAACTCGCTGTTCAATGCAGTAAAAGTGGTGTTAGAGAGGCTCCCTGGCTGCCTGGCAGCTGAGGACACGGTCCTTAAACTCACACCTGCAAACACACCTATAAATAGAGTTGAGTCCTAGCTAAATGAAAGGTTAATGTGGATTTTAAACATGCAAACATATTTCAGAACAGTGGCATGTCCTGGATAATAAACTAAACAAAAAGTTCCCTTTAAGGCTTGCTTTAACATGGACAACTCAGAACAGATGAGTCAGTGCTGGAAAATTGCATTTATTCTCTTCTTCATCCCATCCAGTGGAAAATAAGGGATATAAACTTTTTTCCTAGTCATCTGCTGACGTGTGAGTAACGTGGTTTGATACCTGGGCAGGCAATCCTCAGCTTAACTGCCTCAGTTGCTGAAGTATCCATTTTAATCAGAGTTGCACAGCACCCTCTTCTGCTGAGAGGAGCTGAGCCATGGAACTCCCTGGGCTGTCTCTTTTCCTGTCTCTGATGGGCATTTATTCACTGAGGAGCAAGGTAAGTATAAAAACTCAATTACAGCAACTAGGGCAGAATCAATAAAGGAATGAGAGGCTGGCAGCTGCACGGATGGGGCTTTATCTCTGCAGCAGAATCCTGACACATGACATTACAAGAACACGGAGTGCTTAGATGAGTTATGAAGATTGATATTTATGATTATGACTTGCAATTGTGCTATTTAAAAAACCCACCTATTTGGTAATGAAAACCTGCTGGCAAGATCTGCTCAAAGAGGTGAAATTGCAGGAAGAGTAAAATCAGATCAGTAAATCAAATGCTCTAAATCATCAGTGAGACACACTACAATTAGGGTTGGATTCAAGCAGGCAGACTTATTGAATTGCAAGCATAAATCCATGGCATGCATGTGCTGCCATTCTTTCTGAGAAGCACACACTCACCTCCAGCATTTCCAGACTGACCTCTGCCAAGGGCAGGAAGATAAGGACTGTCTCCCAACATAACCATTCCCATGGACTGCAGTGAGTTTCAATTCTCCAGAAGCTCCCCAGGCTGGGAGGATCCCCCTTTCCTTGCCTCAGGCTCATGGGGCACACAGGTGGATGGGGAAGTGAGACCTGCTGGAGGCTCAGAGACCTTGGCTGACTCTGCCTGGACTGTTGTTCATTGTTATTGATCTGAAATGCAGAACAACCTTGGAACAGCAGGGCCTTCTCCTTTTCTGACTGCAAACCTTGTCTCCTTCTTTTGTTAATCCCACTTGCTGTGTTTGCCTTATGAAAGCTTCACTTCCTGATGATCCACTGGAATCTGCAGCACAGGGATGGAAGGTGCAGGAGGTCCTCTGAATAAAGCAGTGCCAGCTCTGTGTGCTGCACTGTCATCCCTTCCCTTATCCACCACAGAAAAACATGTGAGGCTGTCAAGTCATGAATCCACAGCCTGGGCTTTCCTTTCTGGCCAGGGACACCTCCTCAGGACATTGCTGGCAGCTGGAGGTTGGAGTGGCTGTTCCAGGGGCAGTGGTTGTGGCAGCTGGCTCATCATGTTTAGTGCAAACAAACCTGCCTTGGAACACATTTAGGGAAATGCTTAACAAAAGCTGCTCTCAGCTCAGTGGCAACAGCTGGATTCTGGTTTTAAGAGGCAGCATTGAACAAGCACAAGTGGAGAGGAATAGCTTGTTCCAGTGGGCTGATTATGGGATGAGCAATTAGGAAATCCTGCATTTTAGTTCCTGCCACTGCTTTGCTGAGAGGCCTTGGTGAAATCTTTCAGATTCTCTCTAGTGAGCATCTTCCTTATTTCATCTCCTGTAGCAATAAAACTTGCTTCAATGAACACTCACAAAGGCTGGCAGCTTGACACGCTACAAATGAGCCTTGCTTAGACAATTTAAGCAGGGCATATGGTTTCCCTGGTTTAATTTTTAGTAGAGAGGAAAACTGTCCCAGGAGTACACATGGGAGTGATAATATCTGTGAATTTCCTGTTCTCACTGGGGGAAAACACAGATCTAAGAGCACTTCAGTCTGTTTTCTTCTATTTCAGATCCTCTCTCCTTGGTCCCTTTATAAAGAGGAATTAGAATAAAGAGCAGCTTTATGAGGAAAGAGCCCCTCAAAATAATTGGTATTTTTGCTACAGAATGGTGAGGAATAATTTGAAAATGACAGCAAGACTGTTGCAGGTTTTTAGTCCTGAACATTTTAATCCTAAACATTGATTTCATTGTGGTAATCTGGCCAAGGTAACCATTATTTCTCATTTTCCTACACAGAAACCAGACACAAGGTGCTGAAGTGAATTTGTGCACCTACTCTAAGCAGCACCTTTGGTGCAAAGTAGTTATTTCAGTGGCTCCTTGATTTTCTTTGTGTGTATCTTGCAGAACTGCTGGAGGGAGCTCAGTAAATGAACGGTTACTTGTCATCCAGCCTTGGGAATGGCTCCATCAGTTCTCCAAAGTGCCAGTTTATTACTCATTTTACTGAGCTACGAGGCATTAATAAAACATGAAGGCAGAGGCTGACTTCACTGCACTTGGAAATCCATGCAATATAATCAGCCAGGCTGGGAAATCTCATTATTTTGCTTTCAGTTTTTCCAGGAAAACAAACATTTTGCACCAACAGAATTTACTGTGTGTGGGTTTCAGTTTGGATTCGCCATCAGGCCACACTGCCATGTTCACAGAAAGATACTTGCAAAAAGCAAAGACAATCCCCAGGAATGCATTGGGAGTCTTCCTTTGAAGCAGATCCAAAAAGTGATCAAATAGACCACTGTAACCAAACCCAGAATCCTGAATTCTGAGCACCACAAACCTCCTACAAGACAGGAACTTGGATAAAAAGGATCTGCTTTGGTCCACTAGGGAAGGGTCAAAAGCAATCCTGAGAGTTTACAAACCTCTTGGACATCTTTGAAGAGTCATCAGCAAATGGAATAACGAGATCTGGTTTATACTGTCCAATGGAATTTTCAAAGGGCTTTGGCAAATCCATTTTTTGAGGAAACTAAGCAGCCAGAGAGGGCAAGGGAAGGTCCTAACAAAAGAAAGGGATGGTAAAAGTTGGTGAGGAAGCCCCTCAGTAGTGCCAGAGGAGCTCTTTAGGGATTTATGCTGGACATAAGCAGTAGAGCATATTCACAAGTGACTCAGAAAAGGGTGTGAGCATTCTACTCACTATTCCTGTTCATTTGCCTTTCCATTTTCCAGGATTTAATATAGGAAAGAACATTATTAACATTTACTCTGGCTTCCTGTGACATGAGCTGGGACAAAGCCAAATTGATTGCAGATTCAAATCTAGTATCTGGAATTGAGCTAAGGCAGACCTTTCATGAAAAATATCTAATCTTCTTCTTAAAATTTCCTGTGACTGAGAATCTACGAGAACTTCATCATGTCAATCTAGAGGTTAGTTGCCCTCAACATGAAAAATTATTAACTTAATTCTGGCCTGGAGGCGTGGAGCTTCCAGGCAGCGTCTCTTTTGCAATTCCATCTGCTGGTGTGAGGAGTCCTCCGTGTTCAGGTCTCCACCTCTCCATGTGGGTACTTACAGATGATTATCAAATAATTACTTACGCTTCCTTTTGCTCAACTAGAAAAGATTACACTCCCAGGATCTTTTCTATTAAAGTCTGTCTTCCAGTTCTTTTCCACTGAGCAGGATCTTCACCTTGGATTTGGTGCAAACACCTGCTCCCACAAGTCCTGGGTAGAATTTAACCACCTTTGTGAGAGTCTTCTGCACCTGGAGACCCTTCCAGCCAAGGGGAAGGGCAGGATCATTCTCTGTTCATCCCTCTCCAGTCTCATCCCTACTAGGAAAAGTTAGGCATTCCCTAGTACTAAAGGACAAAGACCTGCTCTGAACCTTTTCCTGTCCCGAGAAGTTTGAATTTGTAAAAGCAGCAACACAATTGTGAGCTTCCCCCCATTGCTCACGAACGAGGTGTTTCTATCACCACACATTTCCAAAGAAATCCTGTCACCTACTCCTGTTAAGCAAAGCATGCAAATCCAAGGAAGTGGGAGTTCGTTGCTTCACTGAAAGGAGGATTTGCAAAAGATTTTGCAGAAAGGTGAAAAACAAAGAATTAACAAGCCCAGAAGGGGCTAATAACATACACAATTATTCTTGGAACAGACTTTGATCACAGCTTGTCAAGTGTCTGCTGTGACACGAAGTTGCTCCAGAGGGGGACAGCAGTGGCTTTGTTGTTGTTTAACCTGAAATGCTTGCTCTGGGCTGCAGTGCACCCTGAGATGTCCCCACTCCAGAAAGCTCTTCAGCCTGACATCTCTCTGTGGGAGCAGGAGGAGATGCTGGCAGTGCCTGGCTGTGCTTTACTCAGCTTTCTGTAGCTGTGGATGTGAACAGAGAGAGCCAGCAAAAATCAATGTTCAGTGCCAGACACTCTGGGAAACTGTGAGGACACATGGGCTGTGCCACCTTGGGCAAGGCTCTGTCCAGCTCCAGAGAAGGGTGGAAGTGCAGTGGGTAGGTCTGGGGGCCAGCCAGAGTGGGACACCAAACCTCTCTGGGGACCATGGCCAGCCTGTGTGCCACACAAGGAGCAGCTGAGCCCTGAGGGAAACGCTGCCAAAACCAGGTAACCACAGATTGCTGCTCCCCATCATCCCACCACAGATCAGCCACGATGGGGCTGCGTGTGCTGCTGCATCATCCAGAACTCTGACAGAAAGATTTAAGCTTCTTTTCTAAAAAGCCCCAAAAACCAGAAGTGTTTTTATTCTTCTGAATTGCAGCTAGTGAAGCAAATGCCCCTTCCCTATTTGCCTGGTGTCCCACAGGAAGCATCTCAGTGAAGCTGCTCCATTGAACAGAAGATTTAAGACACCATCAGGCAGTAGGAGAGCACAGGAGGGACTATGATTCTGTCAGCTGACAGTTTGGGGGAAATCAGGCAGGCCTGTCTTCTGTCCTGCTCCCAGGAACGTCTCTGCAATTCACATGGGACAGGGTCTGGTCTGAAGACAGCCCAGGAAGCAGCATCTAGAACTGCTGGGTGTTGCCCTTCCCCTGCACTCAGCAGCACTGAGCAGGAACAGCTGCAGTTTCTCACTGATTTCACCAAAAAAATGCTTCAGTAGCCACAGAGGAGCCAGGTGAGGGGATCCCTCCCCCACACAAAAACACACACAAGGCTACCATCCACCAAGGCAAATTTATTGCAGTGATGAACTGATGCTATCAAGGCAACGGCCTCAAGGGTCTGCAGAGCTTTGTTTAAACCTTCACACAAAGGTCAGCAGAGTGTTGAAAACAAATGAAAGCACAGGCTGTGAAAATCAATCCGTGGGGAGTCCCTGGGTGGACTCTGGGGCAGGACTGACTCTGCTTCCATCTGCTCACTCCAGGAGCATCCCAGAATTTGGCATTGTTTAACCAGGATAGCACTGGGGAGGAGGAAATCTTCGTTTGTCCTTGGCCTGAGAAGGTCACCAGGGAGGTGCCTGCAGGATAGAATTAATTAGCACAAGGCAAGGAGCATCCAGGGAATGCAGGCCCAGGTAAGGAAACATGGAATGAACCTTCTGCCTCTCCCCTCCTGGCTTTGTTGGGTATTTCATCTTTGTCAAGTGTACAGCACCAGCACCCTCTTTTATTAGGAAGTCCAAATCTCATTTTATTATTAACCACTTGAGTAATACATTGCCTCCTGAACTACCATTTTAAAAAGAGGGGGAAAACACATTTTCTTTTTTTATTTTTTCCTCTTCTTCACATACAACTTTCTTGTTTCCAAAGCCAGCAGGTTTTACTTTATCTTTCAGAAGAAGGAAATTCCCTTTCTGGTAAAGATAAGGTGTTCAGAATGTCAGCTTAGATAGTTGAAGAACAATCACAAAGCTGCTTATAATGGAAGTTCAGCTTGCCTTAATGGTAGCATTGCAGCACAACTTCATCATGCAGTGCAATTCTTCCCCTGCCCTCTTCCCACGTTCTCAGGGAGCTCTGCCCTCATCTTCTGCTTTGGATCCCCCCTTCTCTGTTTTTTCCCTGCTCAACTCTCACCAAAGCTTTCTCTGCACCTAAACAAGCAAAAAGGAAGCATCTCTCAGCTGGCCTTTGGAGACCACGAGCTTGTTTCCTCTGCTGCCTTTTGACATCAGCGGGATTTCTGTAACACCTGTCATTAAACAACAGCAACAAATGGCACACAGAGGCTCAGATTGGACCAGAGGGACATTTTTGATCCAGAATTGAAGCCAAAGCTCAATCAGCACAAACACAAATGTGCATATGTAGACACAGGCAGGAACAAACTGCAGGGAATAACCTCGGATTTAGGATAACCACGAGACCTTTCTGGTGTTGAGTGGGCTCCAGGCCCTCATCCAAGGGCAAGGTTCTTCAGCAAAGCCCAGACAGAGCAGGTTTTTATTTTATCCTCAGAATTTTATAAGTGAAGCCTTTTCCCTTTCCTCTCCTGAGGCTCTGGGCATTTCTGACACTGCTGCTGAGCCATACTCATGGTGGTGGCACAAATCCTCCTTTCCCTGCAGGATAATGGGGATGTCTGGAGGACTCAGGCTGGCCTAACCTGTTCATTTGTTTGTAGAGGATGTGCTTGTGCCAGTAAGAACAAAATGCAGGCAGAAGAAAATACTCTGTGACCCTTGGCCTTGTTTTCATGCTAGTGAAACTCTACTCCACTGAAGTTAGGCAGTGGGAAGGATAATTCCTAAACCATCCCTCTGTGGGCACCATGGCAGGGGTGCCTGCATGGGATAACTCCTGAAAATCCCTCTGTGGGCACCATGGCTGGGGTGTCTGCATGGGATAACTCCTGAAAATCCCTCTGTGGGCACCATGATGGGATGTCTGGAAGGGATAACTCCTGAAAATCCCTCTGTGGGCACCATGGCTGGGGTGCCTGCATGGGATAACTCCTGAAAATCCCTCTGTGGGCACCATGGCTGGGGTGCCTGCATGGGATAACTCCTGAAAATCCCTCTGTGGGCACCATGGCAGGGGTGTCTGGGAGGAGCAATGATCAACTGGCATCTTTTTGAAGCTCTTCTACTTCAGAGGTGCTGACCAAGCTTGGGTTTGCAGTTTGGCTGTTTCCACAAGTCCAGGGATAATGAGTCAGAATGGAAATGCCTTGATGTTGTTATCCCAAATCCTGACTTCTTGTTGCCTGTCTGAAGGAGTGAATCTTGCAGAGTCATGCCTGGTATCCATTAGTATGTCAGCTCCCTCCTACTAATATTTCAACCTGTTTGATAATGCAAAACAAATTTGACAGAGAGATTTAGTCTCAAAATGAGTATTCTTCCTACATATTTATGGAAGTAGGTGGCTGGAGTAAAGAGAGAATTCCTCTTGAGTCATAGCATTATAGAATTGGAGGGTAATTTAGGTTGGAAGGGATCTCTGAGAATCTTCTGCTCAAAGCTGCTGTTCATGGCACCAGCATCAATAAATGAGCAGACACTGGAGAATCCATGGCAGCACAGCTGTAAATTATAGAGGAAGTTTTGTGTTGAATCCTGCACAGCAGACATGGGAAACTCCACTCACAAGGAATTTCTTTTAAGGCCATTTTGCTCGCAGAGCATCTTGTTTCTGATTAGTCTCCTATTTCAAAATTTTCAATCTTCTGCTTGTCTTCAGCAACTGGGGAGAGGGAGGAATGCTCAGGTACCTCCCTGAGGATTATGAGTTCCTAAATCTGAGCTGTATGAGTGCCTGACAGGGGGTATGGCTGTGAAACTTCTGGGTTGGAAACGTGATGTTGAATTTGATTAACTTCTTCTGAGAAAAGGTAGGTTTAAAGTGATCCCAGACAGAATGCAGCTCACCAAGAGCAGAGTCTGGACTTGCAAAGCTGGAGGCTGCCATGACTTGTGGGAGGCAGTAGCACATTTCCCATCCAGTCCAGCACTGCCTGACCATCCAGAACAGCACAGTGGATGTGGATGGGAGACACATCAGGACAGGCTCCAGAGAGGGATCCATTATTGTCTGGGAGGCTGCAGCTCATTAAATGCTGCTGAAAGGCACTATTTTGAGAGTGACTCGTTTGATAAGCACTGAGCTGATCCAGTTGGAGCAAACCTCTCCATGCTGTCTGAACCCTCTCCTGAATAACTCCACTTCAGGAGAGAAAAATAAGCTATTGCTCGGTTTTTAAATGGAAATTTGAAAGAATATATATTTGGAAGGCAAAGTTTGTTGAAGTCCAAGATACAAGCTCAATAGGAACATTCCACTGTGAATATTGGAGAATTCATTGGTAGAGTTTAGACAGAAACTTTTAAAGGTAATTGTGACTAAATCATGCAGCTCCTCTAATCTCAGCAGCTCCTCTGAGCTGTCATTTCTCTTCCTTACAGCTCCACCTGTCTCTTTTCCTATTTCTAGGAAGGTTCCTATTCTCCAAGGGGAATATTAAAGGTCAGGTGGCAAGATGCTCATGCTAATCACTGCTCCTTGCTGGGATCTTCAGCTGCTTGCTCCAGTGAGGATTACCAGCTTTTGCAAAACATCCTGGGAATCTCAGGGGGTTATTTGCTGCAGAGTCTGGGAATTCTTTCCATAGCCATGAATTTTTGGATAATATGTCCTTTTTGCAGGCGGGTGGCAAAGCTGTTGGTTGGTTGTCAGCACATTCCCTGCAGCCCCCTCTCACCCTAGACAAGTACTCACATTTTGATCTTGTTTATGAGGGTGAAGAGAGCAGGCTTGCTCTGGATTTATTTACCACTGGAAGCTGGAGTGGATTTTGCTTTCCAAGCACTTCCTGGTAGCAGCTTTTCCATCCTGTTGGGTATCTCAGCTCCTGTGCCAGGCTCCGCAATCGGCGTTGCTGGGATCCGCTCGGTGTCTCTGTGCTCCCTGATGGACTTTGAACCATTCTGCCTCAAACCCCACAGCAACTCTTCTTCCATCCTGCAGCAGCTGTGGGGGATCCTCCCTGTCTGTCCCTCTGCCCAGATCCCAGCATCCAGGCATGGATCTCCCTTCCCATTGCTGAACTGGTTCCTTTACCCAGCCTGGTGCCCTCCATGCCTTAAATCGGCCTCAGAACACGTTCCAGTCCCCACTCTGCAGCTCCTGTAAGGAGCAGGAGAGCACGAGGAAAGCCCAGGCTGAATTTCAATGAATGCAGTGTGACAGCACACCTGGGTAATGAATAGGGCCAAGGGGGAGCGAGGGTTTGTGTATTTATCACGATTATTTCTTCATTATCTCTGAGCTATGACGGGAGCTATGGAGGCAGCGAGTGCAGCCTCTCCCACCAAAACTCCAAGGCAGAATTTCCCTGGTTTGTAGTGTTGAATATTTCATGAGTTTCAAATGCCAATTATGAGTTACCTGCTGCCTGCCAGGAACAATAGGCAGCTGTGGAAGGACTTGCTCCCGTTCTTCCAAGCCCTGCCACATGTTAAGTGACTCCTTTTTTTTACCTGAGACTCCAGAAGTTCAAGGGTGATGATGGGAACTCTCACCCAAGCAAAGCTGGGCCTAAAAGAGCAGCTTGCACTGCTGTTTCTGTTCCCTGAGCCACAGAGTATCAGTTTTTATGGCTCCCAGTCTATTCCTCTGTAGTCCCGAGTTCATTCAGAATGGGATTTTTCACATTTGCAGTGCAGCACCAGATTTTTATCAGAATACCATATATATGTGTCTATGTGCACATATGTATATACACACAAATATATAAATATATAAAAAGATATAAAATATATAAAAATAAAATATGAGCTGGCACAATTCCTTAAGAAACAAACAAATCATTGGCTGCTTCACCTGCATTCTCCCCATTAAATCTATTCCCCTCATATCTATGCCAAGTCCCTTGGAACAGAATCTGACAAATACTGTTAAAAAGGAGATAATTTCCCTCAAAACCAGTTCTACATTTTCCTGACAGATGATTTCTGCATACCCCCTTTGGATGTACTGTGCAGCCAGTGCAAGTGATAGGCAAGACAGTGAAATATTCTAAAAATCTGCCTCTAAAGGTGCATTTGCTGCCTTGGAAAGCACTGCCACAATGCTGGCAATAAATTCCATCTCTGATAGCAGTTTCAAACCATTAGACAAGGATAATTCCCATCCCCAACACTTAGTTCTTGGAAGGCTCTCAAGTAAAATATCATTACTTTGAAATTCTCTCAATGCAGAATTGTCACTACATTTTAAAGACTCGAGAAATTCCTCTGAGTTTGGCTACCTGGAAGTGCTGGAGCCAAGTTTTTAGAAGTGTTTAGGAACTCACACTGGGGACAGAGGTACACGAGGAGGTACCTTCTGGATTTGGCACTTGAGATGAATCCACGAGCCCATGGAGCTTCCTTAGATTCATCCTTATTACAGAGAGGGCCTTGTCCCCATTTCTGCTGCTGGGTGCCCTGGGGTGTTCTCTCCCCAGGTCTCTGTGCTGTGAGAGAGCCTGATCCCCAGTTCTGCTGCTGTGGGGTTCTCTCCTGGCCTCAGGG